>JAEIFJ010003008.1:0-335785 GCA_018903435.1 Leucophenga varia | reverse complement strand
ATCTGTACTATAAATATCAGAGAAATTCAGGTGGAGCAACAAACAATTTGAGAATTTAATTTAGCTATTTAATTTTAAAATACCTGTTGTTTAAAATACTGTACTATAAGTCTCAGAAAAGACTGGTCTGGTTAAAGCAGCATCACTTAACCAAAGCTATAGACAACATTTGCTGCCAAACTGGCACCACGATTCGATGGTCCCTATCGAATTGCGGAGTTTATCACCAGTCATTGTACGACTAAAAATGGATGGTGGTAAAACTACGCGGACAGCTTACGTCGGAGAACTCAAACAATACGACGACATCTCGACTGAAATCTCAAACTAAAACCTGATTAACCCTTCGACTAACATCTCTACCAACAACACTTTCCAATCAATCTGCTCTTTTCTTTTCAGTAAATAAATAATATGGATCCTCGTGTATACAAAGAGAAATTGGAAAAGTGCAAGTTCCGGGTCGCCATGGAAGACGAACGCCAAAACATGCCGCAGACCGTGTTAATCGGAGAGGAGGAAGCCGAGAGATCATATAGCCACTCGATGGAGGAGCGACGCAAAGGGGCCGGAACAAATTCTGCCAAACGCCGGCGTTCGCCAACCGTACCAAAACCAGAACCGCCTCGTCGTGTGGTGCCCGTCGTAACACCAGCCAACGACAACAAACCGGCACCATCTCATCTCCACCAATTGGGAATCCCCGCATACCACGGGTAAAATTGGCACGCATACCCGCCAAACTAGCCGAGACCATCATTCGGCCTGTGGAAATCCTGGGCATTACAGATGTGGCAGCAACAAAAAAACACAAACAGCCCGCTAAAATACCCACCACGCGCGTAAAAGAAACTCCAGCGAAGGCAGCAGTGACAAAGCGTTCGCCTCGGGTGACCACAACCACCGCTGACGACGACGTTCTTCGCGGGAAAAGGGGGGTAGAGGGGGTGGGGGGGGGGGAGCCAAAAAGAGACGGGGGGGGGCCCCGAGTAGTACCTCACCAGATGTCAGCGCAAAGGAGACTCTGCCGCAATCACAGATGATCGGAGAGTTGGGTCGACGCTACAATTTGCGCATAGCGCACGATGGAGGAGTTTCGCTAAAGCGGAACTAGAAGACGGAATCACCATCCCCACACTCTCCACTAGTTCTTCGATTCCTTGACATGAGCGATGTTTTTTTTGGCGTTTACGAAAGAGGGATAGTGTAACGAAGTTACACAACAACGCAGCGCTTCTACACTTGACTTAAATAAACCATGAAAGCATTTTGTTTATATAGAAGCATTTATTCCAGCCACGAAGGCTTATTTTTTAAACATTATTTTTTTGCATTTAATTAGCCACGAAGGCTCTGAATAAATTAATAAGTAAATATATGATCGTGTAAATAGATTTAAATATTTAAATATTAACGGACAAATAGATTAACGGACATTTGTAACGGCCGTTTGTAACGGGCGTTTGAAATAGACGTTATAAATATTTAAATATTAACGCACTTTTGTAACAGACGTTATAAATATTTGAATTTTAACGGACTTTTTTTAACGGAAATACTTAAATATTAACGGACGTTTTTAACGGTCTTTGGTGTTGAGAAACGATCATTGATAACACTATCACTGTAGCCACGGCTGATTATAAAGCACAGCTGATGAAGCTCAGCTCAGCGCGTCGCGCAGCGACGAACGGGTATAAAAGGAGCTGCACTGGGAAGAAAAGCTCAATTGTGTTCGAGCAGCGGCTCAGGGAACATCGACATTTTTCGTATAACCTCGTTCGCAACTACACGTGGTATCTAAATTCGTAAACACACCACACCGAAACTACCAATATAAATTAATCAAAACTAACCATTAACCATAACACTAACATAAGCCCACATATACGCACACCCACATAATACAAACAAGTGATTTTCTGTTCAAAGTTCAATGCACTTTAAACACTACTGTTATTTGTTTTTACATATATGCAGTAAATAATTTAGTAAATAAAGAGCAAAGTAAATGTTTTATAAAGTTCGCCACTGTAATAGAAATAGGGGTCCGTTATTTATTGCGATCTAAAATTTTGTTTTTGCTTTTTTAGCGCGATAATATTATGACGATATATAGAGGAAACCACAAAATATTATAAAATTCGAAAGTTGTTGTTTTTGTTGTTTATCAGCATCAACATTTGCACAAATAATTAAAGTACAGATTTGTGTTGATTAACTGATTTCGTAATTATTAAAGAATTAAATAAATCAATTATTCACAATTCTTTGTTGTATAAAAACTTTCCATGTTATTCCCGGGTTTCGGCACCATTTAAATGTATGAGATTTAATAAAAAGTCGAATTTTTGCACTTTTAAATTGGAATTATAATTATTTCTTTTAGTTATTAGGTTATTATTCATAGTTTATATAGTTTCTTGTAGTTGTATTTTAGCAACAGAGTAGTTTTATAATTATTAGTTATTATCAGTTATTAGATTAAATTTTTATATTATTTTATTAAACGAACAATTAATACGTAGCGATGCAGCTCGGCAGAAGGCTTATTGTTCTCTGTTCAATTGGCCGATTCAAAGTAAAGTAAAAACTTACGTACAAGAGACAAAGAAAGGACAAAAGATAAGCAATTACAGTCGTATCCAAAACTAAGTACAGAAAATTTAAGTTAACATTTTTAAATTAGTTTTTCCATAAAAAGCGACTCGAACAGTAGGCAACTTGAAATTTATTATGTGTGATCGCAAGCATGAAAACACACATGCAAAGAACTACATTAAAGCTATGGAGAATGGATGGCGTACTCTAAAAGTGGCGTTCGATCAACCCACCTTATCCACTCGTGCAAGGAGACGCACCCTATAGTTTTGGAAGTATTTTCGTTTCTTCAATTGGATAATTGGAAGAAACTGGAGTTTGAGCGAATCTTGAATATTTGAAGGGAAAAATGAAAATATTGAATGAATCGAACGATTTATATACTACAATAAATACTTTTGCGGCGGTTGCGAAGATTTGCTGGAAACAAGAGAATCGATCCAGGTGAATCGATTTCGCCAGGACGAAGTGGAAAGGATTGGCTTAGGCGTCAGAGAAAATTGAAAGGAATTGAAGGGGCAAAAAAAAGTTCGCTGTTCGCCGTGTTCTTCTTCGTAAGACTTGCAATTGCGCACGTACATAATAATATATAATTTTTGTGCGTAAATTTTAATTAACTTTACTTATTTGCTTTTATTAATGGTATATGAAGCTACTTTTAATTCTAGTTTGTAGATGAATAATTTAGGGGTATGGTGCGAAGTGCTCCTTAGGTACTCCTAATGTTATCCATTCAGCTCAACATGACTTTCCTTGTTTTGGAACAAATTTGAGGTCCAGTCAGTGAGGGATATAAGGGAAGCATTGGATAACGTAAACGTATTGAGTTGTGGTTCCAAAAAAGAGGTAAAAGCATATTAACTGTCAACTATATAGTCAAATATAATAACTATTACAGCAATGTACGTCGCCGGCACCTCTTGTGGGACGACAGTTGGGAACAGCAGCAGCAGGACGACTACCACCACATACGTCACCATCAGCACCTCCAAAGAAGTCACGCAATTTTCTCTTGCACATCGAGATTTTGAAATAACCGTAAAAAACTGATTTTTCGAGGTTTAAAGTGTTAAACAACTATTTGTCTGAAATCGTCGTTGGAAAGAGAAAAATAAAATAAAATTTTGTGTTTTTTGGCTTACAAATTTTATTTTTTTTTACAAATTTTATTTTTTTTAATGAAAAATTGTAATTTTTGAAGAATTTGTTTTTAGAAAAACTTGAATAACTTCGTCAATTTATGTCGGATTTGTCCGATTAAATATTCCTTTTTTCTTGTAATTAAGCGTAATTTTCTAAACTTTTGGTCCGGTAGATGTTAGCTTCCAAAACAAAATAGTGCAAGCAATCATCGAGAAAGTCGAAAATTGTGCAAAAACAAAACAAAAAATTTCGTTTGCTTTTAAAATACAGAAAGATAGGATCGGAAATGTTATAACATGTAGTACACCATTGAAAGGTGACGCATTGAAATACGTTGTAAGATGTGTAACGAAGTTACAACAACGTAGTGCATCTACATTTCGTCTTAAGTCATTAAAATAGCCATGAAGGTATTTATGATTATATAGAATCAGTAGTTCCAGCCACGAAGGCTTATTTGATAATTTATAGTATTAATTTTGCATTTGATCAGCCACGAAGGCTCTGAATAAATTAATGAGTAAATTGAAATCGACATTCCAAATCTTTTGCGCCACCTAGCTCCGTAAACGACACATTGTTTGATGATAAACCATGGTTTCCTGAGAACTTCGAATTTAATAATCTAAACAAGGAACCGTCTTTTGATCAACAATGGGCAAGTATATATCCTTGTACCAATGGGCTGCTAAATTTGATGTTAATTTACCCGATTGTGAAGAAACTACAAAGATATTTTCCGCTTTATATAAATTTTTCGCTACAAATTTTCCTTCTTTTTCGTTAGTACGATTTGTTGTTACTTGTGTTTGCGTTTCGCAATTTTTGCCATATTAACAAAATATTCTCGCTGTTCCGGCTTCATGATCAACCACATTCTTTGCGGCGATTGCATAGCTTTTTTGTTTGTTGCACACATTTAAACATGGACAACTTTTAGCTTTTCGCGTCAATTTCATTTTTTTTTTTTTTGTAAATTATTTATCAAAATTTGTAAAACATTGGTACTGGGCGTCAAATTTGCCGTTGACTGACGCCTTCGGTGAAATATTGCAACTAATGCTGACAATGAGTTGGTGTTGCTTGATTATACGAAAATAAGCGATTTATCGTTTGAAAAAGATGCTAATAATGGGGACTTAAACACGCCACTAGCAGAAGCAATTGGTTGTATTGTATAGCTGTGTGTTAGAGAATTTAAAGAATTGAGCTAATCTTCTTTTAATCTTCTTTGAAGAATAATGTTCTTCCGCCGTGAATTTCTAATATGAAACCAGATTGGTCGGAGTTTGGAACACTATCAGCTCCAAATAGTGAGATTTGTTTCTTAACACCAGCTACAAACTGTTCTGCTCTCTTTATTGGCTATCTGTGTCTTGGTCACAAATCTGTTTATTTTGCAGGAAACAATTTTTGTGCTGCTCTTTGAAAATTGTGGATCCATTTTGCTGAAGCTGTGAATAATTCTTGCCCAAATTAACTTGAGCCCTTGCTTTTATACCCCATCAGTTAATGCCCACATCATGAATCAGTAAAGATGTATCAGCATTTTCAAATTATTCAGCAACATTCTTGCAAATATCTGATAATTTTTCAATTCTGTGACCACCTTCTTCTATTGTGATGCCCATCTATAAAGAGTTTTATTATTTTTAGTTTCTTGAATTGATTTCGTACAGTAGTAAATTTTAATATTCTATTTTGCCAGATTTCCGATACTGAACAGCCTTTTATTTATACTCAAAATCAATACTTACTTTCACTTTCTTGTTATTCTCAACAATTATTTCTTCAAAATCGTCATCAAAATCTTCATCGATTACAGTGAAATCAAGCATCACACTTTCTTTTTTAAAGCTTAAGTTTTTATAACATTCTCTAATTACAACGGTGGCCAAAGAGTATTTTGACAACGCATTACAAACCCTAAAATCGAATCGCTTTTTTTCTGCAAGCTGAGAAAGTAACGGTAACCATTCAATTAAAAAAAAAGAGAGGGACTATATTAAGAGTTTTTAAAAAGAGAGCAGAAAATTGCATTGATAAAGTAATGCATTTCTTTTCTATGATTATCTGCGTGACAGGTTATGATTTTTGGCTGGACAAAAATATCTTCACATTTATTTTTTTCTGCAAGCTGAGAGAAGTAACGCGGTAACCATTCAATTTAAAAAAGGGACTATATTAAGAGTTTTTAAGAGGCGAAAGATTGCATTGATATAATGCATTTCTTTTCTATGATTATCTGCGTGACAGGTTATGATTTTTGGCTGGACAAAAATATCTTCACATTTGTCACCCGTCACACGTGTGGAGGAGTATTACCGTCACAGAGTGTGGAGGGTATTGTCAACGCGTTAAGGAGACATCTTAGACCATATAAAGTATATATATTCTTGATCAGCAGGACGAGACGAGTCGATCTAGCCATGTCCGTCTGTCTGTCCGTCCGTCTGTCTGTCTGGTCTGTCTGTCTGTATTTATGCGTTTCATTCGCTTAGTTTTAAAGATATTGCCCTGAAATTCGGAACTTAAGCTTTTCTCTTCCCTAAGCAGTTCAAGTATTAAAATCAGAGTGCCACGCCCATTTTTTGATTTAGCCCCCATACAATGTTTCGAGTTTTTTTCATTAAAAATGGTGTATTTATGAAGCGATGCATGTCGAATATGGTAGAAACTCTTCTTATAGCAAACCATATTTACAAAAGTATCCATGGTTGGGGAGGGGTCACTATATCATATAGCCCCCATACAAATCTACCTCATAATATCGAGTTTTTATATTAAAAAATTTTTATTTTTGAATCGATTTATTTCAAATATGGTGAAAACACTTATCATAACAACCCATGAATACAAAGGTACCCATGGTCGATGAAGGGTCACTATAGCATATAGCCCCCATACAAATCTACATCATAATTTCAAGTTTTTATATAAAAAAATGTTTATTTATCAATCGATTTATTTCATATACGATAAGAACACTTCTTATAGCAACCCATGATCACAAAAGTACCCATGGTCGAGGAAGGGTCACTATAGCATATAGCCCCCCATACAAATCTACATCATAATTTCAAGTTTTTATTTATTTCATATATGATAAGAACACTTCTTATAGCAACCCATGATCACAAAAGACGTCACATATATTGTAAATGGGTATTATCAATTTGTAACACATTGAAGGAGGCATTTTAGAACCTGCCCATCCCGTCTGGGTTTCGAGAAAAAATCATATATATTTTGCAGGCCAGTGTATTTGATAAATCAACCCAAGTTTGAATTACGTCGGACCACTATACATTGAAATAAAAGTAACTTTTATAAAAACTTGTCTTAATAGCATTTAAAAACAATTATGCAAGAAAACTGCAATGTTTTTCTTCAAAATCGTTTTCGGTTAATAATCCGTTTATTATGACCTTAACATATTAATAAAAAATCGAATACAATTTATTAATAATATATTATTATGCTTTGCCTCAAGTATGCTAAAAACACCATTATATATCTTTTTGTCCACCTGTTTTTAGTTAATAAAGTTTTATTATATTACTTTATAATATTATTTATTCAAGCAGGTAAAAAGGGTTTACTAAGGACGGAAATTAGTTTAATTTTTACAATAACTAAATATTTTTATGACTCGCAATAAAAATGGCGATCTGAACATGCAAAAAAGCCTAACATATGCATATCCTTTTTACCTGATACGCAGGTAAAAAGGGTGTGCATTGTCCAGAAAAATATATAGCAGATTTACCAGACAGGTGCAATGGTTGGTTTGGGCATGAATAACTTTTTTTACCTGACTGTTAAGTTTGGGTAAAATGGAATACAAGCATGGTCCCAATATGGATCTTCATACATTCCTTGCTACCTGTTAGGTAGGTGCAATAAAATAGTTTGGCTACTTTTAACTGCACCTACATTCCATACTTTTAGTTCTTTTGTGACTTTTGAATCGATCACAACAAAGTGCGCGTATAAATAAGTGAGAATTTCACTAAATTTACATAAAATAAATATATCAACTATATTTATCAAAAATACTTTTCAGTGTTTGCAAAAAATTTAATATTAAAAGTGTTCAAAATAGTTAAAAAATTGTGTTAAAAAGGAGTGTATTAAAAAAATTTAAAAAAAGTGATTAATTGTGTTAGTAAAAAATAGTTTAATATTAAAAGTGTATAAAATATTTCTAAAATTGTGTTAATTAAAAAAGTGAAGTGTATTAAAAAAATTTAAAAGAAAGTGATTTAATTGTGTTAAAAAAAATAAACATGCCACGTTTAAATAGAAAATCGGCTGAACAACGTCGTCGCGAGGCGATTAATCGAACCCAGCAACATATTTCTCGAAATCGGTCACAAGTGCTTACACAGAATGCAACTCGAATCGCTTTACTTCGAAGTGATTTATTGTACCGCCAAACGGAGCGAGAACGCGATGCAGTAGCCCATTCGCAACGACGTGAAAATCCCGGAGATAAGGACTCAAGAAAGAGTGCGCGATGCAGCCGCACATTCACAACGCCGTGAAAACACCGACTTAAGGGGACAAGAAAGATAAATCCGTCCCCAAAACACCGAGTTAAGAGGACAAGAAAGACTACGAGATGCTGCCGCTCATTCACAACGCCGCGAAAAACAAACAAGAAAACAATGCGAAATACTCGCAACACACAACGCCGTGAAAACCCCGAGTTAAGGGGACAAGAAAGACTACGAGATGCTGCCGCACGTTCACAACGCCGCGAAAACACCGAGTTAAGAGGACAAGAAAGACTACGAGATGCTGCCGCTCATTCACAACGCCGTCAGAATCCAATTCACAGGGAAGAGGAACAATTGCGAAATACTGCGCAACACACACAACGCCGCGAGAACCCAATTCACAGGGAAGAGGAACAACTGCGAAATACTGCGCAACATGCACAACGCCGTGAAAACCCCGAGATAAGGGCTCAAGAAAGAGTGCGCGATGCAGCCGCTCATTCACAACGCCGTGAAAACCCCGAGATAAGGATTCAAGAAAGAGTGCGCGATGCGACCGCACATTCACAACGTCGCCAGAATGAAGAAATTCGACGTGAAGAACGCCAAAGGGACATAGTATCTAGGAGAATTCGACGATTTGATCCTATAAGAAGGCAAGAGGAGCAAAGAATAAACTCATCACAGCGAAGGATTACACGCCTACAGGCAAGGCAGAGAGTAGCACAGATACAGCAGATGGCGCAGGATCGGATCATTAGCTACAGGAGCCACCCAGAACATCGAGCAGGAGAGAGCATCAGACAGTCAGCAAGGAACAGGCAAAACAGGGAATCATTATCGCCGGAAGGACGCACGGAGCAACAAGAACTACAGCGGCAACTAAATAGACAGCATGCAGAGCGGAACTACCTAGCGAATATTAAAGAAGGGCCTACGAAAATATGTATATGTTGCGGAGGACTGTGGTTCAAGCATCAGGTGAGTTTTTTAAATAAACTTTTTATTAGTAATAAGTTCCCATCCCTTCCCCTTGATAAAGCGTTTTACTTGTCCGACAAATTCCCAAACCCTGAAGATAAATATAATTTTTGCACAACATGCCACCGAACTGTGGGCAAGGCAGGTAAAATACCTAAAATCTGCCTATCGGAAGGATTGGATTTTCCACAAATGCCGGCGTGTTTAAGTGACCTAACTTGTTTAGAAGAAAGATTAATTTCTCCGAGAATTCCTTTTATGAGAATTATAGCCCTGGGGTATGAACGCCAATGTGCCATTAGGGGCGCAGTGGTAAATATACCAATTTCAGTCTCTGAGACTGCCACGTCCCTTCCAAGGACATTTAGTAATGCTCATGTCATTCAGGTAGCACTCAAACGCCGCCTTGAATATGAGCAAAATTTTATGATTGAAACCATTCGCCCAGCAAAAGTTCTTAGAGGCCCTTCATTATTTACTATCATCCGAGCTGTACACAAAACACAGTGTTCAAATTTCCAATGAATGGGTCCAGTCTATGGGCAATAATGAAGTAGTTCCATTTATAGCAGACCAGGCAGATGAAAATTTAGTAAGGCAAATGGAAGAAGAGGGTATGGGTGATGTGGATATGGTAGAAACTAGTAGGTTGAATATCGAAAGTGAAGTAGACTTAAACCCGGGTGGCCAGGAAACATTATTACAAAATGAGCAAGTTGAAAACCAACAACTTGAAAGAATAGCAATGGCCCCTGGTCAAGGTAGGGTACCACTAGATATAACAGGTGATGAAGATGTTGAGGAACTGTCTTATCCCACGATTTATTGTGGGATAAAGCGAAAGAGCAATACAACATATAGTAAGATTGCTAGGTCCGAAGTTAGACGATTCGATCGTAGATGCGCCAGAGTAGACAAAGTGCTCTGGACTTATAAATTTTATGAACTCTCTCGTGTTAAATCCGCAATTTCAACTTGCCTTCGCAAAAAGTCCAACGTAAGGGATGTTACTGCAGAAAATGCTTTGGACGACAACTTTGTCAACAATCTTGTGCAGCATGATGAGGGCTACCACATTTTAAAAGGTTTGAGATCTTCACCGGCACATTGGGAGGCTGAGAAAAAAAAAGTGTTGGCAATGATTCGCCAGTTTGGTCTTCCGACCTTTTTTATAACAGTGTCAGCTGCGGAAACTAAGTGGCATGAACTTTTAATTATTTTGTCCAAAGTTGTAGATAATAGGGACTTAACAGAGGAAGAAGCGAGAAATCTTGAAGCCACTGAAAAAGCTCGACTTATTAGATCTGACCCTGTTACCTGTTCCCGCTATTTTGACCATCGTTTCCGACAGCTTCTCAAACTTTTCAAGTCCCACATTTTTGGTGAACACGAGGTTGTCGATTTCTATTGGAGAATAGAATTCCAACACAGGGGGTCACCACATTGCCATGGTATGTACTGGCTAAAAGACGCTCCGAAATTCGAAAATTCTGCTGGAGGTCAAGTCGTTGAGCCAATTATTAATTTTGTTGATAGGTTTATAACGACCGACGGTGACAATTTAGAAGTGTCCGATGTCATCGAATATCAACGGCATCGGCACACTCGCACTTGTAAAAGGCAAGTGCAGGGACAAAATACCTGTAGATTCAATATGCCATATCCACCCATGCCCCAAACCGAAATTCTTTTCCCTCTTGAAGAGGGCGTAGATATAGTAGAACATAAGGCAATATACAAAAAAATTAAAGAGGTCTTAGATCAGCTAAATTTATCTTCTGATGAAATAACTCATCTTAATACTTTCGATAATTTCTTAGAAAAATTATCAACTAATTATGAGGCTTATAAACTTGCCCTTCGATCAAGTTTAAAAAAGCCTCAAATCTTTTTACGAAGAAAGTTTTCTGACAGAATGCTTAACGCATACAATTCGGACATTCTTCGCCTGCACAAAGCTAATATGGACATTCAGTTCATATTAGATGCATATGCCTGCTGTAGTTATATTATTAACTACATTAATAAGTCTAATAGAGGCGTATCGAAGTTGCTTCAGCAAGCCATGCAGGATATAAATGAAGGCGAATTTTCCGTCAAAAGAAAATTGCAGCACATTGGCAATAAATTTGTCAATGGAACAGAGATTTCTGCGCAGGAAGCAACATATAATATTTTAGGGTTGCATCTCTCCGAAGCTAGCCATGGTGAAATATTTGTAAATACTTCACATCCTGACCAAAGGGTTAGAATGCTAAAGTCCAAGCGGGAACTTGAATTACTTCCGCCTAATTCCACAAATATATATGTTCCCAACTTGTTGGATCATTATATCCAAAGGCATGATGCTCTTGAAAATGAATGCCTAGCATCATTTGCAGCTTATTTTAAATTTATAAAAGATGGTCGCTCAACAAGCAATGAAGATTATGATGAGTTAGATCAAGAAGATGAGGCAGTTGAATCCAGAAAATATAAACTGAAAGATAACTCTGGGTGGGTCCAGAAGAGAAGCAAGGCTTTAATTTTAAGATGGAGGCACTACAGCGTAGAAACCCATAGGTCAGATTATTTCCGGGAAATGAAAATGCTTTTCCTTCCATGGCGAAATGAGCAGGATGAACTTATTAGTAACGATAATGAGCATTCCTGTTCTGTGAATAAAAATGTTATTGAGCACAATAGGCGAATGTTCGACCAGTTTGAGGAACACGAATTGGAGCAGGTACTTCAGGGTTTGCAACTTGAGCAAAATTTAGACGATCAAGTTGAAGTTTTACCTACTCCGTTCCTTGACGAAGAATTTAGAGCTCTCGCCGTGCCGGAAGTTGACGAAAACATTAATATTCTTGATCCTAACTTAGTTGAAGAAAACTCAGTAGAGGAAATTCGGTTAATTAAATTGCCCCCTCTAATTCCTGAAAATGACCTTTTTGCCATGGTTCGTTCCCTTAATGTTAGGCAACGCAAATACTTTGCTCATGTTATGCACAACGTGAAAGCAAAACAAACATTCCATGAATACGTTGGTGGTGGTGCTGGTGTTGGTAAAAGCCGACTCATTTCGGCTATCTATCAGTCTCTGACTTTTAGAGCCAATCAAGTTGCTGGCAGCAACCCAGAGTCGGCGAAAGTTCTTCTTTGTGCGCCAACTGGGAAGGCTGCTTTTGGAATTGGTGGACTTACTCTCCACTCAATATTTTCACTACCGGTCAATCAGTCTTCGACCGAGTTACGTCCCCTCAGCAACGATATTGTCAACACAATGTATTCTAAATTGATGGACCTTCAGGTAATCATTATTGATGAAATTTCTATGGTCGGCGCTAAAATGTTTTCGTATTTGGATTGCCGTCTTAAGCAAATTTTTAAAAATAATAATTTCTTTGGAGGAATATCGATTATTGTGTTTGGGGACCTCAAGCAACTTTCCCCAGTTGGCGATCGATGGATTTTTAAGCCAAATAGGAGCGATCCGTATAGTGCTATTGTTGGAAGCACTCTTTGGGACTCTTTTAAATTTTTTGAGCTCACGGAAATTATGCGTCAACGTGAAGACTCAAATTTTGCAGTAGCATTGAACAATATGTCTGAGGGCAAAATGACTGAAAATGACATTCAGTTATTAAAAGAAAGAGTTGTCCAAATGAATGCTGTTCCAAGAGATACCATTCATTTATTTTATTCCAATGCTGAAGCTAGTCAGTACAACTCTTTAAAGCTGTCACAGATAAATGAAGAGGAATTTATATCCACGGCAAAGGATACAATTAAAGCGGGCAATTTATCTGAAAGGAGCAAGCAACAAATTTTGGAATCTGTGAAAGAGTTTAAGACTTCCGAAACTCAAGGGTTGTGCTACAGGCTTCAGTTGAAGAAATCGGCGAAATATATGGTGACCGTAAACATCGATACCAACGATGGTTTGGTCAATGGCGCAACTGGTGAGCTTATGCACATTGAGCAAAGAGTGCATGGATTGCAACGTGTCATAAGCACGCTATGGATAAAATTTTTTGAACCTTCAGTTGGAGTTATTGCGAGGTCAAAAAGGAGTCACCCAACATATAGTGACTGGACGCCCATTGAAAAAATTGTTCGAACTTTTCAGTTCAAAAAGAACGAACAAGTATCCGTGGAACGAAATCAGTTCCCAATTGTTCCTGCAGAGGCAATAACTATTCATAAGAGCCAAGGAGCCACTTATGAAAAAGTAGCAGTACATACCAGAAGGGGTATGAGCAGGGCTGCACTTTACGTGGCGTGCAGTAGGGCAACCAGTGCTTCTGGTCTTTTCATTATAGGAGATTTTGATGCACCAAGACCATTCGCATCTTCAGATATTGTTCAAACTGAGTTGAACAATCTCCGTGGTGAAAAAGCTTTAAAGCCACATTACGATTATTTGTCTGATGCTTCAAATAGGCCCCTTAGTGTTTACTACCAAAATGTTAGAAGTCTAAATCGTCGAATTGAAGACATTCGGTCCGATAACATTATTTGCTCATTAGGAATTTTGTGCTTCGTCGAAACATGGGCTCTTCAAAATGAAGAGTTTAATATAAATGGCTTCAACGTAGTGGGAAGAGTTGATGGCCAACATCGCGCAACCAGGAATCGTTCTACTCGTCCTGCAAATGGCATATTAATTTATGCCAAACAAAGCATTTCCCAGAATGTGGAGTTTTTATTTGAAAGGAGTATAAACGATGCTGGCAAAATTTACCAAATGTTGGCCATTAAATACTTGGATACATCATTTTTAGTAGTTTACAGGAATCCTTCTTTTCCTGTTACAGAATTTCGAAATGAAATTCTTAATGATGTAAAAAAAGTAATAGATGAGCATGCTGGGAAGGTAGTAGTGCTAGGGGACTTTAATATCGATGCATTATTAATGAATGATCAGCTCCAAGATCAGTTTGCAGAATTGGGATTAGTGTCTCTTTTGGGTAATGCGGCAACAACAAAGCAATCAACGCAGATTGATTGGGTTTTTTCAAATTTAGTAGGTGGGCGATGTGAAACGTATGAAACCCCATACAGTGATCACGACGGGATAGTTTTAAGTTATAATATATAAGTATGAAATAAGTAATTGTAAATATTAATGAAAAAATTGTAAATATATGAGTATTAATACCAAATTGTAAATATTAAAATAGTTTTAAGATTTCTGATTCTAAACATTTGCTTTAAGATCAATTGTATGGTTCTTATAATCAAACTAAAATATATCGCTTTATTATGAATTTATCTTTTTTTAATTCGTGTGACGGGTATTTAAGCTTCGGTTCCACCGAAGTTAACGTTTTTCCTTGTTTCTCTTAAAAATTCAAAACTAGAAATAAAGAAAGTACTTGTATAGAAGCGTTACGCTATATTTTTACTAATTGAACCCCATGCGTTATAATGACCTTTTGTGCACACCTTTTTATAATCCCTTTTTTTTAAAAATTTTAAATTTTAGTTTTAAACCCCTTGGAAATGTTTTATTTTTTTTTTTTTTTAAAAAATTTCCTGAATAATAAAGATTAGCACCGTTAAATGGGAAATTTTTTTTGTGGCAATTGAATAATAAGTAATTTAAATTTTCAGAAGCCATTTCGAAATTAACTCTTTTTTTTAGGTAAATTGTTTTGTTTTCCCGGGCAAAAAAGAAATATTAAAACCGTCTTAAGTTTATTGAAACTTGTTCAAAGCACAGAAATCAAAGCTGAATCAATTGACATAAAATTTTTGGTAAGTGGACACAGCTATTTGCCCAATGAATCAGATTTTGCCATTATTGAGTCATGTGCGAAAAAAAATCAAAACATTTTTTCACCAAATGATTGGTACCATATCATCAAAACATGTAAAAAAGAAAGCGCCATTTCATCTAATCCAAATGACTCACCAAGATTTTTTTTCAACAAAACCTTCAGAACAGTCTATCATTAACAGAAAAGTAACCGTCACAGGGCTTCCAGTAAATTGGTTTAAAATACGCTGGATAAAGTTAGAAAGGTCTAAACCCTATCTCGTACAATTCAAATATGACTATAAAACAGATACAGAATTTCAAGCCATTAATATAAGAAAATCTTTAGTGGGTAGACCGCAAAGTTTGAAAAATATAGATCAGCCTTTATTATACCCTAAAGGTAGAACTGTGACAAAGGAAAAATGGAGAGACATGATGGACCTGCTAAAATTCAAATCGAAATAAATCCTCGCATACAACTGATGAAGAAGACATTGTTTATAATATTGCTGAATCATCTTAGGGAATAAAACCGCTAACATAAAGCTGCTATGAATTAATTACAAAAATTATATTATTACCGAATTGCCAACATTCATTTTTATGGAAAAGTTGTAATAAAAATGTATAACTAACTTTTTCTGTAATAAAAAACTTAAAAATGTAAAGACTAAATTTAATTTTATTACTTTTTTCAGTTGCCAAATCGATTAACTCCACCAGTTTGTTGGCTATTCTTTCTTATTAATTGTATATACCGTTAAATGAAAGCCATATCTGCAATCATGCATTCCACATTATTTATTTGAATTCATATTATCAGAGGAATTTTAAAAAACAATATACATTACATCATCGTTTTTCTCAACTTTTTGTATTATGAAGGTAATCGAAATCGAGAACAGCACATTTTCATTTCATTTTTGATTAGCCTACTAGATAATTTTTAAGAAGACACTTTTATGCATTATTTTTTTTTATTATAGATGCCAAGGAACTTACTGGGACCACGATTACTGAAAGTCCAACGAAAAGCATTTGTCTCTTGCGGTTGAGTCTTCCGTTTCGGTTGAGACTCCTACATATGAAAATGTCATTTCCGAGACTTACAGTATGGAAATTTTAAAATGTGATACATTACCTTTTGGGGGAACCAAAAAAAGTTTTATCGTTTGTCGCTCTGCATTCAAACAAAAGTGTTCTTTCTGATACTTTTAGTATAGATAGAAAAATTTTTTAATTTTTTTTATTTTGTGGAGAGTAAAAAAAATTTGTTTTTTTTTTTTGTGGTTCTTAAAATTTTCAAAGAGATTTTTTTTTTTGTTATTTTTAAAAAGTTTTTTTTTTTTTTTTTTTTAATATTATTGATATTTTTTTAAAAATTTTTTTTAAAAAACCCGGGGTAGGTGGTTGTTTTTTATTCTCTTAGAAAAAAAATAATTTTTTTTATCTTAATTCTGGTTCGGGTACATTGCCATTGTGGTTAAGTATAATTGTAATTTATATTTATAAAGATAAAGTTAAGTTAGCAATGGACCAATAGAGTCCTACTTTAACATTGTCAAGAACAATTTGTTGAAGGGCAAATGTTTGCCTGAAAAACTTGGTCGCGTGTTAAGAGAACGTGGATCAGTTCGCTAGATCTAATATAGTCAACAGTAAAAATTCATATCTTATTGAATTTACAGAAAAACAAAAACCAAGAACTGTTATGTCTGTCGATAGTTGAAAAGCCCAACAAAAAAATTTAACAAATTTAGAAAGTTTTAATAAAAAAAGTTGAAAAACTGAGAAGTGGCTTCTTGAATTCAACTTTTGATATTTTACTGGATTCTAAAAAAAATTGCGAAAAATCATAAAAATAAAGAAAAAGTTTCACATGAGTCGTGGCCTAGTTCGCATAAGGGTAAGGATGATAATACTCTCCTGCCAATATGCGAACACATTTCTTTAATAATTTGCAGTTTTTAAAAACTAAAGAAAAAAGTACCATAAGGTGCTTTTCTATTCTTCATTGTAAAAATCTTTTGAGATTGTTCATGGCGAGGAAATGGTTTTCATTCCCCAATTAACCGCTGCTGATGTTGTGACACTTAACAGCTCAAAATGGTTGTCTAATTTTGTAGTCGACGCTTGTGTAACAATTTTTGTTTTCGAGTCGGATTACACTAAATTTAGAAACCTTCGGTGCCTCCTCTCTGTGTAACTTTAAGTTGTTACAAAAAATAGTTTTAAACCATTCGAAACTTTTATTATACCTCATTGCATAAACAGTCATTTATTTATAGCTTTTATAAATATTATTCAAAATATTATTGTTGTGCTTGATCCTTTTGGTGGAAACAAAATTGAAAATGGTCATGCACAGCATTATATGAAAACTTTGAAAACTCTTCTGCCCAGCATACACAGGTTTATTGAAATTCTTGCACACGATATTCCAAGAAGATTCCTATAACTGTGGAGTATCTTAAAGAGAAAATTTATACAATATGGAGACTTATTGCAAAATGAATGTCTTCACTGTTCTGGATTTCTTGAAAATCTTACAAATCACACTTTCTGTGATTGATAGTGCAAGATACTTGTGCAATAAATGTACCTTAAAATATATAATACTCATTTAAAAAATGAAAACTATTTTTATTGTGCCTTGTGTTCAATTGAACAAAAGAAATAAATTTTACAATGGTGTATAGACCTACAGGGGAACCCAGCCATTAAAATCAAATGGGTAATGCGCTGTTTGCAGTTTACTCTGCACAATCCTAACTTTGCTCCTTTTATTAAAAAATTTTTGTTACTTTTTGAAATAAAAGTGGGCACAATATAAAGTATATATATTTTTATATTATTTTTCATATTTTATTTAAATTGATTATTTATTTTATTTTTTAGTTCAGTGGCACCGACAGCATTGGAAAGTTTGTAACGCATTCAAGGAGGCCCGCAGACCATATAAAGTATATATATACAGAGGTAGTCAAAAGTATTTACACTTCGAACTTTTTTTGCACATACAAACAGAGTTAAATAACTTGGTTGATTATTGTCGGATTTTTATCATTAAACAATCATTTTACTCGTAGTTCTGCGTACTTTAAGGGAAACCTTTGTCATAAATGTAGATTTCAAACAAAAAAAAAAAAGTAACCAAACTACGATAACCTTAAAGGTTTGGAAATAAATAGGAATAATTGCGTTTGTCTTGAAAATACACAGAGATAGATCAATAATGTCATAAAAATGTCAATGCCCTCAAAGTTTTTTCGTTCTAAAACATGTTAAAAAATTAAAATCGGTTTGTAATTTACAGAGATATTGCTCTTTAAGTGAAAAAATAGGGAACATTTGTTTTTTGACCCTAGATTCAGATTTTAAGGGTCCCCGAAATTCTAAGTATACCGTTTTCTTCTACTCGACGAGACCTACAACCTACACTTTAAGATTTCATAGCTATCTCAATAGAGACCAAGATATTCAAGTTTAAGTTCTGTCGTATGTGCAAAAAAAAGTTCGAAGTGTAAATACTTTTGACTACCTTTGTATGTATTTTGACGAAATCGTTTTTTGACTATTGAAGCTAACAGTACTTATTACCGTTAAATAACGGTGCAAAAATGATAATGAAAACAAAGAATCTATTAATTGCTTTGTGCATGCCAAATTTTATGCTCTTTCGCTTTTTGCATTCTCTTTCTGCTGATAGGAATACATGCGAAAATCGAATTTTGCTTGGCACAAGTATTTTGACGGAGCACTTGTGTTTATTATCTCGCGAGTTTCAGCAAGTGTCAATAAAAATTGTTTGCTAGTTAAACTTTGTAAACATTTTTTGTAAAAATAATAATAATTGAAAAATTCAAAACCATGGGGAAAATGGCAGAGTTAAGCATTTTTTGTTAGATCTTCAATCGTATCGAAGTTCGAAGCTGGTGTTGCCGTAAAAGACATTACAAGTGAATTTAAATTGTCGCGTCAAACAGTGCACTATCAGATAAACAAATTCAAGAAACATAATAGTGTTAACAACTTGCCACGTTTGGGTGCCAAACGCAAAACAACGACGAATGAAGAAGAATCCTTTTGCGCAAATTCAAAAAAACATTCATTTAAAGCCTCAATCTGCTACAAATTAATGGAATGAGACAGCTAATAAACCAATCAGTGAACGAACTGTTCGCAGACGTTTGAAAGAAGCAAGTATTAAGACTTACCGAGCAAAGGAAATACCCTATATATCTAAAATAAACAAGGCCAAAAGATTGGCTTTTGCAAAGGAGGATAAGGATAAGCCAAAAGAGTTTTGGAGGAGCGTTCTTTGGACAGACGAAAGTTCCTTTGAGTTTAACTCATCAAAGAAAAAGATTTTCGTACGGCTGCCAATGGCACAACGACAAAAAAATAGACCCGTATGCAAAAAAGTGAGTCATGGCGGAGGCTCTGTAATGTTCTGGGGATGCATTTCGTACAATGGGTTTGGTGACTTGGTTCCCATTGAAGGCTCAATGAACCAAGGACAATATTTGACAGTGCTGAATAATAACGCTTTCCTTCCGGAGACAAGTTTATCGGTGAGTCATTCATTCTGCAACAAAATAATGCCCCATGCCACAAAAGCAGAATGATTACAAAATTTTTGAAAGATGTTGGTGTCAATACTCTCGACTGGCCACCACAAATTCCAGACTTGAACGTTATTGAAAACGTGTGGTCCCTCATAAAGCGGAATGAATTGCTTCTTTGCATAAAAGCAAAGAAGAAACAATTTTGTGAGGTTACTTCCCTTTGGAACGAGGTGTCCACGGATATCCTTAAATCCTTAGTGGACTCAGTTCCAGGACGCTTTCAAAATGTTATCGAAGCTAAAGGGGACTATACGTTCCATTAATTGAAATTATATTTTGAAGCTCTTTTATGATTTAATTGTTATTTCACTAATAAAAATCACTCGTCAAAATACTTATGCCAACGGTTGAAAATTAATTTAATTCATATCTTATAAAGTTTCTATAAAATCACTTTTGTTTTTATTATTTTTAAGTTAGTATGAGCGAGATGTAAAGCAGAAAAAAATTGTGAAGTTCTATCAAGTCAATAAAAAGTTATAAGCTAAAACACAACGTTTTCATTTCGTCAAAATACATGTGCCGACTAGTGTATTTAATTTTCAAAAATAAATAAAAAAAAAAAATTATTTAAAAAATAAAAAAAAAACAAGAAAACCGTTAGCTTCGGTAGAACCGAAGCTCAAATGCCAACCACACAATTTTAATTAGTTCTTGTATGATCATCAGTAACGTACATTATTTTCCGCAAACAGGTTGGGTGGGGTCATCTCGAGTTGGGGCTCATATTAGAAGTATATATGTAAAATTATACATAACATAACAAAAACTTTCTTGAAAAAATAAAAAAAGTAGAAAGTAAGTTTGTATAGGGTCTGTATTTTATAGCGACCCAATCCTTGTCATATCGGTAGTACATTCCAAGGATGACAGTAGGACTGATTTTACCCAGATTGGAGTGAATATCTTCATAAATAAGAACTATTTTCATAAAAAAAATGGGCGGTATATTTGTATGGGGACTATACCTATAAATGGGCGTGGCATCTTGGTATTGATATTGGAAAATATAGGAAGTGTTTTTAATCAATTCTTAGCAAGTAAATTCCTAAATAATAATTATTTTCATAAAAAAAGTTCGAGGCGGGGCTCCGGGGCTATACCCGGAAATGGGCGTGGCACCTTGATTTTGACATTAGATGACTTTAGAAATGTTTTCATGAATGTTTGAAGTGAATTCATTCATAAATAATAACTATTTTCATATAAAAACTTTATAAAAAGCTGTAAGTTTGTATGGGGGCTATACTTAAAAATGGGCGTGGCACCTTGGCTTTAACACACAAAGTAGTCGTTCCCGAGAAAACCTTAAGTTTCAAATTTCAGCTCAATATCTTAATATCTTCACAAAACAAAAATGCGTAGAAATAAACGGACAGACAGACAGACTGACAAGGCTAGATCGATTCGTCTCATCGAGCTGATCAATAATTTATATACTTTATGGGGTCTCCGATGCTTTCTTTTAATGCGTTACAAACTTTCCGACAAACTAAATATACCCTTCACACTATGCGTGGCGGGTATAAAAATAGAACCGCCTAGCATGCAGTTGCGGTGTTTAAACACCGCATAAGAATCGAATATGAAGCGACAAGAAAATATGCGGTGCCAGAACGCAAGCATAGAAACTGACTCGTTCAATTTTTTACCACTCAAGTTCCGTTAATCTGGTGTGCTTAACGGAATGAATAAGACAAATTTTAATAAATATTGCGAATACAACAACAATTTACAACAACAATAGAGCTATCCTTTTGTTTACAGTTAGTTTTTATGTTATTATTATTAAATAAACTCACAAATTTGATAAAAGATTTCTTATTGTTATTATTATTAATTTTATCGAAGTCAATATCTACGCAACGATCGCATCAACAGAATATATGTGTATGCAGATCTCTGATATATACTTTATATGGTCTGCGGTAATTAATTAATAAACTTTATTTTAAATTTTTTTAGTTTTTTTTTTTTTTGAGTGTCTGCGACGGCGTATATGTGGTCGCTTATTATTTTTCTTTTTTAAAATAATAACACTAGCCCTGGCTTGGCTAGTGGAAGCGGTGGTGGCGGAATCGGTAGCAGAGGTGGCAGAAACGGTGGCAGTGGTGGCAGAAACGGTGTTGGTGGTGGCAGAATTGGTGACATTTACGGTGTCAGTGGTGGCGGAATCGGTGGTAGTGGTGGCGAAAGTAGCAGTCTTGGCTGTGGTTCCTTTAGATTTTGGCCCTATACGGTATGGCCACACCTTAACAACGCGACCACCGCACTTCAAAAAAGTTCTTCTGGAAATTCATAGGGGGAGACGGTATGTAACGAACCGTGTTGTTCCCTCAGTGTTGCGGTCGCTCCTTCCAAACTCTATCGAAGTCGTCGCAGCAATGAATTTCCCAAACTCGACAATAGTATCGCCGTTTTGAAACTTTGCAGGCACTTCATAAGTTAAAGTTTTCTGTAAAAAAAAAAAAACAGTAAATAATTGTTTAAAAACATTGCAATTATTGCAACAAAAAAAAAAAAAATAGCAAATACTTACGAACATGTTAATTGCTTCGCTTCCTTTATCGTTTTAACCGCGAATTCGAGATCTTTCGATTTTGGTACTTTTTGCATATATGTGGCAACATGTTTTTTTATGTTGCCATTAGATTTACCTTAAACACTTTTTTTCTGTACAGGCGAGAAAAAAGCAGTATATTGTGGCAGCCTGCTTTTTTTGAGCCAATGGTTTGCCCATTGGCAGCTCCGAAATTGCAGAGGAAAACAAAGCAGAAAAAAGTTGTTAAAAGTACAATTTTTAATATTATTCTTTGATTAGTTCTATTTATTCTTTGCAGTGGCTTTCTTTACATAAATCGATGCGCTAAATGAATGTGATTAGTTCGGTGAGGTCATGGGCAAATGTGGTGTGAAATGTCGACAATTATTAATAATAAACTTTTTTTTTTCAGATTAGGCCTACTCCACTAACTAAATAACTGTCATGACAATTTTACGATAATTTAAGCGAACAATACCCGTCAAGTTTAAGTTTCTCGATCCCACAGCGTGATGTAGTAGGTATCCTCCATCAATAATGTAAGTAAAAAAACACGCCGAATACATTACCTCGCAGGTGGCGTGAAAATGTGTGCATATCGTGTATAATGTGACTCTTAAAATCGAGATATCTCAGGAATGGTGACACTTAGGAAAAAGAATCATTAAGACCATTTTTGTAGAGAATATCAAGGTCTACAACTTGGCTTCAGGTATTTTTTTATAAAACTTATCGTTTTTGAGAAAAGTCCAAAAAACCTGAAATTTTGACCTTTGACCGCAAAATACTTTTTGAAGCACACATACGATCGATGGGGACTTTTAAAACTTTATTTGGAATGGTAAACCCAAGCTCTCCACCAATTTTTGGCTTTCCGGGAATTGTTGTTATTTGGCCAACATTTTTATGTCTAAATTGACCGGACTATAATGCCATACTTTATTGTATTGGGTTTTCATACGAAAACTTAAATAAAAGGTGTTAATTTGTATTAGGGCTTTACCTTAATTTTGTTTCGTCCTACCCATAATGGAATATTTCATTTTGACTGCCATAGACATGATTTATACTATATTTGTATTTCCTAAAATAAGAAAGAAAAAATTTTTTGCCAAAAAATCAAAATTTCGAAGTAGTTTTGTATGGGGTTTACCCCTTTAAAAGGAGTTAGTGAAAAACCGTTTGTAAGTGATCACTTGACTGCTTTGAAAAGTCAAAGTTTCAAATATAGTGGCCCTATCTCTTATAGTCTCCGAGAAAATCTCTCTCATACGGCAGACAGACAGATGGGCGGAAAGTCAAACATAACTAAATCATCTCTTTTCAATGCTGGTCAAGAATACATATATCAGTGATCTGCAGCGGTGCACCGCAACTACTGGTGTACCGCATTTTTACAATATCATTTTCATACATGAGTATTGAAGCACCGCAACAAAAATTTATGGTTTGTTTTTTTACTCATTTCTTTTACTACACCTCCGTATGCGGTGCTTGAAGTGTGTGTCAAACAAGCACAGCACAAAATGTGTGTGTAGAAAAACAACTCCTGAAATGATGTATTGTTTTTCGTCCTTGGTGACTGAGTGAACAACTCATTTTTTGCTTGTATTTTTATACCCTGTACTTAAAGGGTAACAGGGTATATTAAGTTTGTGCGAATGTATGTAACAGACAGAAGGAGCCAAGATAGACCATTTTGAGTATATATATTCTTGATCAGCATTGGAAGGAGAGTCGAACTAGCTATGTCTGTCTGCCCGTCCGTCTGTCTGTCCTGCTGTCGGTCGTATGAGAGAGATTTTCTCGGAGACCATAAGAGATAGGGCCACCATATTTGAAACTTAGACTCTCCAGAGCAATTAAGTGTTCACTTAAGGTTTTTCTCTAGACCCATTTTAAGGGGTACGCCCCATACAAATTTACCCCAAAATTTTGGGTTTTGCAAAAAAACGTCATTATTTTTTATTCTAGGAAGTTCAAATTTAGTATAAATTATGAGTAGGATAGTCCAAATGAAATATTCCAGTAAGGGTAGGTCCAACAAAGTTTAAGATATAGCCCCCATACAAAGATATACCACATTTTATAAGTCTTTGTATGAAAATTCAATTCAATGGGGTATGGTAGTAAAATAGAACCGATCTTAAGGTTCATAAAGATTGGGTGCAGGGTATCTTGCAGTCGATCATACTCGACTTCAGCGTTCTTTCTTGTTTATATTTGCTTCACATGTACATACACATATATTCTGTTGATGCGATCGTTGCGTAGATATTGACTTTGAAGAAATTAATAATAACAATAAGAAATCTTTTATCAAATTTGTGAGTTTACTTAATAATCATAACATAAAAACTAACTGTAAACAAAAGAATAGCTCTATTGTTGTTGTACTCGCAATATTTATTAAAATTTGTCTACTTCATTCCGTTATTCTGCGCCAAAATTTCGCAGTAGAAAAATGAAGCACACCGGATTAACGGAACTTGAGTGGTAAAAAATTGAACGAGTCAGTTTGTGTGCTTGCGTTCTGGCAACGCATATTTTCTTGTCGCTTCATTCCCATATTCGTTTCTTATGCGGTGTTTAAACACCGCAACTGCATGCAAGGCGGTTTTATTTATTTATTTTTTTTAATAATTTTTTTTTTATTATTTTATATTTGAAATTTAAATATTATTGAAAATTTTTTTAAAATAACATTTTTAATTTTTTTTCGCAGAAATACATTAGCTTTTGCTGCCCCGCAGTTTTAAGCTGGGCGATGCACTCATCTCTTGCGGCGAAAGTGTGGTGGCATCGGTGGCCTTGTCGACCGGCCGGCATGACCACCGCAGGAATACTTCAGGCACTAGGTACGTAACGTACCAAGTGCCCAATGACTTTCCGAGGGGACCCTTTGTCCTTCGTTGCGGTGGTCGTACCACCAAGGCGACGCAGGTGGAGTTGGGAGGCACCAAGATACTAAAAGGTGCCTCTACGACTGTCGGTGCAGTGGTCACCGTTGCTGCTGCCGATCCTGCTGCAGCCTGTTCTGCTGTTCTTGCTGCTGTTGTTGATGCTGCCGATCGATCGTGCTGCTGCCGGTATTGCTGCTGTGGATCCTGCTGCTGCCGGTCCTTCTGCTGCCTCTTTGGCAGAACTCTCAATACAAAAAAATTAATGTAAATCAAAAAAAAATTATATATTCAATATAAAATTTATTTAAACAAAAATAAAAAAATAAAAAAAAAAGTATTAGATAGTTTCATAAAAATATACATATATACTTTATATATACATATATACAATACGCTCTGGTCACCCTAACACGTTTGTTTAATTTTTTTCGCTGATTGCTGAAGTTTTTAATATTTAAATAAAAAACTGTTTATAAAAGTAAAAGAAAGTTTAAAATGGCATACATAATAACATTGAATCACCTGAAACTATAAAATCGTTAAAGTGCAGTGTGATAAATTGATTTTGTACGAAATAAAATTTTATATACATAGTGTGTGTTAGAAGGAGACAACTTCTATTGTAATAAAAGAGCTCAAAGTTCAAAGTGCATACTTTTAGGCATATCTGTATAATTAAGGTTACCAGCTAATCTGAAAGTCCATTTTTTTTAAATTGTGTAAATTGAAAAACTCTTACTAACTAAAATGCAGTGCTGCTTGAATAAATGTGCAAACAAATTAAAATACGATAACTCCAGTTTTCGTTTTGTGTGTTGCTGGCTATGCGAGGAGACTGCTCACATTAAATGTGCTGGCCTAAATGGCACAATCTATGATCGCCTTACCACTACGGATTCAGATAAGCCAGGTGGTTTACGTTGGTCGTGCCCTCGATGCCTTCAGCTGGAAGGAAATTTCTCACGTATGTTTAATTTGGTGCGGAATAGTGTGTCGGCCATTGACAAAACTGTTAAGCAACTTTCGAACGAACTAGATAAACATAAGAAATTATTTGAAGATTATGATTTCCAACAATCTCCACGGAGAAAGAAATCAAAACCAGCTTCTTTATTGACTGTGCCTTCTGAAGTGCCGCTTATAAATTTGTCGACTTCGCCAATGCCGAGTAGTTCGAATTCTTCTTCGAATCATCATTCTCTTACGAATCATCAATCATCACATGATGCTCAACAGGAGCCAACTATTAATGCAGCGGGTCAACCTTCAAAAATTCCATCATTATATGCCGATGCTACGTAACTACCTCCACAAGCTGCAGTGGAGCCCACTTTTCCAATTTTGGATACTGCAGCACCTATAGCTTCTACTGCTTCGAGGACAACAAAAATTTTAAATACGGTTGCTCCTCGCAAACACATCTTCGTCTCGAGATTAACTGAAACTACAACTGCAGACGATATCTGGGAATTTATTACATCCAAGAGCTGTATCACTGGGTCAAGTATATCAGTACAAAAATTCTCATTTAATTACACCAGAAACATAGCGTCGTTTAAGATCAGTGTTCCTTACGAGTTTTTTGATACAATCTGTATTTCAAGTTTTTGGCCCGATTTCACTCTAGTTAAAGAGTATACGCCAAAAAAGAAGTCGTCTCCATCACGCCAAACTGCAGGTTTACCGCATCAATCAGCCGGATCATCATTTAACACTTTAAATTTCCAACGCAACAGAAGGCTTTATAAAGCTATCAGTTAAAATTAAAAACAATATTTATAATGATCCTAAATCATTTTATAATTTTGTTAATACAAAGCGAAAATCGTCATCTGTAGCATCTAATATGTTCTTCGAAAATTATACAGCCAGATCTTCGTAAGAAGGATCAAACTTATTTGCCATTTCTTTTCAGTCAGTTTATTCTTCTACCAGCTACCCCATAAGTGACACTTCCATTTGTACTATCCATATGCAAAATCATTTGTGACCCTATAATATCTAAAGACTTACTTCTAAAACACCTACTCTCACTTAAACTTAGTTATTCTTCAGGTCCTGATAATGTACCATCTGGTGTACTTAAAATGTGTGCATTTTCATTATGCGATCCTTTGCTACATCGTTTTAAACTTTCTCTAAAAAGAATGTATAGTGCCAAATAATTTGGAAGGAGTCCTTTATATTGAGTCCTCTCCATAAAAATGGCAGTAAATCAGATATTTCGAATTATAGAGGTATTGCTAAGTTAGGTGCAATTCCTAAACTTATGGAAAAAGTAATTACCGAACAACTTCAGTTTTCTTGTAAATCACTTTTTTTCTCCAGCTCAGCATGGTTTTCTTAGAAGCAGATCAGTTTCAACAAATTTACTAGAACTAACGTCATTGGTAAACCAAGGATTTAATAAAGGTTTACAAACTGATGTCAATTACACAGATTTCAGTAAAGCTTTTGATTGCGTAATCCATCGGCTTTTAATTAATAAACTACAATGTTTAGGTTTTTCAACGGGTTTGGTAAAATGGATTTAATCGTATTTGCATTCTCGTTCGCAACGTGTAGTTTTTGACAATTCTATTTCCAACAGAATTGAAGTCCTTTCTGGTGTACCTCAGGGTAGTCACCTTGGACCATTACTTTTCTTATTATTTATAAATAATCGGCCGGATATTAGAGTGAATACCCATGTTTTGATGTATGCTGATGATGTTAAACTGTGTTGGAGCTACAATGATCCTGCTGGCCATGAGTTATTACAAAATGAGTTAAATGCGCTTTATCGTTGGTGTCAAAACAACTGTCTAGTGTTAAATTGTGCCAAGTGCACAGTAATGACGTTTTCTCGTAGAAACCGTAGTTTATCCTCATATTTTATTGACAAATTTGCCCTTCTTCGGGTTTCTTCAATAAATGATCTTGGTGTCCTTTTTGACACAAAGCTTTCATTGCTACTCACATTGATATCATTTGTAATAAGGCAATGGGACTACTTGGTTTCATTAAAAGATGGTCTAAAGAATGTAATGATCCATACGTCACCAAAATATTGTTTACCTCTTTGGTTCGCCCAATACTTGAATATGCTTCATATATTTGGAGTCCCCAGTACTCGGTTTATCAGGCGCAGATAGAATCTGTGAAAAAGCAGTTTTTCATTCTTTAGAAACCTTGGCTGGAACCAGATGCTAATCTACCACCATACACTCATCGTTTGACCCTAATAGATCTGCCCACATTGGAAAATCGAAGAAATATGTTAGGAGTTTTGTCTATTCAGAAGCTTATCTCTGGCGATGTTTATTCTCCCTACTTGTTACATTTATTGAATTTTTGTATTCCTAATATTGTAGATTTACAAGAAATTATTCACTATTGCACCTACAAACATTTTCAACCAATTATGCTTGTAACGATCCTTTTCGCGTTCTTTGTGTTCTATACAATAAATTTTATCGTTTAAACTTAGTTTCTCCAGGCCTCCCGTTAAACTATGTTCATAATGCTTTAAAAAACTAAATAATTTATAATATTTTCTATATATTTTAAGTAGTATTAGCAGCATTTTTATAGATATAACAAATTTTCTTATCTATTTTCTTTCCATTTTCCTTAAATTCTTTGAAATATTGTAATTTCAATTTTATTTTTTATTTTTTTTTTTTTTTTTTGTAAAAAACAACCACTTAGACCAGGAATCATGGCTGTGAGTAGGAACACAGCCTGGTCAACCGGGCGACCTAATCAAAAATCCTCCAACGTGGTCTGGGTGGGCGTATTCTTTCCTCAATTAGTACTTAAGTAGGTATTCTTAGTTAATTATAATATTGTTTAGTTTTAGCAACTGTTTTCATTTAATGTAGTTGTGTTATATAAATAAATAAATATAAATAAATACGGTGCCTCCTTCAATGTTTCCCTTTCTAACCTTCCATGGCGCCCCCAGCAGCCCCCCGGGGCCACAAAAAAAAAAAATATAAAATCAATTTAAAAAAAATATGAAAAATAATATAAAAATATTTATAAAAGTAATCAATATTTTTAGGATTGTGCAGATTTCCACACTACCATAGGGGTCCTGCAAACCGCGCATTACCCATTTGATTTTAATGGCTGGGTTCTCCTGTTGGTCTATACACCATTGTAAAATTAAATTCTTTTGTTCAATTGAACACAAGGCACAATAAAAATAGTTTTTATTTTTTTAAATGAGTATTTTATATTTTAAGGTACATTTACTGCACAAGTATCTCCCACATATCAATCCACAGAAAGTGTGATTTGTAAGATTTTCAAGAAATCCAGAACAGTGAAGACATTCATTTTGCAATGAGTCTACATCTTCAAGATATTGCCTATACAATCCTGGATTTCTAAGCTGTGTCAGTTTTCTTACCAATTAGGTAATTTTGTACGAATTGTACAATATACACTCCACAATTATAGGAATCTTCTTGAATACTTGCAATTAAGCGTAGATGTAGCTTTCAAACAAAATAGTGTAAGCCATATCGATAAAGTCGAAAAATGTGGAAAAAAAACAAAAATTGCGTTTGCCTTTTAAATACGCAAAGATATGATTGGAAATCTTATAACGTGAAATACACCATTGGAAAGGTATTTATTTCTTTTTCCAACGAAGTATTGAAATACGTTGTAAGACGTATAGTTTAAGACATATAGTTTTTTAATACTATAAACCTCGAAAAAAAAGTTTTTTTTACCGTTATTTTAAAATTTCGATGTCCACGAAAAAAATGCTAGTATGCCAAACAAATATATTTAACTGTACCTACACCTACAACCCCCATTTTGATTTTTTATTTGTCACACCGTGTTAGAGATGGGCGTCGGGCGGGAATCTCGCGGGATCCCGCCCAATCCCGAAAAAATTTCGTGTCCCGAGCGGGATTTCGGGATTGAGCGGGATTGGGAAACTTTAAAATTTTCGAGAGTTTTCGGGATAGTCGAGCTATCCTCCCGAACTTTTTAAAGTTTCCGGATCCCCGCCCAATCCCGAAAAAATTTAGGGACCCGCGGGATTCCCGCCCGACGCCCATCTCTATGTATGTATTACATACTCGTATTCTAAGTTTTTTGATTTTTTAAAAATTATTCTAAGTACCTTTTACAATAAACCAATTGGATTAAGCTGTCCTATGTGAATGATAGCAGAAAGAAAATTTTTATAATAAGAAAATTTTTATAATAATAAATGGCAGTGTTTCTGCAAAAAGAATAAAAAGTAAAATGAATAAATTTTATTTTTTTTTTTTTTATTTTTTTTTTTTTAATTGTAATATAAATATTCAATTTATTTATTTATTTGGTATTAAAATTTGCTTTCTGCTATCATCAAATCGACAGCTTAATCAAATTGGTGGAATAAATTTTATGAAGCCATGCATTTTAAAATAAAAAAGTGGTGCATACTTTTTTGGAGTGAGTTTTTAACGATAAAAATTAAAACCGATTATTAAAAATTATAACAATATTCTAAAATTATATAAAATTATAACAAAACCATATGGTTTAATAAAATCATATGATTTGATAAAGGAAAAAATTGAATTGTGATAACAATTTTCATATAGAGAACTCTGAGTAACGAGCTGATTAGTTGCACTCAAAATGTTCACTATACACAGTTTGACAAGAATGAGTTTTCACTATGAAAAAAAACATTTTTTATGCCGCATTTCCCATGAGCCGCGTTTTGTTATCGCGTTAACAATTTATCGAAAAACGCGGAACGGTGTTTCCATTGCGTTTTAGCGTTAGCGTTCGAGTTAAAACAGCTGATTTTGTTTGTTATATAGTAAAAAAATTGTACAGGTTAAAAACATTTTTTTTTTTGTTTTTAAATGCAGATTCTTAATATAACGAATGGATGTAGGTGTTTTTCCTTTAGTTACTGCTGTCCAATACGAGGAGCATAGAGGGTAATCCGTCATTTGAATATTATGCAGCTGAAGCTTCTATGTAAATGTTTATTTTTTCCGGTTACTTTGTCCAGCTGTTTTAATAAGTATGCGCAACTTACGATTGCCAAATTATTCGAACCGATAAAAAGAAATTGGTTTGAAATCGGTGTGAATTCGGTTTGAACGCATGTTATCGAAAGTCGCGTTCAAAATTAACGCGACCTTTTCCCATACCTAACTGCCTACCATTTTTGTATACAATTTAACGCGAGTTTGTTGAGTTTTTAATGCTAACGCGGAACGCGGCCTAATGAAACGGTTCGATGCTAAGAAAAGCATTATTTTTAAATGCTTGAAGTTGGCAATAACTAACTAGCAATACTGGTATTTTAGGCACAGGAAATACAAAAAAAGTTTTTAATAATTAATTACCTGCGTGAAGTTAGTAAGAGGCTAGCTAGCAAGACTGGTATTTTAAAAAAATTTGTAATTTAATAGTTATCAAATAAAAATGAATAAAATATACTTAAAAATAACAAAAAACGATATATTTTGTTAAAGGAGCATATATGTTCTAGTTTTGCATTAATTTAAGCATTAATAAGGCTATTTTAATAGGTTGGCTTGGTAGGTTAGTTTTTCTCCAAATTATGGAAAATGAACAAATTTCGGAAGAATAAGGGGTATGGGGTTTGAATTGTACTTATATAAGCTTTAATTTAAGACTTTGAGATTAAAAAAAAAAAAAATCGGCAGTCTTTTTTTTTAAATAATAAAAAAGTTAATATATATAAGGTTTTTTTGGAGGCGGAATTGAGCAACATAAACAAATTTCGGAAAAATAAGAGGTATACAGGTCGATTCGTGATAGTCTAAGCTTTCATTTGACGCTCTGAAAATTGAAAAAAAAAAATCGGTAGCTTTTTTTTAATAATTAAAAAACTTTACTGCTTGTTGATGCAATTTGAAAGTGAGAAAATATGTTACCGGAAATGAAAATCATGCAGTTGACCCTAAAAATGCCGACATCTGGTATTGTAATGGGGTTTCCATACGAAAAGATCAAAGTTGCAAGTCAAGTTTTTGATTTTGTTCAAAGTTGGTCAATTTGTAGTATTTGGGGGGTAGTAATAGCTCAGTCAAGTATTTTTTTTAAAAATCTTCAAAATTCTAGGAATTACGTCACTTTTAATTTTGGACCTTTATTTTTTCAAACTCTTGTAATTTACGTGCAGCGTAACACTCTTTTGACGATATCTCGAGAACTAAAAGAAACTCCATCGATTTTTTTTTTATCAAAATAAAGACAAAATAATAAGCTTTCATTATATTGCACAGTGGTCCGGACTGATGGAAAGGGCGGACAAAGTCAAAAACTCATCGAATTAGGCTGAAAACGTACACTCACGGGTTTTTGATGACGCTGATTACGAATCTGACCTTCGTTTTATGAAATTCAAAATGGCGGATCCAATATGGCGGACTAATTTATAAAAAATTGATGGATTTTCTTAAAACTTTTTATTTAGGAGTTTTTGGGGTCGCTGATTACGATTCTGACATTAGTTTTATGAAATTCAAAATGGCGGATCCAATATGGCGGACTATTTTATAAAAAATTGTCGGATTTTCTTAAAACTTTGTATCTAGGGGTTTTTGGGGTCGCTGATGACGAATCTGACTGTCGTTTCACAAAATTTAAAGATGTCGTGTGCAATATGGCGGAAGAATTTTCTTTAAAAAGTTTGGACTTTCTTGAAACTTTGTACGTCGGTTTTTTTGTGGTCGAGGATTACGTGTTTGAATTTAGTTTACAAAAGGCAGAAGGATGGATGAATTATGGAGCGCAAAATTCATAAGTTATAACAGCGAACTCAAATTTGAAAATTTTTAAATTATAGTAGGTAATAATTATAACAGGTAATATGTAATAAATTACATATTTGGTACTTCCGTAATTAGCTGGTGAATATGTTTTATATTTTTTTCACGACCCCAGAGAGCACCCCGTGGAGGTTTACGGTAAGATTAGGCTCTCCTTTTTTTTATAACTTTTCATTTTTTTTTTATTTTTTAATTTTAAAATTTTTTTTATTTTTTAATTTAAATTTTTTTTTTTTTAATTTTTTGAAAATTTTTATTAGACTCTTTAAAAATAGAGAAACAGAACATTTTGAACAAAGCATTTAAATGTTAAAATTCAAATCGAACTTAAAAAGAAATACCTTTCCTTTAGCGGTAGCTTTATTAATGAAATTTCGAATTTTCTTTAGCAATCACTTTCAGTTTCTGAAGAACTGTTCTCATTTTCTGAGGTGTGAAGTGATTGATTATCTGGTATTATCAGTAGAGCCATTACTTCTTCTGATAGAGGCTGTAAGGGTTTCTTAGCAATTGCCGTTTTCGATAGGATCACTGGATCAGATGAAACTAGTAAAACATTTATTAAATCAGTCATGGTATCCTTTCTTGAAGTCTTTCGAGTATTATTTTCTCTAAATTTTTCAAGTCTTTATTACGCGACTCTTGAGCCTCTTCAGAAAGTTGTCCAATTGGTAACAAAGCAGATTCTATTATAGCTGCTCCATGAATCAATATCTTATGGACGGAAGCTGGCATATAATACCAGTTATATAATTCAACATAGAGTCTGGCAGTATCGAGGGCATATGTTTCAAATTTTTTGACATTAATTTCCAAACTAGAAGATAGAGCTTGTAAAATTGTGGCAAAGCGTTTTATTAAACGTATATCAATGCCGGTTATTTCGGATGATGTAACTGGATCACTGAAAAATCTACGTGCTGTGTTACCATCGTTCGTTGTTCCGCTACCTTGTGCCTTAGGAATATCTACTAGCAAACCCATCTTTTTCTTAAAATCTTTTTGAATGGCAGCTTTTCTCTCATTGAAGCTAGCTTTTTCCAACAAACTTCGAACCTGCCACTTTTTAAAATTCAATCGATAGGAGATATGCAAAAAGACATTCAAAAAATCTAATCCGGGCATGTAGAGGAGACAAACCAAACTCAAATGTTGAAGGATCAGTTTCTTTTTGAATTGATTTTTTGATGTTGTTCATTGTGGTTGGTATTGCGCCGCAAACATAACATTTTTGAGCTGAGGATGTCTCGGTCAGAGCATTGCAGACTTTGCCATCTACCATGGTAAGCAGCATTTGATGAGAAATAGATATATCGTTCAATTTATCATGTTTAATTGTACTTGGTACTAAATTATCTATTTGGCTTTGAATGTGAGCTTTTTCCAACAATGAAACTTCAGTGTTCTCTTTTGTATACTGGATTCTAATTGGCAAGCAACTTCTACAAGATGATGGACGATCATTTTTCCACACTATTATTTTTTCTGATGAATCTGACTTTCGTGTGTACAACTCTAAGGGTACAAGGGAGGTTATCAAAATATTTTGGTCATTAAAGTCTTCCAACGATCGCTGTTTATATGCCGAATGCCCGGAACTTCCATCAAAACCCCACTTTATGGTTAAAACCAAATTCGAAAGACACGTTGAAGGAATTTTGTGCATAACGGGTTCCACAATTTCGAATAAACGTTTTGCTAAGTGATCAAGAAGAGATTGTAACTGAATTTCTGCGCTTTTCTCGCTAACTGTAATGTTGGCTGGGTAACATCTTTTCTTAGCTTCCATAATCTTATGGTAAGAAGGATACATATCAGCGCCTCTTGCTTTTGCACCAGACCTAATATTAAGATATTGGTGTTTAGTCAACTTGTTCGCCACCATAAAAGCCAAAGATTCATCGTCAGTATAAGGTATAAAAGTTTTAATGGGCTTATGAACCATTGCGGAAGAAGAAAGTGCTACTTCTCGTACTAAGTCTGCACCTGAAGTATTACCTTCCGAACGCAGATTAATTGATGCAGCATATGCTAGTTCTGATCCTGTTGATTGGCGTAAGCCAATTACCTTTCGTCTTTTAGATCGTTCACAAACATCATCAAACTGCTTCAGTGGTCGGCCTGTTTTGGTACTGACACTACTGCTGATACTAGCAGCAGAAATAGACGGAAACGTTACTTTTTCAGCTAACCAAGATTGATTTTCGTTCAAAACACGATCCCAATGTTTATGACATTTGCTTAGCTTTCTAGAAATATCTTTACAGAAATTTTGAATAATTTGTAAAACCTGGTTCTTTAATTCTTTTGCACAATTCTGATATTGCAATTTCTCAATTACAAAGTTTTGTAGTTGAATTCCCTTACTTTTTAAAACTCTGGTTTTTTAAAGATTGTAAAAAAGGAATAAATCCTTTCTTGTGGGACTGAACGACATTTTATATAGTCTATAGTGACAGTAATGTAAATATTTATAAATTACGTATGTATATAAATACGTGAAAAACAACAAACACAATACAAAGTTATAAGAACTAAAGAAAAGAATATTTAAAAACTATTTAATTTTACTTTAAAAAAAAGCTAAGAGTATTACTGCTTACTGACATGACAGTGAGAAATAAGAAAAAAAACGAAAGAACTGCGTTTGCAGAAACAAAACAAAGGCTGCAAAAACAAAGAAAAGCTTGAAGAAATAAAAGACAGTCAAAAAGTTGATTAGCATGTTATTATTCGAAATATTATATATTATATATTCTATTATGCGGAATTAGTTTTTTTTCTTATTATTTATTTTTTCTTATTTATTTATTTTTCATATTATTTTATATTACAGTGTTTTTATGCTTAGTCTATGGATTTAGTAGTATGCTTAAAGGTTCTTGTGTGTTGCGCTGCGTCTTTACTCGTTCACGTTCGAATTCGACTGCCTCGTTCGTTCGTTGGTCGTATTGCCTCAGGCAACTTGCCTGTCGTCAAGAGACCGATCATCGATTGTTGTTATCTGTCTTTCGATTACTGAAATCGGTCTGTCAGCGATCTCTATTTAAACTTTTAAATTACAATCTAAATACAACCTAACAATTCGAAAGGTGACACTGATTTTTTAAAAAAATAGCTCATTTCCAGAAAAAAACCTTTCCCATTTTCAGTTGCAAACGTTTGCGCTCGCAATTCCTGTTTTATATTGAAGAAGAGGGTTCTACTAGTAACATGCAAATGGAGTTTGGATGGAAGCTGGTGGAAGGGCCAAAATAATCAAGTTTAAAATTATTATTATTTAATGAACGTCTGGATTTTCATAATCAAACGATAATTTCATTCAGCATAATGGGGCAGAATGATCAAAATTTTTTTAAATGTAATTTATAATTATTCTGAAATATTAGATAGACAATTCAATCGCAAAAATTAGTTAGAAACAAAAATATCCGTTATCTTTATTACATAGGTTTTGCACGAATTTTCATTCTCAACCTTAAGAACTTCTGCGTAAAATATGCTTAAAATTATTTAATAATTTTTAGAAAATATAGCTCAAATAGCGAAGAACTCATGTGTAAAAGAAAATTTTAATTTAAAAATTGTTGCAAAATCGGACTTTTTGTCCGCGCACTGCACACCACTGTGTATTGTGACGAAAATGAAAAATATGAATTAGCACATAGGAAAAAAGGTTTAAAAATGTTTTTTGTGTTTTTCTACATGAATTTTTAAACTTTTTAAATCCACTTCAAATTTATTTAAAACCTTACAATTTTCTCTACACGCCCTAAAAATTTCATTGAAATCGGTTAAAAACTCTTTAAATTACAAGAGTTTGAAAAATAAAGGTCCAAAAATGAAAAGTGACGTAATTCCTAGAATTTTGAAGATTTTTAAAAAATACTTGACTGAGCTATTACTACCCCCCAAATACTACAAATTGACCAACTTTGAACAAAATCAAAAACTTGACTTGCAACTTTGATCTTTTTCGTATGGAAACTCCCTAATGCTAGATTTTAAATGTAATTATTATGATGATAAACAAATTTCTCCAATATAAGACTTGTTGTACATGATAGATATTAAGTTTGTATATAAATAGAAAGCGATAAATTGAAAAAAATTTCGAGGAGATTTAAATAAAATGCAAAGAACTAAAAAAAAGACTGTACATATACGTAAAGTTGAGTAGGTGGGACTGAGTACGAAAAAATAGTGATAAAAGCGAGACAGCTACATTTAAAGTAGAACAGTGTCGCTGTGAAAAAAGGTTTTTCAAAGGGGATATAGGACGTTCTTGTTTATATATATATCTCTTATAAATACAAATATTTTTGTTTTTTTTAAACAATAAAATTAATATTATTATTAAAAATAATTTTTTGTTTGCTTTTTTATATTGTGTATTGGTTTTTTTTTTCTTGTAATATATATATTTTTTTTTATTCGAATGTAATATACTTGTTAAATAACCACATTTTTTTTTTGTTAAACTTTAATTTGTAAAAAAATATATAGTTACTGCATTAATGACTTTTTTTCAGACTAGTAGAAGCGTATGATTGGACACAGCAATTACATTAAGTACAAGATAAAAAAAAAATTTTTACTTCACTGCTTCTTTGCCATTTGTGGTATGCACATTGGGCCCTGAAATCGTTACTGTTGTTAGGGTTTAACCTTTTGTTCAATGGACTCAGATCAAGAGGGATCAAGAGCCAGCGATGAACACTAAAGGTTAATAAAGAGAAGAAGATTGGATCTATAGAGGTTAGATCGACAATCTGGTTATTGATTAAATTTTAGCACAGAGGCCGAGGACTTACATGAGCCGATTCGGGTTTCTGATGACGCCGTTAATGCCGCTGATGCCTTCTGCTGCTTGATATGTTTTGATGAACAGTGTATGGGGGTGATTGCTATGCCGGTATGTGGGATATATGGTATGTAGGATGATCACGATTGCCCACTGGTCGGACTGTGCTCCTGCACACGGTGGGCTTGAACCAATTTTTAATCAAAGGTTTTTGTACTTCTTTTTTTTTTGGGGCAAATTTGTATTATTTAGGTCATAATTAGTGGGAAAAAAAATTATGGCCCATAACTTGTCGAGCCGCTTTGAAAAAATTGATTTTGAAATAAATTACTTGCTTCTTTTTTGATTTAACCATGAATTACCGATTCAGGCAATTAATATATTACTTATTTATAATTTTTTTAGAAACATAATGCTGTAAAAACAACAGAAAAATATATTTCGGATATAATAAATCAGTTATTGTAAGTACTACAACATTAGTTTGAAAATTAAATAATTTTTTATTTCAAATTTATAAAGGTTATTCGATAGTACCAGTTTCTTATACATTTATCTCTTGGATATTTGAAGTAACATGTTTACACATGTTTGGCATTGTATTCTTGAACAGCTTTAATTTAGCAGGATATTCTGAATGCTTATCGGAAACTTTATATTTTGCCCAAGTTGTATTAAAATCAGAATGTAACGATTCTACAGCTTGCTCGCTATAGAATCCCAATCCCTTACCTACTTTTTCACAGAACTGAGAAACATGACAAAATACAGCATGGACTTTTGGGGGTTACGGAAATTCCCAAAGCACAATAACTACTTTTAAAGTTAGAAATACATTCTTTGTAATTTGCAGCGAGAAATGAAGAGAAACACGAATTCACAACGGTTTTAAAATCTTCAAAGCACTTGACATATTTTAAAAGATTGATTTTTGCATATTTGCCGCAATACGTCTGTCTTATCTAACAAGGTTTTACATTGATTCCCCGCAAATGACTGAGATCCATAGATGCATTCGCGGAGTAACGTTGCATTTCTTCGCCCATAGAGAACTAACGTCTTCATCTTCTAAGAGCATTTTGTCGAAAAGTGTATTTACAACACCAATTAACAGATGTAGTTGGGGTGGTGGAATGATGTCTAAAATTTCAGTATTATCATTTATCATTTTTGCAGAATATATATATATATTTTAAATGGTATTCTTTCAAATTTCTTTTCTCTGAAACGTGTTCTATGAGTTTTTTTAACGTCATTGCAAAAAACAATATTCTCGGAAGTAATACTTCTTGATTTCTTAGTATTTTTTACAATGTCACATTTTTTGACATCAAAATAAGAATCTACAGAATGATTTATGTTCTTCAGCTTTTTTGATCTAAGTTTGATTCAAACATTTTCCTATCATTTGTAGCAACTCTTAAGGCTGATGTCATCATAGACACTTTTATTTGTTGAGGGTCCTAGCCCCAATCCTATTTTAGAAACTTCCTCGGCGGAAATGCACGTTTTTTCTTTAACCTTCGGTGGATTTAGTGACACTCTCATTGGTCGCCCATGTTCTTGAGAAATTGATAACTCTTGAAGATTAGATTCAGATGTCGAATTGGCAAGATTTCTTATTAATCCACTAACCAGTTGCTCTTGTTGTTTCCTTGAAAAATCTTCGCTAATGTGTGTTACTAAATGATTTACCTGATTCGAAATCTTACAAATATGAGGTCTGCCAACTACCAAATTCGATCGACATTTGCTGCACCTTTTTACTTTATTATTTACAATACTTACAGCATCATCCGCAAAATTTTTGTGGCCCGGTTTTCTACCTAAATCGCACAAACCACACTCACATTTTTATCAATTTTTGATCTTGTATTAGGATCCTTTGCTTTAAAAGTTGAATAATCTGGTAATTTCATGGTACGTAAATTGGTTCTTTTTTAATTTCGCGTAAACCAGAAGTTTTTTACAAACGACAAAAAACAAGGGTGGGGTAAAGTACCGGAGTCCGGAATTTACTAATATTTTTAATGTTTTTCTTTCAATGCTCAGAAATTTTAATCATTTTTATTTTTCTTTTTTAAGCAAAATAAGCACATTCTAAGACGATTTTCATCGTGCGTTGCGGGATGATCTTTAGATTTCATTGAATATTTTTTTTTGTAGATGTACTTGACACTATTGAAAATATTAAACAATGAATAAAGTTTTTGAAAATCTAAAACATGTCGCAAATATCTGTCGTTTTTCAATAATCTTTGATACGTATTAACTGAAAGAAGCTTCAGTATGTTTTGTTTTTTTTTTATTTTGTTTAACACTTCAAAGCGTGCATTCCTGCATAAACAGGTACAAAACTTACATTCCTGCAAATGTATATAAACACTCAGAAAAAAGATTTCTTTGATTCAAAAATTATCCCTTTCTTTGACTTGTTTTGTTTAATTTAATGCCGCATTTCCATTGAGCCGCGTTTTGTTATCGCGTTAACAATTTATCGAAAACGCGGAACGGTGTTTCCATTGCGTTTTAGCGTTAGCGTTAGACTTTTAAAAATTGTACAGGTTAAAAAATTTTTTTTTTTTTTTTTTGAAATGCAGATTTTTTAATATAACGAGTTGACGTAGGTGTTGTTCCTTTAGTAACTGCTGTCCAATACGATCATGATAAGGTAATCCGTCATTTGAATATATGCAGCTGAAGCTTTTATGTAAATGTTTATTTTTTGCGGTTACTTTGTCAGCTGTTTTCATAAGTATGCGCAACTTACGATTGCCAAATTATTCGAGCCGATAAGAGAAATCGGTTTGAAATCGGTGTGAAATCGGTTTGAACGCGTGTTATCGAAAGTCGCGTTCAAAATTAACGCGACTTTTTCCCATACCTAACTGCCTATCTTTTTTGTATACGATTTAACGCGAGTTTGTCGAGTTTTTAACGCTAACGCGGAACGCGGCCTAATGGAAACGCCGCCTAAGACTAACTTTTTTAATCAAAGAAAGTTTCGTTGATTCAAAGAAATTCATTTCTTTAGATCAAACTACACTTTTTTCTGACTGAATTGTTCAAGTTACATTAAAAAAAATATAAATAATAAGGCTATAAATAGTTATACAAAGGCGGGTTCCTAACAATTTTAAAAAGAAAGGAAGTAATTTATTTCAAAATCAATTTTTTCAAAACGGCTCGACAAGTTATGGGCCATAATTTTTTTTCCCCAATAATTATGACCTAAATAATACAAATTTGCAAAAAAAAGTACAAAAACCTTTGATTAAAATTGGTTCAAGCCCACCGTGTGCAGCAATAAAAACTCAATTAATTGATTTCACAAGACACTGGGTTTTATTAAGTTCATTTAAATTTTTTATATGCTGATGGTGATTTTAACTAAGTACAAAAAAAAATAAATGTTTTTAGCTGAACACGTCTGTTCTCTATGACGGTGCAAAAAGAAGAGAGATTAGAATTTTAAGACAAAATATAGCGACAAACTAATTGTCAAAATCAAATTCACAAAAATTGCCCAAGAGAGCTTCTTGTCCAATTACACAGGCCGACAAATTTAAAAAAAATTCTAGACCCAGAGACCGGACCTAACACACCCGAAGGATTTTGATGCGCTGAATCCGAATCCGTGCTCCTAAAGTGCTCCTATACGTCTGGTTTTCGAGATATCCTAACCTAAAAGTGCAAAAAACGCGTTTTTTGCAGTTTTTGAGGTTACGTGACGGAAGGAAAAACTTATTATCAAAAAACGTTTTATGGCAATTGAAAGTATCACCCTTCCCCCTTAAAACCTTTTTTGGATTTTTTCAAATATATTTTTTTCACCGAAATATCGCTATTTGAAATTTTACAATTAAGCGTATTAACCCTTTAACGCTTTTACGCTTAATTGTAAAATTTCAAATAGAGATTTTTCGGTAAAAAAAGATATTTGAAAAAATCCAAAAAGGTTTAAAAGGGAAGGGTGGTACTTTCAATTGCCATAAAACGCTTTTTGATAATAAGTTTTTTCCTTCCGTCACGTAAGGCAAAATCTCGAAAACCAGACGTATAGGAGCAATTTAGGGAGCACGGATTCGGATTCAGCATCAAAATCCTTCGGGTATGATAGGTCTTGTCTCTGGGTTAAAAACTTGTAGGCCTGTAGTTATTAACTAGTAAACAAAACCGTTACAATTGGTATTTTTTAGTTTATAGAAAATTAATTTGAATTTACAAGAAACCAGTATTTGCAAAGAAAATTTAAAAGAAAAATTATAAAACTTATTAATATATGTTAGTTTTTCCGGGTTGAGGAAGCGCGGGTTGAGGAAGCGCGAACATATGTTAAAGAGTCGCCATCTATTGAAAAAGTACGACATTACTTATTGAACAACCAAATATATATACATATAATCTTTTAATGCGAGTTTTAATGGTATGTATTTGTTTATGTTTGTTTATTTATTTTTTTTTTTTTGATGCCAATTCAAAAAATAATTATGCATGTTAGTTATATATATATATATTATATATAACATATTCTATTTTTCATACAATATATTTATATAGTTATATATTTTGTATTACATGCTAATTTAATAATTTAAACACCCATTATAATAATAATAGATGTTAAGACATCTTGTTATCGAGCTATTTGGAAACATAACCGTTTTCATTAATTTGTTTTCGATCTACTTTGTTTACGAACTAAAAATATAACTGTAATATCAGGAGATCTAACTGTTATCCTTAAATTAAGATACCTATTGCTAAGAAATGTTTACGAACTAAGTTGTTTACGAAGTAAATATAAAACCGGAAAAAAAGATAACTGTAAAATCTAGATAGAAAAAGAAGATCTTGAGCTGGAGCTAAAGATCGATGGAGTGAGTAATATCAAGACCGCCAAATGAACATGACGCGTTAAAATAATCTTATAATTAATAATTAATATTTAAACATGTAATAAAAACGAACAATATAGAAATAAAATAATAAAACCTTAAAATAAAATATTTAAATTCAAAAATAAAAGTACAATTTTATTTAACTTGTTAGTATGTGTGTATGTGTAATCAATGCCAAATTGGATATGAATGTATGAGTGTGTGTGTGACCGACGCCGAGTTTTTTTTTTTTTTTAATTTTTTATTTATTAAAAAATTTTTGTATTATTTTAATATGTCGAATATTTTAAAAAATATTTTAATTTAATATTAAGGAACATTTACAGCATATGTAATGTGATATTTAGAGCAAAAAAAAAATTATGTCTGTATGTGTGTGTGTGTGTGTGTTGGTCAGACGCTTTGTCTTTTAAATTTTTCAGTATTTTATTGTTCATAAATACCTGGATGCTATTTATTTGTAGCCAAATGGTTTTATTTTTTTTTCACTAGTATATTTTTTTTTTTTTCCCAAATTATGTTTGTCCTCCTATGACGTATGCGCTTCTCTTCTTCCTTTACTGTTTGCATATTTTTATTAATTGTTTTCTCCTTATTTGTTTAGCACGAATAATTTGATTATAGCACTAATATTATAAGTTGTTCTGCATTTATTTAAATTTTTACTTTTATTTCCGCACAATAAGTCTACTCTTATGGTTTTTCTTCTTCTTCTTCTTTTGTGTTGCAGTGTCACCGATCGTGCTTTTCTTTATTTTATCGATACTTATTTTTGCAGTAATTTTTTACTTTTCCACTGTGAAAAAGCTTTCTTGCTTTTTATTTAAATTTAAATAGAGTGAATTTTAAATTAAATTAAAATTTAAATTTGAGGGTGAAAATGTATGTATAGGCCTGTTTCAGGTAGGCTCGAGGATCATGAAATAGATAGTGAGATATCTTTTAAGCGTTAGCCTTTTAGGTTTGATAGATATATTCTGGTCAAGCGGGACGCAGAATAATCATTAAACAAAATGGCTAAATAATGCAATTACCTACTGGGGTTAGATATAGTCAGTAGAAGGAAGAAACCAACCATGCGACTATACAGCATGGAGGCCGAGGACTTACATGAGCCGAGGTGGTGAATAGAAATACCGCCGGTAAAGCCGCTGATGCCGCTGTTGTTGCGCCGATGAGTTGATTTGTTTCAATCGAAGACCCTGCTGCTCCAACGCTGTCTATATTGGTGGCCACCAGAAACAAAGTAATGCGATTTCGATAAAAAATAAAAACGCGCACTGTGGTTTACTATTTTGATTTTCACAAAGTATGCTTTTATTTAAATTTGTATGAAATTGTAAATGTTGATTGAAAGTTTTTGAACTGCAATTAGGTACGTCTGTACGCTACAGAAGGTAAAAAGTGAGAGAGAGAGATTTTTACGTTAATATGGTTGGAAAAGAGATAAAAACACCTTTCCAAAGGTGTACTACATGTTATAACATCTCAGATCCTATCTTTGTGTATTTCTTTAAGGCAAACTCAATTCTTTGGTTTTTTTTTTCACAATTTTCGACTTTATCGATGATTGCTTGCACTATTTTGTTTGAAAGCTACATCTACAGTTATAAGTTTTTTAAAAATACGCTTAATTACAAGTAAAACGATCGTTTACTGGGACAAATCCGACATAAATTGACAAAGTTATTCAAGATTTTCTAAAAAACAAATTCTTCAAAAATTAAAATTTTTTCGTACAAACAAAAAATACTGTTTGTAAAAGAAAAAAAAAAGAAAAAAAAAAAAACACAACATTTTATTTTACTTTTTTCTCTTTCCAACGACATATTGAAATACTTTGTAAGATGTATAGTTTAAGACATATAGTTGTTTAACACCTTTAAACCTCGAAAAATCAGTTTTTTACTGTTCTTTCAAAATCTCAATGTGCAAGAGAAAATTCTAGTATGCCCCAAAAATCTATTTAACTGTACCTGGAACCTACACTTAGTCCCATCCAATAAATTTTTTCAAACTTTTTTTGTCGCACCGTGTTATATAACTAAGGAAAAGTGCCTGGAAAACTTTACTAAAGCCGTTCGAAAAAATTTTAAATGTTCAAATAAAATGCATTAAATAAAGTTTATTTGAAAGAGGAAAAAATAAATAAAATGTTTTTTTTTAATAGAAGCACTTACAAATTGTGTAAACAGGTATATTCAGTTTGTCGGAAAGTTTGTAACGTATTAAAGGAGGCATCGTAGATTCTATAAAGTATATATATTCTTGATCACCTTGACGAGACGAATCGATTTAGCCATGTCCGTCTGTCTGTTGCTGCGCGATTTATGCGCTCGGTTTCAAAGATATTAGGCTGAAGTTTCAAATTTAAGCTATTCTAGGTCCTGTGTACTTTCTATGTTAAAATCAATGTGCCACGCCAACTTTTATTTATAGCCCCCATACAAACGTACAACAATTTGTCAAGTTCTTAAAAGAAAAAATACCAATAATGGTACAAATGCTTTCTTATATTGCCAAATCTTTTGTTTAAAATTGGTTCAAAACGGGCTGCGAATTTAAAATTTGTTTAGAATGTTTTTAATTTGTTTAGTATTTTAATATACAATTTAATACAAATGCTGCTCACGGAGATCTATCCGACAAAAGTTACCCTTTTTTCTTGTTAATAGTATAGTTCTTCGTGTTCAGGAGTTTTAATATATTAAAACCTAAAATACTAAATAAATTAAAAATATTCATAGAAATGTAAAAATTTGGGGCTCGATCTCAATCATGTATTGGCTACGCTCGTCGTTGTTTTGCGTTTGAGTATCTTGCCGTCGCTTGGTTGGTCCTGGTCATCGTTTTGTAGTTCGATTAGTCAGATTAAGAAAGTAAGATGTTGCGCAACATTCTTTGAAATATTGCATGAAAAAATGTGGCACTATCTTACTTTTTTACTCTAATACCACAAGTGATATTGCACGAAACACAAGCAATGTAAAATTACATGAAAATCTTGCACCGTGTGACTAGGCCCTTAGCGAGCACACTATAACATCGAACAACTTTTTCCTTACAACTTTCGATTTGTTTCTAATTGTCGTATCAACACACCATATATTCGCAATTCTTGTCTGAGAAGCGCCGCTTTAAACACTTCCTAGAGCTTTGCAGGTTTAACTTTCTGAAATAAGACAAATACAATAAATTTTTTTCAACTGTCAACTGTTCTATATAAAATATCCACCTGTACACAATGTATAGTTTCAATGGCAACTCGGTGACTTATTGAAAAACACGAGAGAAGAAGTGCCATATTCTTGGAAAAGAATAAAATTGATTGTACAGACCAATATGTTTTATTTTAATTACCCAGTTGGCAGCTCCAAAAAATATATCGCGAAAGAAGAGGAAAGGAATAAGCACAAAAACGACTACAAGTAAAGTGCATTGAGGAGCTTGCTAAAAAAAAAAGTTCTTATTATTATCATTATCTCAACTTTTTATTACTTTTTTCGGGAGAATCATCTCATAAAAGAAAATAATAAAATGGAAAGCAAAAATAATAAATGGTACGTTTTTATAACTATGAGTAAAAATTACTCATTTTTTTTTTAGGCTGCAAAGAAATAACATAAAAAATGCCATACAAGAAGCCTTGGCATTAGATTTAATATCATTAAATGATATATGTCGGTTTCCAAGAGCTTTCGTACTGAAAGCGATTCTAAATATTTTAAACCGCCGCAAATATCGTTGCCGATACCGTTTGTTTAACGCAAAAAAATTTAAACAAAATTGGGCATGATCTTGGAGTAAGGTAAGCAAAAAATTATATAAATACAAACTGATTAAAATAATCTTATAAATTTATTTTCTAGTATAAGGAACATTTGACACCATTCCATGAAAAATTGCAGAAGGACGGACAAGTATGTTTTAAATATTATTTGATTTTTTTTTTTTTTTAAACAATAAGTAATTTTTATAAATATATTGGGTGCAGTCTTTGTTCAGTGACCATTGTGATTAATACTAATGTTTAAATTTAGATTATAAGTACTTTTTATTTTAAATAAATCTGATTGTAATTAACATACATATAATTCAATTTAAATAAATAATCTTATAAATATATTTTCTAGTGTGAAGAATATTTGTCAACATTTCATGAAGAACTGCAGAAGGACGGACAGGTATGTTTTAAATATAATTTTTTTCTGTATGTAACGCATTAAAGAAGTTGTTTAACACTATAAACACTGAAAAAAAATTTTTTTTTACCGTTATTTCAAAATCTGGATGTGCTAGAGAAAATGCCAAAAAAATGTATTTAACTGTACCTACAACCTAGACTTAGTCCCACCCAATAAATTTTTAAAAAATGTATTTTTGTCGCATCGTGCTATCCATGTTTTTTTTTTTTTTATCAAAATAAAACTCAAAAGTATTTTACGGCACCTGCGTGAAGTTAGCAAGAGTTAGCTACCAAGACTGGTATTTTTTGCCACAGGGTGGGTCATATTAAAAAAATTTGTAATTTAATAATCTATATATATAAAAGAAAGTCGTGTTAGTTACACCACTTATAACTCAGGAACGGTAGAACAGATTTGGCTGAAAATTGGTAGGGAGGTAGCTTAGAGCCAGGAGACGGACATAGGATACTTTTCATCCGGGATTTTGGAAAATTTTGTCCCGGTGCCTAATGGGGGCCTTGAAACCGGAAAAGCCATATCTTTGAAGTGAATAGACGTAGAGCCTTGAAACAGGGCTCATTTGAAAGATGGTTAAAAAAACATTTTTGGCGTTCAAGGTGTTCAAGAGATTTCCGGAATTTGGACCTGGGACCCAATTTAATTTTTTGACCAATTTTTTTTTTTTATTACAGGTGGCCGGGGCTTAATGGGAGCTTTGAAAAAGTAAAATCTTTGGATTGAATAGACGTAGAGACTTAAAACTTGCCGCTTTTGAATGATGGTTAGTCGTGTTTAGGGAATCCCAAAATTTGAACCCAAATTTTTTGAACAATTTATATTTAGCCAACAAACAGAAACAAAAACAAAAAACGCGAGCAAAGCCGCGGGTAGATTCTAGTTATTTAATATAAATGAATAAAATATACTTAAATATAACAAAATACGATATATTTTTATTAAACGAGCGTTTATGTTCTTGTTTTGCATTAATTTAGACATTAATAAGGCTATTTTTAATAGGTTGGCTAAGTATTGCGTGTAGCTTATTAAGCACAACATTAGATTTCTTCGAAGTTAGTATAAATACCACTGTCGAAAACCACTGTTCACATTCATAAATAGAGGTCAAATTAAATGGTGTTCCCATAGTGAGACCTAAAAACGTTCTCAATTTAATTTGTTCTAGCCCTACGCAGTTATCAATGTCTTTACAGACAATTTTGGCGTAATGGCTTACACAAAATTGAATACAAACAAAAAGGAAGTTTTGGCTTCGAACTTTTGTTGACAATAAAAGTATAGCAAGCTTTTAAATACTGTAACAATCCATCCATATTATTAAATATGCGTAGTACAGCATTTATAATGGCAAAGCTGACATCAGTGACATTTGTTCAATGGAGAACAAATGGAGTTTTTCCAAAAAAGCTGAAATGCTTTTTTGTGAATGGTTTGATAAAAATGCATCAGCAACAGAAAAAACCATTCTTAAGTCAGACAAGTGTCCAAACAGCGAGTAAAGAAATATTATCTTATTAACTTTTTAATTGGCCTAACTATGCTTCCAGCATAGTTGGCATCAAATCTTAATGTATTCTTCATTTTTTGAAAACAGTGTAACTAATTGCTTAAATACATTTTATAGGCATCGATGAAATAGTCACTGTCTCTATCATGTTCCGATAGCCCTTCAGATTTAATTTAACGATAATATGAAATTGATTTCATATTTTCGTTACTGGACACAATTGCCAAATTTGAATTTTGCTTATTGATTTTGCCCTTTCGATATTTCAGAGCAGTCTGAGAGTAAAGTTCAGCTTTTTCAATTTGCCGTTCTATACCTCTGCTCTGAATATTTCTATTAAAAGAAATTGTGTGGATAATTTTCTTACTTGAAGAAAATACATTCACATTGCCATCGAAAGATCCTTTCAACACATACGTTCTGCAAGATGGATCTTTGCAATACGCAACAAAAGCAACAAAAGTTTCTTAAGATAAATAAATATTTTAAAAATTATACAACAAGCGTTGTTTTCTGTTTTATAATACGTTCTGATCAGAAACTTTATATGTCGCTTTATTTCAGTCCCCAAATTACAATCAAATTCTTCAAACAATTTTGGAATCAAAAAATTTGAATCCTTATAAGAACATTTGAAATGAAGTTTACGTGGACTTACTTTGAGATTTTCCATAAGAACATCTCTATTAAGCTGTGGACAAAGTTCTAGGACTTTGCTCACATGTTGCTCAAATTTGGCTACTCGAAAACTATGTTCCATGGAGCCAACTGTATCCGATAACAATTGAGATCCGTTCTGAAAACTCATGTCTTCCTTAGCATTAATGCCACTTGCTCCATCAGATTTAGCAGTTGCTACCACAAATACTTTATTGTCAGAGACCTGAACAGCAAGAGGTAAAAAAACAGCTGTATTTGTATCATAAATATTAGATTTAAATGCAGGCACTATACCCAAATCATTCTCAGAAAAGGAATGTGCAGCCGCAGATAAATCTGATTTGTTCAACGTAGTTGATGGAGCATTCATCGAAAATGTATTATTTTCAATGATAGTGGAAGACATGGGCAGAACTACTTGTTTTTTTGGTAGTTACATTTTCAGAACTAATCTCAAGGTCAGTAAACTTAAAAGAAAAGATTCACTTAATGGAGCATCAACAAAAGTTTCATTAGCAACTTTAGGAAGCGCAACCAGACATAACGAATCTTTTTATGTTCGTCAAAATCGAAAGAATCAGACGAGTTAACCATTTGTCTATCTGTACTATAAGTATCAGAGAGAAAAACAGGTGGAGCAACAAACAATTTGAAATTTAAGCTATTTAATTTTAAAATATCTGTACTATAAGTCTCAGAAAAGACTGGTCTGGTTAAAGCAGCATCACTTATCCAAAGCTATAGACAACTTTGCTGCCAAACTGGCACCACGATTCGATGGTCCCTATCGAATTGCGGAGTTTACTCACCAGTCATTGTACGACTAAAAATGGATGGTGGTAAAACTACGCGGACAGCTTACGTCGGAGAACTCAAACAATACGACGACATCTCGACTGAAATCTCAAACTAAAACCTGATTAGCCTTGACTAACATCTCTACCAACAACACTTTCCAATCAATCTGCTCTTTTCTTTCCAGTAAATAAATAATATGGATCCTCGTGTATACAAAGAGAAATTGGAAAAGTGCAAGTTCCGGGTCGCCATGGAAGACGCACGCCAAAACATGCCGCAGACCGTGTTAATCGGAGAGGAGGAAGCCGAGAGAGCATATAGCCACTCGATGGAGGAGCAACGCAAAGGGGCCGGAACAAATTCTGCCAAACGCCGGCGTTCGCCAACCGTACCAAAACCAGAACCGCCTCGTCGTGTGGTGCCCGTCGTAACACCAGCCAACGACAACAAACCGGCACGCTCTCCATCTCCACCAATTGGGAATCCCCGCATACCACGGGTAAAATTGGCACGCATGCCCACCAAACTAGCCGAGACCATCATTCGGCCTGTGAAATCCTGGGCATTACAGATGTGGCAGCAACAAAAAAACACACACAGCCCGCTAAAATACCCACCACGCGCGTAAAAGAAACACCAGCGAAGGCAGCAGTGACAAAGCGTTCGCCTCGGGTGACCACAACCACCGCTGACGACGACGTTCTTCACTTGAGAAGTAACTCGGTTGAAGAGATTGGCTACGGAAGGGCGGAGCCAATAAGTGACGAGGAATTACCGAGTAGTACCGCACCAGATGTCAGCGCAAAGGAGACTCCGCCGCAATCACAGTTGATCGGAGAGGTAGGTCGACGCTACAATTTGCGCATAGCGCACGATGGAGGAAGGTTTCGCTAAAGCGGAACTAGAAGACGGAATCACCATCCCCACACTCTCCACTAGTTCTTATTTTTTTTTTTTTTTTTTACGGATTCTTTTTGTGGGGGGTGTTTTTTTTTTGGCGTTTTCGAAAGGGGGGATAGTGTAACGAAGTTACAACAATGCACCCTTCTACACTTCTGACTTAAAATAAACCATGAAGGCATTTTGTTTTTATGGAAGCATTTATTCCAGCCACGAAGGCTTATTTGTTAAACATTATTTTTTTGCATTTAATTAGCCACGAAGGCTCTGAATAAATTAATAAGTAAATATGTGATCGGGTAAATAGATTTTAATATTCACGGACAAATAGATTAACGGACATTTGTAACGGGCGTTTGAAATAGACATTATAAATATTTAAATATTAACGGACGTTTAAAATAGACGTTAAAAATATTAATATATTAACGCCCCTTTGTAACAGACGTTATAAATATTTGAATATTAACGGAATTTTTTAACGGAAATACTTTAAATATTAACGGATGTTTTAACGGACTTTGGTGTTGAGAAACGACCATTGATAACACTATGAGCTGTAGCCACGGCTGATTTGGATCAGCTCAGCAGCGACGCGCTGACGAACGGGTATAAAAGGAGCTACACTGGGAAGAAAAGCTCAATTGTGTTCGAGCAGCGGCTCAGGTAACATCGACTTAAAAGTCGTCTCGGTAGTTTCGGGTAGTGGTTCGGTAGTGCGTCTCCCTCGCACGTCTGGTTCGGTAGTGTTTTCGTGCGTCTCACTCGCACATCTAGACCGTGGTCCGCGTAGTGTTTCGTGCGTCTTTTTCGCACGTCCGTATCACTAGGTCTCTCGTAATTTACCTGTACAGGAATCCGATCCACATTTTTCGCATAAAAACGCGCGCCAACCTCGTTTCGCAACCACAAGTTCGTGGTTCGGTAGTGCGTCTCCCTCGCACGTCTGGTTCGGTAGTGTTTTCGTGCGTCTCACCATCTAGACCGTGGTCCGCGTAGTGCTTCGTGCGTCTTTTCGCACGTCCGTATCACTAGGTCTCTCGTAATTTACCTGTACAGGTAATCCGATCACATTTTTCGCATAACCTCGTGGCATAACCTCGTTCGCAACCACAAGTTCGTGGTTCGGTAGTGCGTCTCCCTCGCACGTCTGGTTCGGTAGTGTTTTCGTGCGTCTCACTCGCACATCTAGACCGTGGTCCGCGTAGTGCTTCGTGCGTCTTTTTCGCACGTCCGTATCACTAGGTCTCTCGTAATTTACCTGTACAGGTAATCCGTGTAATCCGATCACATTTTTCGCATAACCTCGTTCGCAACCACAAGTGGTACGTAAATTCGTAAACACACCACACCAGTATAAACTAATCAAAACTAACTATTAACCATAACACTAACATAAGCCCACATAAACGCACACCCACATACACTAATACAAACAAGTGACTTACTGCTTGCCGTTGATTTTCCACTGCATATTCTATTTCACTATTCATTTTAACGTCCGTCAAAGTTCAATGCACTTTAAACACTACTGTTATTTGTTTTTACATTTATGCAGTAAATAATTTAGTAAATAAAAGAGCAAAGCAAATGTTCTATAAAGTTCGAAACTGTAATAGAAATAGGGGTCCGTTATTTATTGCGATCTAAAATTTTTGTTTTTGCTTTTGTTAGCGCGATGATATTATGACGATATATAGAAGGCAAATTAAAGTACAGATTTGTGTTGATTAATTGATTTCGCAATTATTAAAGAATCAATTATTCACAATTCTTTGTTGTATAAAAACTTTTCATATTATTCGCGGGTTTCGGCACCATTTTAATGTATGAGATTTAATTAAAAGTCGAATTTTTTGCACTTTTAAATTAGGAATTATAATTATTTCTTTTAGTTATTAGATTATTATACATAGTTTATATAGTTTCTTGTAGTTTTATTTTAGCAACAGAGTAGTTTTATAATTATAAGTTATTATCAGTTATAAGATTAGAATTTTATATTATTTTATTAAACGAACAATTTATACGTAGCGATGCAGCTCGGCAGAAGGCTTATTGTTCTCTGTTCAATTGACCGATTCAAAAGTAAAGTAAAAACTTACGTACAGGAGACAAAGCAAAGGACAAAAGATAAGCAATTACAATCGTATCCAAAATTAAGCACAGTAATTTAAGTTAACATTTTTAAATTAGTTTTTCCATAAAAAAGCTCGAACAGTAGGCAACTTGAAATTTATTATGTGTGATCGCAAGCATGAAAATACACATGCAATGAACTACATTAAAGCTATGGAGAATGGATGGCATACTCTAAGGCCGCGTTTCCATTAGGCCGCGTTCCGCGTTAGCGTTAAAAACTCGACAAACTCGCGTTAAATCGTATACAAAAAAGATAGGCAGTTAGGTATGGGAAAAAGTCGCGTTAATTTTGAACGCGACTTTCGATAATACGCGTTCAAACCGATTTCACACCGATTTCAAACCGATTTCTCTTATCGGTTCGAATAATTTGGCAATCGTAAGTTGCGCATACTTTTGAAAACAGCTGACAAAGTAACCAAAAAATAAACATTTACATAAAAGCTTCAGCTGCATATATTCAAATGACGGATTACCTTATCATGCTCGTATTGGACAGCAGATACTAAAGGAACAACACCTACATCCATTCGTTATATTAAAAATCTTCATTTCAAAAAAAAAAAAAAAAATGTTTTTTAACCTGTACAATTTTTTTTACTACATAACAAACAAAATCAGCTGTTTTAACTCGAACGCTAACGCTAAAACGCAATGGAAACACCGTTCCGCGTTTTTCGATAAATTGTTAACGCAATAACGACAAAAAACGCGGCTCAATGGAAATGCGGCATAAAAGTGGCGTTCTATCCAACCCACCTTATCCAGTCGTGCAAGGAGACGCACCCTATAGTTTCGGAGTATTTTCGTTTCTTCAATTGGGTAATTGGAAGAAACTGGAGTTTGACGCGAATCTTGAATATTTGAAGGGAAACATGAAAATGTTGAATGCAGCGTATGGATCGAAAGATTTATATACTACAATAAATACTTTTGCGGCGGTTGCGAAAGATTTGCTGGAAACAAGAAAAATCGATCCAGATGAATCGATTTCGCCAGGACGAACTGGAAAGGATTGGCTTAAGCGTCAGAGAAAATTGGAAGGAATTGAAGGGGCAGAAAAAAAGTTCGCAGTTCGCTGGTTCTGCGTAACACTTGCAATTGCGCACATACATAATAATATATAATTTTGTGCGTAAATTTAAATTAACTTTACTTATTTTCTTTTTAAATTATATGAAACTACTTTTAATTCTTGTTTCTAGATGAATAATTTAGAAGGTATTGTGCGAGTACTCCTTAATGCTATCCATTCAGCTCAACATGACTTTCCTTATGTTGGAACAAATTTGAGGGTCCAGTCAGTGAGGGATATAAGGGAAGCATTGGATAATGCAAACGTAGAGTTCAACAGAATTGAGTTGTGGTTCCAAAAAGAGGTAAAAGCATATTAACTGTCAACTATATAGTCAAATATATTAAACTATTACAGTCATGTACGTCGCCGGCACCTCCTGTGGGACGACAATTGGGAACAGCAGCAGCAGGACGAATACCACCACCTCCGTCACCATCACCACAACCACCACCATCACTACCATCACCACCACCAAAAAAGTCATGCACTTTGACAATGGCAGCAACAGGACGACTACCACCTCCTCTGTCACCATCACCACCTCCAAAGAAGTCACGCAATTTGACACAACAATTACAGGAGTTCGACGAAGTATTTCCTCCACCGAGTCATTCACAATACTCTGAGAGTCTGGATTCCCAACCCCCATAGTCTAGTCGGGCAATAACCCAGTATTATCCACTGGACGATACAAAAAAAGAGTAAGTTTTATTAATTTTTACAGTTTTTTTTTTTTTTTAATAATAGTTGATATTTTTTTTCAGAAACTAGAATTTTCTCTTGTACATCAAGATTTTGAAATAACGGTAAAAAACTAATTTTTCGAGGTTTTTAGTGTTTAACCACTATATGTCTTAAACTATACATCTTATAACGAATTGAATTATGTCATTGGAAAGAGAAAAATAAAAATAAAAATTTTGTGTTTTTTGTTACAAATTTTATTTGTTTTTTTAATGTGTATGAAAGATTGTAATTTTTGAAAAATTTGTTTTTAGAAAAACTTGAATAACTTCGTCAATTTATATCGGATTTGCCCGATTCGTTATACTTGTAATTAAGCGTAATTTTCAAAACTTATAGCTGTATAATTATGATGTAGCTTTCAAACAAAATAGTGCAAGCAATTATCGATAAAGTCGAAAATTGTGGAAAAAAAAAAAAAAAAATTGAGTTTGCCTTTAAAATACACAAAGATAAGATCGGAAATGTTATAATATGTAGTACACTATTGTAAAGGTGCTTTTTTTCTCTTTCCAACGACGCATTTATATGTTTATAAAATTTAAGACATAAAGTTGTTTAACACTATTAATATCGAAAAAAACAGTTTTTCACCGTTATTTCAAAAATATCGATGTGCAAGAGAAAATTATACTATGCCAAAAAAATCTATTTAACTGTACCTACAACCTACACTTTGTCCCATCCAATAAAGTTTTAAAATTTTTTTTTTGTCGCACCGTGTAATCTACTAATATAATCTCTGTATAATAAAGATAAACCGAAAGTTACAAAAATATCACGTAAATATTTTTGTAACTTTCGGCCAATTAAGCAACATGTTTATATCTTCTGTATGGTTGGAAAGTCCATTGCATTGTGTATTGCAAAACGAGAATTTATTTGCATTGTTTGGACGTTAAGATTGTTATCATGTTGAGAAGATTGTTTTTGAGTATAAACTTCTAGGCTAGTAGCTTTTCAATTCTTTCAACAGCTCTTAAAACCTGAACATATGAATAATGGTTGATTTTATTTGAAAAATTATTTAATTTGTTTAGTGTATAAAAATATTGCTTTTGGTTTAACTTCTTGGTTTAACTTCTTGGTTTACTTCTTCATTGCCACAAGGTTTTGCTAAATTTTGTAACCCTTGTAACTGGCTGCATGCTTCGGATCTACCGAAAGTACCGTTTTCTTTTTACTACCTATTTACACTTCTTTCTTGTGTACTGTGCGCCTTTTTTTAAATTAGTCCCATTCGTGAGTCTACATTTGATGTACATCATATCCTCACAAAAAATAAATTTATAGTTTAGTAAGAGCCACGAAGGCATATAATTATGAGTAGAAATGAAGTATTATAAATTGTAGTGCAGCCACGAAGGCATTAAATTTTAGTTCCTGCAGCCAAGAAGGCAATAAGATGTATAATTGTTAATTTTTTGCATAATTTTATTTGTAAACAAACATAAATGTAACCGATCCTTAAAATATCAAAATAATCTTAGAAATAATCCCAGAAATAATCCCAGAAGCTCCTAATAAATACCAAACCTTGGGTAAAATAAGGACGAGAAGCGCCACATGGAAAACGGTCACACTAGGATAGACTTCGCAGCTGGCCGCAAGTCGAAATTAAAGTTACTTCAGTACGGGCAGCGGTCCAAGTCACACGTGCGCGGATTAAATCGAACAAGAAATGCAAAGTCTAAAGTAAAAAGTGAAAAGTAAAAAGTCTAAGTATAAGTAAAAGTGTCCTAATATAGGGTGGTAGCCGAGGTTGAGTATAGGGTGAGTAATACTTGAAATTAACCGGGTCCCTGTTAGCCTTCGCGGTTGGTGTAGCAACCCCGACATCCTGTACCGACACCCTGTCCGTCTTAGTATCGCCACGTTCAGTGAACACCCACTGACTTCGTGCGAGCATACGCGGTTGGTATAGACATACCGACGCCCTGTTCGCTTACGCGGTTGGTATAGACATACCAACGCCCTTTTCGTTTTACGCGGTTGATGTAAACGCACCGACGCCCTGTTCGTTTACGCGGTTGGTATAGACATACCGACACCCTGTCCGTTTTAGTATCGCCACGTTCAGTGCACACCTACTGATCTCGTGCGAGCATACGCGGTTGGTATAGACATACCGACGCCCTGTTTGCTTTACGCGGTTGGTGTAAACGCACCCACACCCTGTTCGTTTACGCGGTTGGTATAGACATACCGACGCCCTGTTCGTTTTACGCGGTTGGTGTAAACGCACCGACGCCCTGTCCCTCAGAGATCACGATCAGTATAAACGCATTTGCGGGGGAACACCCGTACTCGACATAGACACCCCATTATTATTTTTCCTCGAACCACAGGGTGTTTACGCCCCCCCATCCCCTCTTAATTCAAAAAATTCTAACCTACCCCACTAATTTAAGGCCAAATAATTATTATAAATTAACAAGTGAATGAATTTGATTAATAAATAGCATTTAGCCAAAATATAATTGTTGTTCATTTTATATTCTTTGCAGGAAGAACTACTGATACTCCAAACTAAGTTTAAACACCATTTCAAACTTCCGCAACGAATCATCATCGCTACGCCTCGTATGTAGCATGATATCACTGATGAAGTTGATATCACTGATGGTAGTGATTAAACTCATCTCAAAAGCGATCAACTAAAGGACTATGAAGAAACAGCCTCCAGTCATCAACATCGGTTCTATAAAAGCAGCGAGTAATGATGCGCCACTTACAACTAATTTAGAATAAAGTTGAATCTTACGGGCCGGACAATATTTAGGGAGCTTTTCGTAAAATAATCTCTTAATCAATTAGCTGCATTCGATTGAAATTGGTAGTGTATATGTTAATGCCCGTGTGCTGTGCGGGCTGTCATAAATACCACCACAGCAGGTTCAGCTTGACGTAAGAGGCGTCTAGAGAGACAATTCCTCAGGATGAGGTTGCGCAGAGGTATTGGTCCCCTCAACCGGAGAACAACTCAAAACCATAAGAACACACGAACCATGGATAAGACGGCTAGAAGAAACAAAACTACTCCAGGTGGCAGACACAGAAGTAAATATCCCCCTTAGGTGAACTCCGCGTAAGGGGCATGGATTCTGGAGGCCCCAACTACAGTTAAATCTGCTACTCATGATAACAGGCCCCGGAAAAGATTTAAGGAACACGATTAAAAAATATGCACCTAGAACGTCCCATCCTCTTAAAGCCTACAGATTTAAGGCTGATATTACAGCCATCCAGGAAAAGCGATGCATTAGAAACGGACATCTAGAAAAAGCAACCTGCGACATTTGGATAGTGAGTTTGGGGGAAAAAGGAAACTTTTTTTTTGTCTCCAAAAATTTACCGCGAGAGAAGAGCCCTTTGCCTCGATACGCATCAAAGCTAAGTTCTTTAACATTAGCTTAATATGGTGTTCACGCTCCGACATTGGATAAAGACGATGCAAAGAAAGATGAATTCTATGAGCGGTTAGAACAACTTTACGAGCGCTGCCCCAAGCATGACATCAAACTAACCGTAAATATCTACCCTATATGACACCACCAATAGTAATGGAGAAAGGCTTATCGACTTTTCCGCGGGCTGCTATATGGTCATAAAAAAGCACCAGATTTCAACACCTCGACATCCACAAGGCAACGGTACGGTGGCCTCCCCAGGCGTCCCCCGCACCCAAATAGACCACGTGCTAATCGATGCCAGACATACATCGAGTGTGATTAATGTATGAGCAAATAGAGGTCCCGACTTCGACTCGGACCACTATCTTGTTCAAGCCAAGGTACGTACCAGACTTAGTACAGCACACGCCAAGCGGGGCTACCATACAACGAAAGCTAGATGTTGGTAGGCAAAACTCGCAGCAGACCGCCGCTGCCTTCTCAATAAGGTGGTCTCAACTGCTTAGAGAGACCACTCCGGCACCCGACTTTATAAACGATCAGTGCAAGCATATCTCCAACTCATTAAGTACCGCGGCCAAAGAGGCTGTTGGTTATACTAGACCTCGGAGGCAAACTTGGTACGATGCTGGTTATCGCACTGCTACGGTAGAAAAGAACATTGCCTATTAGCGAACCCTGCAATCGGGAGCAACACGAGCTGTTGCTGAGCAATATCGAGAAAAAACGGAGAAAAGAAAAACGTCTTTTCAAACGCAAAAAGAAAGACCAAGATTGGCGTGAGCTGGAGGAAGTTGAGATGATGTGCGACAGAAATGATGCTCGAAAATTCTATCAAAAAATCAAGCGCTTGACCGAAGGTTACAAGCCCGGAGCATCGTTCTGTAAAGACGCGCATGGAAATGTGGTGGTAGATGTCCAGGAGTCACTTATGTTACGGAGGAACCACTTCTCTACCTTACTTGGAGGCGAGGACGGGAACAATGCCGCCAGCGGAGAAGATGAATATCTGGTTCCCCCGACCGATGATGGCATTCTTGGGAACCACCAGACTATAACGAGGTCTTAGAAGCCATAAAATATTTTATATTAATTATATAATTTTTTTTTGATTTACATTATTTTGTTTTTATTGAGAGTTCTGCCAAAGAGGCTAATGTGGCCTCAGTGGCAGATGGACCGGCAGCAACAGTGTCTGAAGCAGCTGAATGAGTTACAGCAGCAGGATCGGCAGCAGCAACGGTCACCACTGCACCGACAGTCGTGGAGGCACCTTTTAGTATCTTGGTGCCTCCCAACTCCACCTGCGTAGCCTTGGTGGTACGACCACCGCAACGAAGGACACAGGATCCCTTCGGAAAGTCATTGGGCACTTGGTACGTTATGTACCTAGTGCCTGAAGTATTCCTGCGGTGGTCGTGCCGGCGGGTCGACAAGCCCACCGTTGCCACCACACTTTCGCCGCAAGAGATGAGCGTATCGCCCAGCTTAAAACTGCTGGGCAGAAAATAGCTAATGTATTTCTACGACAAAAAAAAAATAAAAAAAATTATAATTTTTTAAAATAATTATTTAAAAAAATTTTCAAAAATATTTAAAAGGTGTAGCCGGGTTTTCATGTAAAAAGTGCCCCCAACGATATTGAGTATCCTTATCCTCAATGAATCCTTTTCGTTCACACCACGCGTGTCCGGGGTATAAATTATGAAGAAGTCAAAGAACGCTGAGAACATAAAGAGAGAAAGAGAGTGAGAGCCCAATATGCGTATGTGCATGGTACTTGTTTTTGTTGCTGGCTAATAAAAAGAAATACATATTTTGACATATTTAATTATTTGTTTAATCTTATATATATTTTAATATGAATGTACTATATTTTATATATTTTACAATAATATATAATACATATAACACCCTAAATTATTACAGACTCAAGACAAATAAGCAAATTAAATAAAATTAAAAAAAAAGTTCGTTAAAAAATGCTGCTGTGCCGACGGCAATCACACAAAGGCGACCTTGAGCTAAGCCTTTCTGTGCACACATACAATTTTGAGCGCTGGCAATGCTAGCATGTGTAATATATCATAGGAAAAAGACTAATTTTTAGTTTTTAATTTTTAAAAATATGTTCCACCAAATCGAGAACTTTGAAAATTTTATGTGTCAAAGTAGACAAACAAAGGAATATCTTCAGAAAATTTCATAGGTGTATCTTTAAAGTATCATGGTAAAAGCATCAATTAAAATCTTTAAAAAAAAAATTTTTATAGAATTTTTGACCGAAAATTTTTTTTAAAAATTTTTAAAGATAGATATGAATTTTAAGAAAATAAAAGATTTTTCATCAATACTTTTTTTCAACTCAGTGAGCAGAAAAAAATAAAAACTAAAAACATGTTAGTCGCTATATCTTCCTTAATATCGTCGATATCGGAAAACTTAGTATACAGAAATATTTCTCAAATCAAGGGCTATCGAACCTCATTTAAGGATATTCAATATCGTTGCGGCACTTTTTACATGAAAACCCGGCTACACCCTTTGTATGAAAAATTATAATTTTTAAATAATTTGTTTTTAGAAAAACTTTAATAACTTCGTCAATTTATTTCGGATTTGTCCCATTAAACAGTCGTTTTACTACGTAATTAAGCGTTATTTTCAAAACCTTTAACTGTAGATTGTAACGAAGTATCAATAGCTTCGGGATTCGCTCGTCGCGTATCCAAGGATTCGCTACAGAAATTTATAAAAAAAACTTCCAAATTTAAAGAGAAAAATACAAAAATTTATAATAATTTATATTTATTTGTATTTATTAATAATTTATTATTTTAAAAATATTATTTATTTATTAATTAATTATTAGGTTTTAGGATAAAACCGGCCAAACGTTATGGATGTAATGTGGTATCGTATTTTGTGTGTGTGTGTTTGTATTAGTGTATGTGGGTGTGCGTTTGTGTGAGCTTGTGTCAGCGTTAGTTTGTGTAAATGGTTAGTTTTATTAAGCTATATTAAAAAAACTGGTAGTTTCGGCGTGGTGTGTTACGAAAAGAAATGCCACGTGTGATTGCGAACCATCGTTTTCATAAATTTGTGAGGTTATGCGAAAAATGAGACCAGGGGTGAACGAGATGCAAATATACGGATTACCTGTACAAGTAAATTACGAAAGACACTTTGATACGGACGTGCGAAAGAGACGCATAAAACACTCCACGTATCAAAAACCAGATGTGCGAGTGAGACGCACAAAACACTACACGCACTACGAAACGGAGCCGCTGCTCGAACACAATTACCCGATTTTTACCAGTGTACTTTGGGCAAAAAGTCCATTTGTTTGAAATAATTTCGTATTTTTTGTAAGAATAAAGTAGAATTTTTATTTTTGTTCGTTCTTGTTTTTTTTTATACCAGTTACTCATAGTGTAAAACTGGTATGTTCAGTTTGTCGGAAGTTAAGTAACGAATTAAAGGAGGCATCATAGACCCTATGAACTGTAAATATTATTGATGATCTCGAAGAGACGAATCGATTTAGCCATGTTCGTATGTCTGTTTGTCCATCTGTCTGTTTGTCTGTCTGTCCGGTTGTCCGTTCGTCTGTCCGTCCGTCTGTGTGTTGCAGCGCAACTTACTTAGGGCTTTTCTAGGTCCTGTGTACTTTCTATGTTAAAATCAATGTGCCACGCATATTTTTAGGTATGGCACACATACAAACAATTTATTTATAGAGCTAATGGCTTCAATTATGGTACAAATCCTTCTTATATCAAGTCAAATTTTTATTTTCAAATTGGTTCAGATATTTGATTGATATTTTCCAAAATAAATTGTGTTACTGCGTCTGCTTGGCGAATGTTGTTGCTCCAAACTTCAAGCAGCGATAAATAGGAAAACTCTATTTTAGCAGCAACATATACAATTTTTAGAAAAAGGAACAAAAACGAGCAAAAAGCGTTAATATCATTTAATTCTCTACAGTTTTGTTAATACATTTTCGTTAAAACCATACCTAAAAATTTCTAAAGCCGAAAATAATACTCCACAGGACATTTGTTAGTTTGAAGTTTGAAGTTAAAAATCACAGGAACAACATATTGCACAATTTGACAACTAAAGACAGATACTTAAAAATCTCTATAAATATTTTATGTTAAAATCAAATCACTGCCACGCCCATTTTTAGATATAGGCCCCATACAAACTTACCGCCCATTTTCAAATTTTGTATAAAGATAGGTAATATTTATGAAACTGTTCATTCAAATTTGGGTAAAAACACTTTGAATGACATGCAATATCAAAACCAAGGTGCCACACCCATTTTTAGCTAAAGCCCCTATACAAACTTATCGATTATTTTCGAACATTTGTATGAAAAAGTAATTATTTTCAAATATATATTTTAAATGTATATAAGCCACTGATGATCACACATAAAGAATTCAATGATTTGTGTGACGGGTATTTAAGCGTCTGTTCCACCGAAATTAACGTTTCTCCTTGTTTTTTTACATAAATTTGAAAAAAACATTATTTTTTCCAAATACAATAAGATGCTATCTTATATATTTAAGTTTTTAGCATATAATTCGGTCGCGAAAGTTTTGATAGGTCATAAAAGTTGGCTTTTGATGCTTTTTGGTGCTTTAGATAAACTGCATATTTTTTTATACCCGCCACACAAAGTGTGAAAAGTTATTAACAATTTTCAATGTTTTGTATGAAAATGATTATTATTTCTATTTGTTCTGGTCCTAAGTTGTTTATATGTTAGAACCGAGGCGCTACGCCAATTTTTAGTCATATCTCCCATTCAAAACTTCCGCCCATTTTCAAGTTTTGTATGAAAATACTTATTATTTCTTCTTTTTTTGGTCCTAATTAGTATGTATGTCAGATTCAAGGTGCCACGCCCATTTTAAGATATAGCTTCCATACAAACCTAGTCCCCATTTTCTAGCTTTAGTATAAAAAAGTTATTTCTGAATAAATTCCATTAAAATTTGGTAAAATTACTATCATTGTCCACATTAGGAACACTATATATATGATAAGGATCGGGCTAATATAACATACAGTCCTCATATACAGTTGACCAACTATTAAAATTTTCGTGGGACAAGTATTTGAGCTTCCGTTCCACCAAAGTAAGCGTTTTCCACTGTTTCCATTTTTATTTGCTTAAAAGTTAACTTCGGTTGGACCGAAGCTTATACCTGTTACACATCATTTGACGTTGATAGACCTTCGTGTGCAGCATTTGTATTAAATTTTATTTTAAAATACTAAACAAATTAAATATATTCTTAAAAATTTAGGAGTTCGCGGTCCGATTTGGACCAAATTTAAACTGAAGATTTGACATGGTATAAGAAACATTTGAACCATATTTGAAGCCATTCGCTTTATAAATAATTTTTTTTCTTTTAAGAACTTGAAAAAATGTTGTACTTTTGTACGGTAGCTATACCTAAAAGTGGGCGTGGCACATTGATTGTAACATAGAAAGTACACAGCACCTAGAAAAGCTTAAGTTTAAAAATTCAGCTTAATATTTTTAAAACTTAGCGAATAAATCGCGCAGCAACACACAGACAGACGGACAGACAGACGGACATGGCTAAATCGATTCGTCTCGTCGAGGTGATCAAGAATATATATACTTTATAGGGTCTACGATGCCTCCTTTAATGCGTTACAAACTTTCCGACAAACTGAATATACCTGTTTACACTAGTGTAACAGGTATAATAAAAAAATAAGGGAAAACGTTAACTTATGTGGAACCGAAGCTTAAATATTCGCCACACGAATCTTAGAAACGTTTATGTGTGACCATCAGTGGTTTAGATAAAACATCAAGTTGGTATGGGTGGGCTTCAATTGTCTGGTACAACCCAAGTTTAGAATCAATATTGATAAAAAAAAAATTTTAAGCTAATAATACAGAAATATCAATAATTTTCTTGAAAATATCAGAAAATGGCAGGTCAATTTGTATAGGGGATGTGTTATATGTATACATCGATAGTGTATACATAGGATGACATTAGATGTGTTTTTATCAATTTAACATTTATAAATAATTTATATGGGGGCCTTACCTAAAAATGGGCACTTTGGTGTTAACATTTGGATTGAATACATTCATAAATAATAACTATTTACAAAGAATCGAAAAAGGCGGTAGGATGGGAATGGCATCTTGCTCTTGACATACAAACTACCCGTCAAGAGAAGAGTGTATTATGAAGTTGCCGTCTAGATGGAAACAGTTTATCGAACAAAGCGGAGCATATTTGAACAAAATCCGATCACTGTAACTCTTTTTAAAAAGTATTAAATAAAAGAGCAAAAAAGCGGAAGGGAGATATTTGACAACCTTATATATATCGGGTGCGCAGCTAAATAATTTCGTATTTTTTTGTTAAAAAAACCATTTATTTAAGTATGAAAGTGAAAAAATATTTTATTCAAAATATTGTCCATCGAAAGCGGTAACTTTTTCCCATCTTTCAGGCAATTTATGGATTCCATCCCAAAAAAACTTTTCATCTTTTGCGCCGAGAAAATCATCAAGCCATTTTCTAATACCTTCAACATTGGTGAACCGTATTCCAGAAAGGTGATTCTGCATCGACCGAAACAAGTGGTAATCAGAAGGAGCTATGTCTGGGCTATAAGGCGGGTGAGGTAAAATTTCCCATCCAGCATTTTCCAAATAATTTTTGAACGGTACTGCAACATGTGGCCGAGCATTGTCATGATGGAAAATCAATTTATCGTGTCTGGTCGCCCATTCTGGCCGTTTTACGGCTATTGCTTGCTTCAAACGTATCAATTGTTGCCTGTATAGCTCTCCGTGATTGTCTGGCCCGATTTTAACAGCTCATAGTACAGCACACCCATCTGATCCCACCAAATACAGAGCATTACCTTCAAACCATGAATATTCGGCTTTGGTGTCGATTTGGCTGGTTGGCCTGGCTTCACATATGATCTTTTACGCTTAGGGTTGTCGTAATGAATCCACTTTTCATCGCCAGTGACAATACGATGCAAAAACGATTTCTTTTTGTGGCGATTAAGCAGCATTTCAGACATGCAAAATCGTCTCTCAACGTCTCTCGGCTTTTATTCGTGTGGTACCCAATTTCCTTGTTTGTGAATGTATCCAGCTGCTTTTAAACGTTTAGAAATGGCTTGTCGAGTGACTTCCAATGTTTTTCCAAGTTCTTCTTGAGTTTGACATGAATCTTGATCGAGTAATGCCTCCAAATCTTCGTCTTCAAACTTTTTGATGGACCTGGTCGCTCTTTGTCTTCTGTGTCAAAATCACCACTTTTAAATCGTGCAAACCACTGCTGACATACTCTAACCTCTGGAGCATATTCAGGATAAGCTTCTGAGAGTAAACGATGTGCTTCTGTTGCACTTTTCTTTAAATTGAAGAACAAAAAGCAAACCTCCCCGCAAATGCTGTTTTGTTGGGACGTAAATTGACATTTTGACTGTAATAAAAAAATTTGTGTGTTTACTAATATTCACTGTGACTGTCAAATGTTCTTGATTTTTTGGCGCGCTTTAACATAGAATAGCTGTCACTGTCAAAATATTGACTACATAAATAGATATGAGGTTAGTAACAAATACGAAATTATTTAGTTGCGCACCCAATACATTATATATACGATGGCTCCTTCTATGCGTTAAAAAAAATTTTTTACCTGTTCACACTATATGTGAAGTGTATAAAAAATTCTGGGAACTTTTGAAGCCTATGAAAATAATTGTTATGGCAGGAAGACTCAAAGGAATCCGAAATATAAAAATGTGATGCCTTTCAAGATGTTAATTGAAGTCACCCAACTTGTCCTATTAAGATCCGCGGTTCTATTTCGCTTTTTTAGCGACCACACATTTTCAATAACGTTCAAATCTGGACTTTGTGGTGGCCAATCCAGGGTTTCCACCCCAACTTCTTTTAAGAATGTGGTTATCACTTTTGACTTATGGCAAGGAGCGTTGTCCTGCTGGAGAATAAATTCTTCCCCGATCAATCTGTCGCCGGCGGGAAACGCAAAATCGTTCAATGTTCTCATATATTGACTTTGGTTCATAGAACCGTCAATGGGAACCAAGTCTCCCACGCCATTAAAAGAAACGGATTCCCAGAACATAACGCTCCCACCTCCATGGCATACTTTTTTGACACACAGGTTCATTTTTTTTTACGATAATTTTTGTTTAATCGAACGACAAATTTTTTTTTTTTATGAGTTGAACTCAAAATTACTCTCATCCGTCCACAGGACATTGCGCCAAAATGAAACAAGCTTGATGGTGTACCTTTGCTCAAACTTTAAACGCTTAAGTTTGTTTTTAGGGGTGACGAAAGGTATTGGTTTTGCTACATATCTTTTATATCTGCCTCAATTAAACGACTGCGTATGGTTTTCTCACTAATCGGATTGGACGCAGTCATATTCCACTCCAAGGCCACAGCTTTTGGTGTTATGAAAGGCTCTCTTTTGAATTGGCGCACGATCAGACGGTCCGCTTCAGCATTTGTCTTTCGATTTCTGCCTGTACGGCGTACATTGGTTATTTTATTCAAGTTGTTATGTTTATTTATTTGATAATATAAAGTTTGACGTGACAAATTATATTCATTAGCGTTATTTATTACGGAAATTCCCAAGTTATATTTTGTCACAATTTCTGTTCTTAATACTGTACTTAAAAACACGGTTTTATCAAATAATATGAAAGATTTTTCAAAAACTTCTTTAATTAAACATTAAACTCGCCAAGAAACAACCAAATCACGCGATGTCAAAATACTTATGCCGCTTGTTAATTCGTTGTCTGCTTGCATTCTTATCAGCAGAAATAAATGACAAAAGATAATAGACAAAATAATTATGCGCGGCGATTTTCACAGAGCTATTGACACCAGCGATCCATTGATCTCAAGCTTATTCCAGTCCCGAAGAAAAAATAAAAATGTGAAGAAACTTTCAGAAGATTTTTTTGCACTTTTCAAGTACCAAACAGTTGCAAACTGATCTGAATGGATCTGCTCGATTAAAAATATATAAAATAATAATAAAAAACCTCAACTTCTGTGGAACAGAAGCTTAAATATCCGTTAAACTTAGAAACTGATAATACCCATTCACACTATGTGTAACGGGTATAAAAACCCTTTAGTACTAGAATTCCTTAAGGCAAATTTTTCCTAGACAGTTCTGCTAGCGTCGTCGTGAGTGCGAAAGAGAGATTGTTACCTTACGTTTTTTTCTCGATTCTTTCTTTCTATCGTGTAAGTTTTCGTCCGAGTACGCGACGCATGCAGAGACTGACAAGTGAAAGAAAATTTCGACAAGTATAAGAAAATTTGTGCAATAGCACGTGGCACGCCAAAAAAAGTTTTTGTTTGATGCATTTGAAAAGAATTGAAAATGAAGAGAACTTTTTCAGGTAAGTTAAGTTATTCAATTTCATTATTGATGATCATTTTCGTGACTGATAATCAAATATATCAATTACACAGGCCGACAAAATTTAACAAAAGTCTAGACCCAGAGACCGGACCTAACACACCCGAAGGATTTTGATGCGCTGAATCCGAATCCGTGCTCTAAAATTGCTCCTATACGTCTGGTTTTCGAGATATCCTAACCTAAAAGTGCAAAAAACGCGTTTTTTGCAGTTTTTGAGGTTACGTGACGGAAGGAAAAAACTTATTATCAAAAAACGTTTTATGGCAATTGAAAGTATCACCCTTCCCCTTCTAAACCTTTTTGGATTTTTTCAAATATATTTTTTTCACCGAAATATCGCTATTTGAAATTTTACAATTAAGCGTATTAACCCTTTAACGCTTTTACGCTTAATTGTAAAATTTCAAATAGAGATTTTTCGGTGAAAAAAAAGATATTTGAAAAAATCCAAAAAGGTTTAAAAGGGGAAGGGTGGTACTTTCAATTGCCATAAAACGTTTTTTGATAATAATTTTTTTCCGTCTGTCGCGTAACCTCAAAAACTGCAAAAAAACGCGTTTTTGGCACTTTTAGGTTAGGATATCTCAAAAACCAGACGTATAGGAGCAATTCCGAGCACGGATTCGGATTCAGCGCATCAAAATCCTTCGGGTATGATAGGTCTTGTCTCTGGGTTAAAAACTTGTAGGCCTGTGTTATTATAGCTAAAAGAAATTAGTTAAACGGGAAAGAGATGCTATGCGCGATGAATTGGAGGCTTTACGCAAAAATTTTAGGAAAAAAGACAATGGAGTAGAAGGAGATCATAATGTTCAGCAGATAATGGAAATGGGGGAAGAGGGGGAAGAAATAGGAATTGGTTGATTTGCAGGAAGAGACAGACAGAATAGTTTTAGAAGAAAATGTTGGTGATGATTTGAATGCTCAATTAAAAAATTGGTATTTAAAACATAAACCAAAAAGAGACTCTGCCATAGAATTAATTTAAATTTTAAGTGCCCATAATTTAAAAGTAAAGCCCTTTTATAAGTTTAATTGCTCTGATAAGCCTTATATCACTGAGGTTGAAGGAGGTTCCAATTTACATATCGGACTGCCAAAGCAATTAAATAAACTTTCAATTAGAATTAATTGCGAAATACGATATTTATTATCAAAATTTACTTGTGAATTGTCCGATCTTATAAAAAATGGCCTTACCTTTTCAAATAAAAAGAGTTCAGTTAGAACTTAGAGCAATTTTCTGCGGTGCTCCAGCAACAGCTTTCGTTACCGGCACACCTGGACATACATCCACTCACGGCTGTAGCAAATGCATTCAGATAGCACACAAAATAGATTCTGTTTTAACATTTAGTACAAACTGTGCAGAATTAATAACAGATGAAGACTTTCGCTCTAGAAAATATACAAATCACCCCAAAATTTTTATTATACTCTGGAATTGTAGTTCTTAAAGATACTATTACTGATGAGCAGTATTATGAGTGTTTATTACTCCACTGTGCCTACAGACTGTTGTGCTCCCAAAAACAAAGAGAATCTATAATATAATATACCCATTCCAATCAACTACCAAACATACCACAGCAATTCTTCTCAAAATTCGAAAGGTTGAGTAGCTTTACTTATACACAATTCCGTACAACACCAAGTACAAAATTTAAATAGTAACTGCAACATAGAAGCCATAGCAGTAAAGATTAAATCCAAACAAACTATTACTATCTATTCGATTTATATCGCTCCAAATAGGTCACTTTCTTCACCAATCTTGATAGCATTTTTTGTTATTTATTCACTCCTACAATTATTACAGGAGACTTTAACGGATGGCACCGAACTTGGGGCTCCCCTACCAACAATTGCAGAGGCAACTGCATCGCAAAATTTATTACTCAATCCCCACTTATTATACTTAATGACGGCTCCCCTACTCATTTCTCCACACATAATTCATTAACACATATAGACCATACTTTGACAACACCCTCACTAGCATTAGAATCCAATTGGACAGTTAATCAAAATCTTTTTAATAGTGACCACTTCCCTATCGTCACATCACTATTTGACTCAACTAACCGTTCCTATACCTACCCTCCTAAATTTAAAATTGATTCTGCCAACTGGTCGAAGTTCTTTTCCGAATCTCACCTAGTCAGCTTAAGAATGCAGCAGAGCAACAATATTAATAAAGAATGCGCAAACATTATTAAATTAATTCGCCAATGTGCCAACGTATCTATTCCGCAATCCACGTGCCACAAACCCAGAAAATTTGCAGTTCCTTGGTGGAATAAAAAGCTAAACGAGCTGAAAATTTCAAAAACCAATTTTGGTCGATCCTTAAACACTCCATAACTACTACAAACATTATTAACTACAGAAGAGCAAATGCGCTTTTTAAAAAGGAACTTAAATATGCTAAACGTGCTGCAATAAAGGCATTTACTACAGAGATCAATCCTATCTCATCTGTAAATAAAATATGGTCAAATATTCGCATTTTCTGCGGTATCAATAGTCGGCTATCGATTCACTGCGTAGCTGATCCAACAACACACCAACATATGACGAACAAACAGGATATTGCCGAAGCATTCGGTAAATATTGGTCAACAGAATCATCTGATAACAACTTTTCCCATACTTTTCGGTCTTTAAAATCTTGCACTTTTCCAATGGAACTGACGTATATTCCATCAAAATCAGCTAAGTATCTCGAACAACCACTTACTATACTAGAACTTCACTCTGCACTTCATAAACTCAAAGGTAATACCCCAGGGATAGACCGAATCTCCTACCCAATCCTTAAAAATTTACACTCGTCCGTTAAACTAAGAATACTTCGTCTGTTCAATTTATCATTTAACACTTACATCCCTCAAAATTTCAAAGTAAGTAAAATCATTCCAATGGTCAAACCTAACTCAGACAAAACAGTTATTAATTCTTACCGCCCAATCTCCTTAAATTCCTGCTTATCAAAACTACTAGACAAGATTATCGCAAATCGACTAAGGTGGTTTGTCACTAGCAACAAACTAATCGATAGTCGTCAAACGGGATTCAAAAGCAAAGTCGATATCTGACTCTCTAGTGACACTAGATTATCTGATATCCTCCGCCCTCTCCACAAAAAACCATGCCTCTATATTATCACTTGACTTTACCAAAGCTTTTGATAAAATTGGACTACACACAATTTTAGACGAGCTGAAACGCTGGAAAGTTGGCCCTAAAATTTTGAACTATGTCTCTAATTTCATGACTAATCGGAAAATTACTGTCTGCATCAATAACCATTTCTCCAAAGTACTTCCTCTCTCAAATGGTATTCCCTAAGGGTCCCCTCTCTCAGTTATCCTTTTTCTAATAGCTTTCAATAAACTTAACCGCACGATAGCCGTTCATAAGCAATTCAACTTTTGCGCTTACGCCGACGACTACCACATCTTCAAGAAAATCGGCAAAGACACAAACCTGGATATTAATCCGTTAATAAATGATATCTTATCTTGGTGCGATTACTCCGGGGCTAAGTTATCGATATCTAAATGTAAACACCTACATTTATGCAGAAAACACCACTGCAACATTCGGCTATCTATCAATCTTACCCCAATTGAAAATGTAAATGTGATGCGAATTCTTGGTCTGTTTGTTAACAGAACATATAAATGGAACAATCATATTGAAATCCTTTCCCATTCCCTCATAAGTAGACTCAATATTATTAAATGCCTTTCCAATAATAAGTTCAACTGCAGCCACATAATTCTAATTCGAATTATCAACGCGCTAATTAGGTCAAAAACAGACTATGTCCTTTACGTTTACGGAAACGCCCCAAAGTCACAACTTCATAAAATCAAAACTATTTATCACGCCGCCATTAGATCAGCCCTTGGTGCTTTTAGATCTTCACCGATCAACAACCTACTTTTTGAGAGTAATATACACCCAATTGAAATACGCTACCAATATTCATTGGCCAACCTCAACAAATCTCTCCTCCATTCATTCGACTCTCCTATACACAACTCATTTTCTAAAATCAGTAACTCTAATAGACAGCCTAAAATACCTTCCGCTCTCCACCAAGCCATCACTTCTAATATTAAACTAGGATTGCCGATTGAACCCATCGCAATTTCCAAATATAAACATCCACCATGGCTTTTTAATCAATCTTCCGTAACCACCACGCTGCATTCCCTTCCAAAACAAATCACACCAACAACGACATATAAACAAAAATTCCTGGACATAAAAAACTCGCTTCAATCATATTCTTTTTTATATACTGATGGATCAAAATCATCAAATGGTACATCATTTAGCATAACCTCATCAAGTTCCATTATTTACCAAGCACTTTTGCCCATATATAGCTCTATATATTCGGCGGAGATTATTGCAATATTGCATGCAATAAATATGGTAAAAGACAGTCACGATAAATTTTGTATATGTTCAGATTCTCTATCTGCAATAGAAGCAATTCTTAATACAACCAATACCACTTTTTATCCAACCGCTATTCGTCAATTACTTTCGTTAAACTTTCCGAGAATATTAATATTGTGGGTTCCAGGTCACTGCGATATACTTGGTAACGAAACCGCAGACTCTGCCGCAAAGAATTATCCCAATAACAATAACACAGACATTACCAAATTTGTAAAAAAACACTTCTCAGATAACTTTAAAAAGTATTGGAATCATACAAATGATCACTACAAGACAATTAACTCGGATGAAATTAACATATCTCAGTATACGAAATTTGAGTTTGATAATTTTATATCTAGAACTGACTTAACAAAAATATTTCGCCTTCGTCTTGGGCATACAAACATTACACATAGACACCTCTTTGATCGTACTTTATCTAATAACTGTACATTCTGTAACAATGGGGCAATTAGTTCCATCCAACATCTACTAAATGATTGCACTAATCTCTCAAGCATAAAAGACAAATACTTCCATAACTCCTCTCCTCTACACACTCTCTCTAATCCTACAAAAAGATAATATGATACTACTTTTAAAATATTTAAAAGAATCAAATGTATACCACTTAATATAAACTTAATATTTAGTTGCTATAAATAACTGTGTAAATAATTATTAACTTAAGTTAGATTAATCCTTAGCTTAAAATTTTACTATAAGTAGCTTAAGGCCCAAGGCTATAGCTCTCCCAAAGTTTGTATGTTAATTTTACATTGCATAGAAACTGTAAATAATAATAATAATAATATAAATTCATTTCTGACAACAATTTCTTTAAATAAACTGCTTCCTTCGCCGCTTGGGAAAGTGCCATGTACTCGGCCTCGGTACTACTTTTCCAAAGCAACTGACGGTTGTTTCTTACTTTCCCAGGAAAACACGCTTCCTCCAAGAAGGAACGCATATCGGGTGTACGATTTTCTGTCGGTAGAGTCACCACCCCAATCCGCATCGACAAATCCTTTAACCATTTCTCCAGTCCACTGGTATTTTATTGTCATACTTGATGTAGTACTTAAATAACGCAAAATTTGTTTTGCTGCCGCCAAATGCTCGCTATGTGGGTTGGAATTTCGCTGTGATAGTTTACACACGGAGTGTAGAATATCTGTCCTTGTAGTAACAGCTAAATACATTAACGTGCCAATTAGTGATTGATACTCGGTTTGGTTAACTAGAGTGCACGTTACATCTTCACATTTTACTTGGTAAACAGACACCAGAGGTACAAACGCTTTACGAGATTCTTCCATTCCATTTTCTTGTAATATTCGCAACACATGCTGTTTCTGGTTCAGGATAATAGCGCCTGTTTCACCTTCTCTTTTAATTTCAATTCCCAAGAATTGATGAATAGGTCCCTTGTCAACGACCTGAAATTCATTTGCAATTTTAAGTTTAATTTTATTTAACTCACCAAGATCTGAGCTACATATCATAAGATCATCTACGTAAACTGCAATGATATTTATTGATTTTCCCTTGTTCATAGTGTAAACGCAGGGTTCGCTTTCACACGCTTTAAATCCAATTCTTTCTAATGCATCATCTTACTTTTTATGCCACATACGTCCTGATTGCTTTAACCCATATAATGATTTTTTTTAATTTAAGAACACTGTTCCTATTTCGCTCAAATTTTTGAGGCTGTTTCATGTAGACACATTCTTCTAAATCTCCATTTAAGTAAGCCGTTGAAACATCTAATTGATGAACATATAATTTGAATTCTGCGGATATTGCCAATATCATTCGTATTGTTGAACATCGGACTACAGGGGAGAATGTTTCTTCATAATTGACGCCATATTTTTGTCCACAGCCTTTTGCAACCAGTCGCGCTTTAAAACGCTCTATACTGCCATCAGTATTTCTCTTCAAAGCAAATACCCACCTTCATCCTATTGCATTTTGGTTTTTGGGTAGAGGTTCCCATGTATTATTTTCTATTAGAGAATGCTCACTCTCTAGTGCTTCACTTACAGTTTGTGGAACTTTGAAGCATTCACTTTTCATCATATTTAATATACTGTATTGTTTCTTTGGTCTTCCTCTTAATCCAGTTTTGATTTTTCTTGGTCGGCCAGGTCCACGCTTAACACCACTATTGCTATTTATAGCTTCTTCGCAGGTATTTAAATATTCGGTACTGCCGCTGTTTTCGCTGGAAAATTCACTGATAATATCTTCTTTGGAATCAATCATATTTATCTGTTGTGCCTCGTTTTTATTACTGTTTTGATCAACATCTTCTTCAAATATTTTTAATTCAAATCTCGTACTTTATTTTTCAGATTCTACGAAATAAACGTCGCGGCTAACAATTACTTCGCGTCTTGATTTATCATACAATCTATAAGCCTTTGACTTATCTGCATATCCAACCATTATTAACTCTCGTCCCTTTGGTCGGAACTTTTTATTCTCCGTTTTATTTAATGCTATAGCCAAGCAACCGAAAACTTTTAAATGACTTACTGAACATTTACGTCCATTCCATAACTCATATGGTGTCGTATTTAATAAACTTCTCGTTGGTGAACGGTTTCTCAAATAAGTGGCGGTATTAACAGCTTCCACCCAAAAATATTCGTCTAGGCCTGCATTTACTATCATGCTCCGTGCCATCTCCACTACTGTGCGATTAAACCTTTCTGCTATGCCATTTTGTTGGGGAGTATGTGGTACCGATAATTGCCTCATTATGCCACTCTCATTTAAATAATCATTAAATTTTTTTATTTACATATTCGGTGCCATTGTCACTACGAATTATTTTTATTACTCTCCCAGTTTGACGTTCAGCCATATTTTTATACATTTTAAAAATGTCAAACACTTCAGATTTATTTTTTATAAAATAAACGCAAGCATATCTTGAATAATCGTCAATCATTGTTACGAAATGTCTCGATCCGCCAATTGATTTTACATTGATTGGACCACAAACATCGCTGTGCACAATTTCTAATAAGTCTTTCGTTTTTGACTCCGATGAATTAAATGACTTAACACAACATTTACTTTTTAGGCAAACAGTACAACTTATGTTTTTGTTAACCGAATTAAATTTTAAGCCATGCACTAAATTTTTTTGTTTTAGTTCAATCGGACTATTTACGTTTAAATGTCCGAATCTTTTATGCCACTTCAAAAGATCTCCGTTTAAGTGATTATTGTTATTGTTCAAAAATAGTTGCGATTGTAAACGTTTTGTTTCACATATAAACAAATAATCACATTGTTTTGCTTTCATTAATGTCTCTCCATTTTCATCGTTTATGTATGCATAATCTCTTTTAAAAATTACTTTATAATTATTTTTTACTGCTCTGCTTACAGAAACAAAATTGAATTGTAGTTTTGGCACATAAAGAACATTTTTTAGTTTTATCTCTCGCAATAATCCGTTATTTTGTTACACCTCCGCGCCCCTCTGCATCTATAGACTTATCTCCAGCCAGAATTACTTTTTCTGTGTATGATTCGAACCAATCGAACATTTCGCGACGCGCACACATATGGGATGTTGCTCCACTATCTAACACCCAAACAGATTGATCGAGCTGATTACTCACACCAGCATTGAATATTAAGAAAAACGTTTTTGGACTTTGACCCGAGTATTTATTTTTGTCATCCGATTTTCTAGCCTTGCACTCCGCAGCAATGTGCTCTTTTCGTCCACAATTGTAACACTTGAAATTACCGTACTTCGATTTTTGTTTCCAGTCTCTATCTCCGTTATATTTTTTCTTTTCATAGTTTGAGCGCGCAACAAATGCTTGAACTTTCTCATTCGATTCAACTATTTCATTACTTCTTCTGCGCTCACTTTCTTCTAATAATTTTATTTTAAGCACATTGAGCTTCGGAAGTTTCTCATGTGATTCTAACGCGATCGCAAAGCTTTCATAAGATTTAGGCAAACTTGCTAGCAGCATTATTACATATAACTCTACTTGCAATTTAATATCAATTTCCGATAACTGTTCCATTATACTAGTAAATCGAGATATATATGGCTGCATATTTTCATCTTCAATCATCCGCATGTATAATAGCTTTTTAAATAATGACACTTTTCTTATAGGACCTCTTGGTTAATGAATGTCTTTTAATATATTCCAGGCCAATTTTGCGGCCACACAATGTTGTATATGCCCTACTTCTGACGATTTCATTGATAACACAATTACTGCCAATGTTTTTTCGTTTTTTGATTTCCAAACAGCGTTTATCGTAGCATTTGTTTCGTCAGGCATTGAATCGTTAATCACTGACCACAGTTCTTGATGCACAAGTACATTTTTCATTTGAATGCACCACGAGTCATAGTTGGACTCGTCCAACTTGTCTATATTATATATCGAACTCATCGTTGTATATAATATTTTTATTTAAAGAACTTATCTTTATTTATTTCACACAGAAATATTTTTTTCTTTGTCACATTAACGCGTGCAATCCATATCACTTGTCAGGGATGCCCTTCTCGTAACCTCTGGGCCCATAACCTGTTGGAAAAACTAACGGAAGAGGCAATGCGCAGAGTTAAGTGATATGCGTAAATGAAAGACGTTTCAATGTGGAGTGATCTTAATGACTGACTTTATTAAAGAATAATAATTGAGATGTAACTAAAGCTTATAAACTAAAGCTTTAATACAGGGTGCTTGCTTATATACATAAAAAATAAAAATAAGTTTAGTGACTTAGGCGTTAAGAAGGACATTGTAAAAATTTTAAAAGGAAATAAGCAAGTCAAATATAGAGAAAGCCGTAGTAGAGCTTTTTACAAAAAATGCTACAGAGCGAATAGTGACATATTCCAATAAAATAAAAGACGATATTTAAAACGAAGTTAAGGGGAGACTGATTTCATTGAAAATTGACACCGCTACTCGTCCAAATTTAAGTGTTCTGGGCATAAATGTGCAATATATAAAAAATAAAACTATTATAATTCAAACGCTAGCAATAAAAGAACTTAAGGAAAAATACACGGCTGACTATTTAAAATCAATCATTCTTGATGTCATTGCTGAATATCAAATTGATTTAAATCAAATATTAATTGTAACAACGAACCATCCAACAAATATGATAAAAAACAATAAACGATTTAAATGCAGATTTAAAATATGCAATGCAAGAAAATACTTCCGACTCAACTTTTAAAATAAACTTTTTGAGAATTATATTTTTAAAATTTTAAGTAAGAAAATTGAACGAAACTTTTCAAAAGAGCACTAAAATAAAAAAAAAATTGTTTCTTTTTCTCGTAGTAGGCTGCTATCAGCAGCAAAAATAATTTTTCAAAAGCAACAACAAAATTTTTCAAAACCAACAAATTTTATGCATTTATATTTTCTGCTCTCTCTCATCTATCTCTTTCATACACACGAGCAACGAACAAGCTCCTTATTTGAAGCAGTGGCGATATGTTTTATTGTACCATGGCACACTGGGCGGATTTCCCAAATAAGTGGAATAAAGTCGAAAATTTTGTGGAAGCAAGTAATAATTGCATATCAGTATATTCAAAGTAGATTCCCTAAATAGGAAAAATCGATGATCGCTTTTGCCAAACATGCAACCCTGTCATTCTGATCAAGCTTCAAAGTCAGCTGATTAGTCAGCTGTTGCCTGCAACAAAATTGGCGGGAAATTTGTATTCACTTTGAGCGCTTGGCAAATTCACACAAAAAGAAAAATAAAATATTGTAAAAAATGGATTTTGGAGGCCAAGGTATGTAGAATGAATAAAACAAAACAATTTGGTGTTAAAATTTATTATATGTTATATATGTGTACTGTTTTGTATTGTCCAAAAAGACAGAAAACCAAACATATGTGTTCGTCTTCTGTGGAGTAAAAACAAACCTTCTGCGTGTTTCTGCGATATGTAATGTATGTCAAAATAAAGTAGAGAGTGTGTATTAAAAGTTAGTAATCATCTTGTTTGCGGCTTTTTGCGGCTCTTGCGGTATTTTGAACTTGTAGATCACATTGAGTTCTGTCATTCAACGCTACTGGACGTATGAATCGACAGCGGCCGCAACTCTACCGTTCTTGGAAACTGGATATTTGGCCAATTGGCGGAATGTTTGCTAACCAATGAAAACATTAGTGAAATTAAAAAAGAAAATTAAAAGCTTTGAAATTTACAATACTTCGAATTTACAAAAGTGCAGCAGAAATATGCGCACATTTCGAATAAAACATTCTCAGTGGCTATCAATGAGCTTAAAAATTGGTTTGGACAATAAAGCAGATTCGGACAGTCTTCAATTGGGTAACCAAAGCTAAATTATGATGAAGTAGGGCCCCGTGTTAAAAGAAAACTAGCTGCCGATGTTTCAATGAACAATAAGAACGACACCAAACTTTTGAAAATTTTAAAAATTTTAGCAATTCTGAATGCGAAGCTACTGAAGCTAAAAAGAAAGCTCGGTATTGCAGAACCAATACCTTTAACAACAAATGAAGCTTTGAAATTCTTGCTGGAAAACCCGATAAGCAAACTGTTATATAATGAAATTCGTCAAATAAGCAAAGAGCATAATTGTGACATATCTCCAAGCTACCAAAATGTCCAGGAAGCCAAATTGCAATTGAGACCTACGGGAATAACTGTTACAGAAATTATGGCAAAAGTTACTTTGCAAGATTTGTTAAACCACACTGCTAGCCGCATCGTATTGTCACAGGAGGGAGTTATTTGGTAACTTAAAAATCGTTTCTAGTTTAACATTAATTGCGAGTTACTGATACGATGGATCAACTGGACAAAATTATGTACAAAATAAAATTTGAAACGAACGAACCGGATACTGTTGATCAATCTTTATTTGTTACTACCGTGATACCTCTGAAGCTTATAGATGAAGCAGGAACAATTTTTTGGAATAATAGAACGCCACAGTCTGTAAGATTTTGCCGACCCCTCAAAATGGAATTCGCAAAGGAAACAATTCTTGCAGGAAAAAACGATTTGGAAACTCAAATAAAAAACTTGATTTTTGTGTAATACCAATTTAAAATGAAAGGAAGATCATTGTCTCATACGACCTTCACATGATTTTAATAGATGGGAAGTTTTAATCGTTTTAACGGACACAAAATCTAGCCAGTTGTGTTCAATTTGTGGTGTAGGCCCAAAACAATTTATGGAAACCTACGACACAAATTCTTTTAAGCCAAACCCTCGGCATCTTCAATATGGAATAAGTCCACTTCACGCTTGGATACGCATTTTTGAATTGCTGCTCAAAATATCATACAGATTAGGGTTTAAAAAATGGCAAGTAAGAAACGAAAAAGACAATTAAGAATGATTGAAAAAAAAAAAATATACAAAAGAAGATTGCGACAAGAAATGGGTTTGCATGTAGATAAGCCAAAACCGAATGGAAATGGAAACTCGAACGATGGCAACACTGCGAGAAAAGCATTCTTATATACGAAGTTATTTGCATCAATTTTAGAACTCGACTTGGAGTTACTTGAGAGTCTGCATACTATTCTAATAGCTATTAACTGCGAATTTGCAATCGACGATTTAAAATTTCAAAATTTCTCAGATAAAAATATTATATTATACATGTTACATTATTCATGGTATCCTATGTCACCAACTCTCCATAAGATTTTAGTTCATGGATCATAAATAATAACTGCATCAGTGATGCCGGTGGGCTGTCTTGGAGAAAACGCGTCTGAAGCGAAAAATAAATTTTACAAGCGTGATCGGCTACTGCACGCTTGACACAATTCGCGGGTAAATGGATGGATGGATATGATGGATGTATTCCAAAGATCCATGGACTCTTCAGATCCCCTCATCTCAAGTATATCCATTAGGAAAAGGGCAGCTCGACATAAAAAAAACCCTTCCGCGAGATGTCATTGAACTTTTAGAAACACTCTATTATAATTTTCCAATAAATGTTCAGCCTTTAAGTAATGATTACAGTTTTGATGAAGACTCCGACTCAGAAATGGATGATATAAATCCATAAGCGTTTGAATTAGCTGTGCAAAATAACTAAATGATGATTTTTACTTAAATTGTTAGAAATAGTTAGTAATAAACCCCTGTCATTAAGTAAGAATTTTATCATAATAAATTTTATATTACTATCACCAATACATAAAAAATATTAAAATTGTTGTACTTTATTTATAGTTTTCACACTTTCCTTTGTGATCACGTATACGCATTGATGCCTTATATGGGCTATTGGGGTAGGCATGGTCAAAATAACTATAAATTTTGTTTAAATATTTAGAGTGCTATTCTTATCAAACATACCAAGTTTCAGCTCGATATCTGCGTTATTCGACTTTATGCCACTTATTTGGCAATTCCGCCCAGTGTGCATGGTAAAAAGTTTTCTCTCTCGAACATTATTTCCTAAGAATTATTGATTCGTTTCGTTCTCTATATGATTTGTTCGTGTAGTGTACTGTTTATTTTCGTTCTCTGATTTCATTTCATTTTATTAATATTATTTTTTTAAATTTTATTTCAGAAGCCTTTTAAGTTGTAGATGCCACACGACCGGCAGAAAAAGGCCTTTCCAAAGCGTTGCAATGCATTAAAAAATAATGCCAACAAAATGAAAAATAAAAATAAAAATCTTTTAGAAAAATTGGAAACAGAATATAAGGAATAGCATTAAGTAATAGAATAGGAAATAAGGAATAGTATTAATAACAGTTATAATAAATAATAAAAATTTTGATTTAATAAATATATTTAATAAATAACACGGTGCGAAAAAAAAAATTTTTAAAAATTTATTGGATGGGACTAAGTGTAGGTTGTTGGTACAGTTACATAAAATTTTTTTGGCATACTAGAATTTTCTCTTGGACATCGAGATTTTGAAATAACGGTAAAAACTGATTTTTCGAGGCTCATAGTGATAAATAACTATATGTCTAAAACTATACATCTTACATCGTATTAAAATACGAAGTTGGAAAGAAAAAAAAACATCTTTCCAATGGTGTACTATATGTTATAACATTTCCGATCCAATCTTTGTGTATTTTAAAGGCAAACTCAATTTTTTGGTTTTTCCACAATTTTCGACTTTTTCGATTATTTCTTGCACTATTTTGTTTCAAAGCTACATCATAATTATACAGTTATAAGTTTTACGCTTAATTACGAGTAAAACGAATGTTTAATGGGATAAATCCGACATAAACTGACGAAGTTATTCAAGTTTTTCTAAAGACAAATTTTTCAAAAATTGAAATTTTTCAGCCTCAAAAATCAGTTTTTTACCGTTATTTCAAAATCTCGATTTCCAAGATAAAATTCTATTACACCAAAAAATTTTATTTAACTGTACCAACAACCTACACTTAGTCCCATCCAATAAATTTAAAGTTAACTTCGGTTGGACCGAAGCTATACTATATACCTGTTACACATCATTTGACGTTGATAGACTTCGTGTGCAACATTTGTATGTAATTGTATTTTAAAATACTAAACAAATTAAATATATTCTTAAAAATTTAGGAATTCGCGGTTTGATTTGGACCAATTTTGAACTGAAGATTTGGCTTAATATACGAAGCATTTGTACCATATTGGAAGCCAATCGCTTTATAAATACATTTTTTCATATAAGAACTTGACAAAATGTTGTACTTTTGTATGGAAGCTATACCTAAAAGTGGGCGTGGCTCATTGATTTTAACATAGAAACTACACAGGACCTAGAAAAGCTTAAGTTTAAAATTTCAGCTCAATATCTTAATATCTTCACCGAAAAAAATTCGCAGCAACAAACAGACGGACAAACAAACGGATATGGCTAAATCGATTCGTCTCATCAAGCTGATCAATAATATAAAGGGTGATTTTTAAGAGCTTGAGAACTTTAAAAAAAAAAAAAAAACGCATAAAATTTGCAAAATCTCATCGGTTCTTTATTTGAAACGTTAGATTGGTCCATGACATTTACTTTTTGAAGATAATTTCATTTAAATGTTGACCGCGGCTGCGTCTTAGGTGGTCCATTCGGAAAGTCCAATTTTGGGCAACTTTTTTCGAGCATTTCGGCCGGAATAGCCCGAATTTCTTCGGAAATGTTGTCTTCCAAAGCTGGAATAGTTGCTGGCTTATTTCTGTAGACTTTAGACTTGACGTAGCCCCACAAAAAATAGTCTAAAGGCGTCAAATCGCATGATCTTGGTGGCCAACTTACCGGTCCATTTCTTGAGATGAATTGTTCTCCGAAGTTTTCCCTCAAAATGGCCATAGAATCGCGAGCTGTGTGGCATGTAGCGCCATCTTTTTGAAACCACATGTCAACCAAGTTCAGTTCTTCCATTTTTGGCAACAAAAAAGTTTGTTAGCATCGAACGATAGCGATCGCCATTCACCGTAACGTTGCGTCCAACAGCATCTTTGAAAAATACGGTCCAATGATTCCACCAGCGTACAAACCACACCAAACAGTGCATTTTTCGGGATGCATGGGCAGTTCTTGAACGGCTTCTGGTTGCTCTTCACTCCAAATGCGGCAATTTTGCTTATTTACGTAGCCATCCAACCAGAAATGAGCCTCATCGCTGAACAAAATTTGTCGATTTCGAATTTTCGAACCGAACACTGATTTTGGTAATAAAATTCAATGATTTGCAAGCGTTGCTCGTTAGTAAGTCTATTCATGATGAAATGTCAAAGTATACTGAGCATCTTTCTCTTTGACACCTTGTCTGAATCCCGCGTGATCTGTCAAATACTAATGCATGAAAATCCTAACCTCAAAAAAATCACCCGTTATATACTTTATAGGGTCTACGATGCTTCCTTTAATGCGTTACAAACTTTGCGACAAACTGAATACACCTGTTTACACTAGTGTAACATGTATAATAAAATATTACAAATTAGAATTAAGGATAGCTTTATGAATACAATTTGATGAGAGACCTGGAGATATGCAATTGTACTAAAGATTATACATAGAACATAAAACGCGAAATAAATCGTTGCCTGCATAGTTGGATATAATAATTTCTAGTAGTTCTGCGAGTTACCAAGAAATTAGGTCGCTGTTATAAATATGGGGAGTAAATTCTACCAGAAATAAGTTTCTGAATAAATAATACAGCTAACATCGATCTACGTCTTACCAGAGTCGGTAGTTTTATAAGATTAAGTCGATCAATATACGGAGACAGGTTAATATTTGGATTCAAGCGACTAATAACACACAAAACCAGAAAATTTGATACAAAAAGCTTTAAAAAAAATGTTTATAATTGTATAATCATAAAGGACGGTACGAAAGAATCTTGTCTCGAATAGATACTTTTTATCATCTTGCCGAGATATGTTAGACTGTGCATCAGTTATTTGAGCGTTTCGTCGTCAGTTCATTAAAGAAGCTTAAATTGTATTTTATTTGTTAAAGGCACACACGAGAGGAAGTCACAGTGACTTTGACCTGACTGCAGCCGCAAACAAGCCTTTAAGCGCCAGAAGCACACAAATCAATTTAAACGCTGCCATAGCTCAGTTCGCCACGATCCGATCACTTGCAGTAACTACTGAAACGCAACATTTTAATGGGGCTAACAAGGTGCCGAACGTACAAAATGTCCAAAACGAAGAACTAAAGAGCTATAAACTGAAGATTCACAAATATGAGTTTGAAAAAAAAAAGAGCGCCCCCGTTGCGGTTCATTGTCGTAAATCACACATTATTATATTTATTTGCATTTTTACTTGTTTAAAAATTAGTTAAAAGACATTCAACGAAACAAGGTACACACAGCTGCCGCCTTTAAAATGAAGTAAGGCTTTGCTGCTGACTGAGACTACAATGCGCGTGTAGTGGAGTTGAGTGGAGTTTGTTGCTCATTGGAGCTGGTTACCGGTGCAGAAAGAGATTTTTAATTTCCTTTTTATGATATTTTAATTTATTTGCGCGTAAATCAAAATCCAAACGAGTTCAACAATGCATTCCCGCGTAGTATTGCATACTGCCGTGCACTGGAGGCTCCTTTTTGCTCATATACTTATGTGTGTAGTTTCTTAATAAATTAGATTATTATGCCCTTTGCATTCATTTTCGGGGGCGCTAAGCCATGCCCTGCATATAAATCTTGTAGCAACAATAAATTAGTAATGCTCAAAGCGCCATAAAGCTTCGAAAACCAGATTGAAATTCGCAGCAAGTGGTCCATAGTTGCTATCATTTCGTTAAGTAGTGCAACATTTTGTTTAAAAATTCAGACCATGTGCCCATTCTTCTGTTTGTGTGTGTGTGTGTGTTTGCGTGTGCTTTATGTGTGTGAGCGTTTTTAAGCGCCTGCATTTTCGTATTCACTAAATTGTTGCATTGAATGTATTAATGCGATACTAATTAATAGAAAGGCCAAATGTGTGCTCATGAATCAATCGAAATGTATAATTTTCTTGTTCAAATAGTGTTCGCTGCCACACCAACAATTTGAACACTTTTCTTCACTGATTGGTTTAATTGAGCCTGCCTGCTGCGTATTAAATTAACAAAGACACCATGCAGCGCCTTGTGGCACTTGCTGCAATCGACCAGCAACAACATTCATAACAACTACTTACTTCTGCAATAATACTTCAATGTATAAAACCTCACATAACTCTTTAAGATCCCAATCCCTCCGGTGGCCAATTTGCACTGTGGGCGTCTATTTTTTTCTTTTTCTTTTTTGTAAAAAATAGACGCCAATTCGCAATGGCAGAGCCCACGCTTTTTAATTTTATTTAACAATTTTTATATTTAATTTGTTTACCTATAATTTAATTGAATAAGGTTAATGATTCCGAATAAAAGTCAATCATGACAAAGCATATTTTGAAATTTTACTATTGTAATAAATTTGTAATTTTTCGACTAATTTGCGGATGCCGAAAATGGTTTAACCAAAGTTTAGACTCAATAATGGAGTAAAATTTTAACCGAAGGACAGAATAATAAATATTTTCTTGAAAAAAATTAGAAAATGGGTGGTGACTTTGCTTGGGGGCTATATGGTATAGAGGGCTGATCCTTATAATATCAGTAGAGTTATAATATGATGATATTATAAGTATTTTTACCCAATTCATTCATAAATAATTACTACTTCCACACAAAAATTACAAAATGGCCGGAAAGTTCATATGGGGCCTGTGCCGAAAAATGTGCGTGGCACCTACTTTTGTCAATAGATGACATCTGAAATGTTTTTACCCAATTAGAAGTGAATACATACATAATTAATAACTATTTCCATACAAAAATTAGAAAATCGCGGAAAGTTCGTATGGGGCCCATACGTAGCACTTTAATTTTAAAATTATCGGTTCTATTCTATTTATGTTTTGGCATATTTTTTATTAAAGACGTTGAGGCTCTTCGTTTGGAATCAATATCCATGGCGAAAATTGTTTAAAACTGACGTGTCGAACACGTGCTCACATAAGCCAATCTGAAAGTAAATGTCAATTTTTTAGTAGTTTTACATCTAGGACCACAAAACGAATTACCCAAATAATAGTAATATGAAATTTTAAACGAAATACAGGCTTAACCATTTTAGAAACATAATTTTTTGAACATTAATGCTTACAAATGATTTGGTAGGAGCTGGAGCTGGTTTATTTTTATATCATTGTAAAAGTTAAATTTTTAATTACTTCTCCAATTGCATTTTCCATGGACAATCGACTTTTGATTTTTTTTTCAAATTAAAGCTAATAAAATTTCGGTTTTAATTGCTATCAGGGATTTTTAAATAAAAGTTCCATTTTTTATTAACCTTAAAAAATGAAAAAAACAATTTTTGTGTTTGAATGCTTCCAGTTTTGGAGATAGTTCTTGAAATTAATCCAAAGCACCTGGAAGTTGTTCATTTACCATCCATTGAAAATATGTTTTGGAAACCCTTATTTATTATTAAGAAAGGCTTTTCCCTTCCCCAAGACCCCTATTAGGCACCTGGTTAAAAATATTCAAACATCGAAATCTCGGAAACCCCTTGAAAAGGCCAATAGTATTTTATAATCATCAAATGCGCCCAGATTCGGTTTCAAAGGACCTCATTATGCCCCGTTTGTAAGGGGGAGCTATACCTATAAAGTGGGCGTGGCACATTGATTTTAACATAGAAAGTACACAGGATCTGGAATCACTGGGACCCACTGATGGGTCCCAGGTCCAAAAAGGTATATTCAGTTTGTCGGCAAATTTATAACGCATTAAAGGAGGCATCGTAGACCCTATAAAGTATATATATTTTTGAACAATTCGACGAAACGAATCGAATTATCTATGTCCGTCTGTCTGTTTGTTGCTGGTCGATTTATTTGCATAGTGTAACAACGCTAATTATTTGGGGTCTTTATGTATTTCACTTGATTACACTTTTTAATATTATTTTAATATATTATTTTTCTGACGTAATTCTGCTCGCATCGGCTGTCAGTCATCAACTCCGTGTAGAGCTGCCACTCTGTAAACGTCAATCATTATTCGTATGGCAGGGTTGCCACATCTCTCCCCTTTTTTTTTAGCTTTAGCTTTAACCCTCCTGTTGGCTTCTCCTGGGTAGAATGTCTGTCCTAATGACTCGTTGGTTCTGGAGATGGACTTGGCGGCATTAGTTCCAACTGATCTGGTACCGCTGGAGATGTTGGGCGGAGATTACCCGGTTGAAACGTTGACTCATTTTCATTCAACCTGGCATTGTCAGTCGGTGGCTGTACGGAAAATATCTTTTTACAATGGCTTACGTTTCGTTTAACTTTCCTTCCGTTTCCAAGAAGCTCCACTTCGTTTCCATTTCTGTCGACGACCTCATACTCCGTTACATCAAAATTTGGGGTTAATTTGGAGGGAAATATAACGTTTTCAACCAACACTTTGTCTCCAATGTTTATGTCCGATTCTTTGGCGCCTCTTTTCCTATCGGCTGTTTCTTTCCCTTTTTGTTTGCTGACAAGGCTCGTTATCTCTTGCTGAGGAGCCCACAACTTCTTCTACAATGTCCCGTATATCCGGCAACTTGTCACGGATGGTCCTGTTGAACATCAGTTCTGTTGGCGTCTGCCCAGTTGTGCCATGCGGCGTGACGTTGTATGTCAATATGAACTTCTGAATTTCCTCCTTAAAGTTGACTTTGTTCAAGCTAATTTTTATACGTTTAACCAATGAGCGGTTCATGTTTTCCACTTCGCCATTAGCCTGTGGCCAGTATGGAGGAGTCGTAACTGGAGTAATGCCATTAGATTCGCAGAAGTCTTTAAATTCGGCACTCACGAATTGTCTGCCGTTATCAGTCCTTATTGACTTTGGCATGCCCAGCCTAGAGAACATTTCCTTCATCGCTGTGATAATTGCTTGGGATGAGATGGAGCTAAGAAATTTGACCTTTTGGTATCGTGAATAATATAAGGACCAAAAGATGATGTTTGTTTGAAACAGGACCCAATAGATCAGTCGCCATAAATTGCCAAGGCCCGTTCGGAAAAACATGCCGCTGCATCGGAGGAGGGCGTACTGGATTCGACACAAGTAAACAGCTTCTACACGCTTTCACATGCCGCTCAACATCCACCGCCACCGGTACACGTCTCAATGGCTGCTGGACAGGTTTTACACTCAAGTCGATTGATAATTTCACTTGTCGGTCATTAATTTTTTGGAAACGGTTGAAAACTTTCAATTCGACATGCTTCTAAGCCAATCTTTAGAACATTGAGTTGGGTTGCTGTTTTCTTCCCCAACAGGGATTGGCTACCCTTTTCGATTACGTAAAACGTAGCAATTACTTCTTGGGGTTTTTCCACACAAATTGGGTCTTCAAAAATTTTTAAAACTCTGAGTGGTTCATTCGTTGCATATGCTTTAAGTCTATCCGTCGACTGAGACCGCAAGTTCCACATAACAGCGTTGTTGCCCTTCAGCAATTCCCAGTACTTTTCGAATAGCAAATTTGTTGCCGATCCCGAATCTATTATCATCTCAACTTGTTCGCCTCCAATGCTACATACGATATAATTCCCCATTAAAGCATTCTAAATCTGTACAATCGTCGTCGCTTTCTTGGTGGGCTGCGATGTTGCGAACATTTGAAAATTCTTTGCGTCGTTTTGAGTTGAAATTGCCAACCATGTCCATTGTCCTCTTTGGATTTCTAGTTTTGCATTGTTTAGAAAAATGCCCAATTAAGTCGCAGCGTTTACATCGTTTGTCACGTGCCGGGCATTTAGAACTTTTAGAATTGTGATCGCCATACCCACATCTTACGCAAGATTTTAATGAGTTTTGCACCAAACGCTTCCTTACAGATATTTTGTTAACGGCTTCGGGTACATCGTTACCCAGCATGCCTTGCGAATTTTTATTTACTTGTTCGTAAACTTTACAGGCATTTACTATTGCATCCAACTTTTGCTCTTTCTCCAGAAACCTCTTCTTCCAGCCAATTGGGGCCCACGAATCAATTATTTTATCGACAAGACAGATTTCTTCAATTTCCGTTTTTGTTGTCCCATAAGAACATTTTGCAAGCTGTTGTCTTAACCGAATTAAGTATCAGCCAAACGATTCTCCTTCTACTGGAGACAAATTTCGGTGCCATTCAAAAATGGAATTTCTAGCCGGTGCAAAGTATTCGTCCAGCTTGTCAACCAAAGTCTTATAAACATTGATTTTCGCTGCGGCATCATACTCAACTAACGCTCCAGGGATATTGTATATAATCTCTTGTAGCTGAGGGCCACCCCAGTGTAAAAGTTTATCCTTTTTCTTGACTACCGATGTAATTCTCCTCAGCATCGAGATATAGCGTGAATGACTTTAGCCGCTTCCCATTCATGTCTGAGCACCGACTTGTCGAAAATGTCGCAAAGAAATGGTTATTTTATTTCAGACATTGTTTTTTTTAACGTTGTTGATATATTCAATATTTCTTGCGCCCTTTTTGATACATTTGTATCCCTTGCGCTATTTTATTTGCACGCCGACACATTTGTGTCTATTCAAAATATTTTTCCAATGACACATTTGTGTCCCTGACACGTTTTACTGTACCTTTTTTTCCTATTTGCAATGATCACAAAGACACATAAACATTTATACATACAGTGGCTCCATCGCATAATCGGACAAGAGTTTGCCTTATATAAAAAGGCCCCTAAATTATTAAACAACAGTCAAAAGGATTGGGTTTTGGGATTAATTTATAGATTATATTATAAGTTTACTAAATAATAAGAAAAACAAAAACATTTCAAGCTATAACAGTTATTTTTTAAGAAAAAAACAAATTTAAAGTCTATTTTTTGTGTCCAACGAATAATCGGACAAAGCAAAATGCCAATGGTAAATGCCGTTATTTTGCGAGGTGTTCGTTTTGAACTTTGTTTCTTGGAATGCAAGTGTGTTTAAACATTAATTTGCCAGCAGTAAACTTGAACAATTTATTGAAATATTATTAAAATGGCTCCTAAAGGAAAACAAACAACAATTGAAATTAGGCAGCTAATAGTAAAGCTCCATCTTGAAGGCAAAACTACTAGAGAAATCGCCGAATTGGTCGGAAAAAGCAAATCCACTGTTCACGACATAATAAAAAGATATCGTGAAGAGTTCCGCTTGGAAAATAAGAGCCGAGAAGGACAAGGAAAGATATTGAACGAGAGACAAGAACGTTCAATATTGAAAGAAATTAAAGATAATCCCTTTAAAACTGCCAAGGATTTACAAATATCGTTAAAAAATCGCACGGGCAAGGATGTACATGTAAATACTATTCGTAACACATTGCACAATCACGATTATTATGGACGAGTTGCCAGGAAAAAGCCCTTTAATAAGCCCTAAAAACAAAAACTTAAGGCTCAAATTTGCTAAGGAGTATTTATTAAAAACAGATGATTTTTGGAATAGCGTAATTAGAGGGTATACAATTGTAAAATCTATTTTTAATGTTTGAATTTTATTTTTTAAAGGTGCTTTTTACTGATGAAAGCAAATTTAACCTTCATGGGTCAGATGGTAAGACGTATGTATGGCGTCAACCAAATCAAGAATTTCACCCAAAAAATACAAAAGCCACAGTAAAGCACGGTGGAGGTTCTGTTATGGTTTGGGGCTGTATGTCCAGTTCTGGCGTAGGCAATTTGCATTTTATCGATGGAAGGATGGATAAATTTGTTTATCTCGACATTTTAAAATACGTACATACCGCTAGTACTGCAGAATTTGCAAAATACTATTTTTTGCAATTCACTTACTCCGTTGATTCCGCAGCACTCCCAGTCGTCGCCAAAGTAACAACGCTAATTATTTGGGTTCTTTATGTATTTCACTTGATTACACTTTTTAATATTATTTTAATATATTATTTTTCTGACGTAATTCTGCTCGCATCGGCTGTCAGTCATCAACTCCGTGTAGAGCTGCCACTCTGTAAACGTCAATCATTATTCGTATGGCAGGGTTGCCACATATAGTTTTAAAGATATTGAGCTGAAAATTTTAAATTTAAGCTTTTCTAGATCCTGCGTACTTTCTATGTTAAAATCAATGTGCAGCGCCTACTTTTAGGTATATTCCCCATACAAACATATAACATATTATCCACTTCTTCTTATTTTTAGGGCTAATAGCTTCAAATATAATACAAATGCTTCTTAAACTAAGCAAAGGCTACAACTAAAATTGGTTAAGATCGAACAGCAAATTTAAAAATTTTTAAAAACATTTTTTTTGTATTTTTAGATAAAATTTTATACATATGCTGAACACGAAGATCTATCCACAACAAATAATATGTGACAGGTTTATAGTACAAACTTCGGTCCAACTGATGTTAACGTTTTTATACCGTGTACCCAAAGGGTAAAAGGGTATATAAAGTTTGAGCGAATGTGTGTAACAGGCGTGGTAGACCATATAAAGTAGGTATATTTATTCTTGATCAGTATTGATAGGAGACTCGATCTAGCTATGTCTGTCATGCTGTGTGCCGTATGAAATCGATTATTTCGGAGACTATAAGAGAGATACAGCTACCATATTTGAAACTTAAACTCTGCTAGCCCTACTTTAAAGGGTCCCCCCATAAAAATATCCGCCAAATATTTTTTCTATATACCACGTCTTTGTTTCTTATTCTAAGAAGTCTAAATTTAGTATACATTATGCCCATGATAGTCCCAACGAAATATCCCAATATGGGTAGGACGAAAAAAAAAAAAAACAAGAAAAAAAGTTAACTTCGGTTGGACCGAAGTTTATACTATATACCTGTTACACATCATCTGACGTTGATAGACCTTCGTGTGCAGCATTTGTATTAAATTTTATTTCAAAATACTAAACAAATTAAATATATCTCTTAAAAATTTAGGAATTCGCGGTCCGATTTGAACCAATTTTAAACTGAAGATTTGGCATGGTATAAGAAACATTTTAACTATATTTGAAGCCATTCGCTTTATAAATACATTTTTTTCATATAAGAACTTAAAAAATTTTGTACTTTTGTGTGAGCTATACCTAAAAGTGGGCGTGGCACATTGATTTTAACATAGAAACTACACAGGACCTAGAAAAGCTTAAGTTTAAAATTTCAGCCCAATATCTTTAAAACTGAGCGAATAAACCGCGTAGCAACACACAGAACAGACGGAAGCCGATTATATATACGGGTGATTTTTTAAGAGCTTGAGAACTTTTAAAAAAAAAAAAAAAAAGCATAAAATTTGCAAAATCTCATCGGTTCTTTAATTGAAACGTTAGATTGGTACATGACATTTACTTTTGAAGATAATTTCATTTAAATGTTGACCGCGGCTGCGTCTTAGGTGGTCCATTCGGAAAGTCCAATTTTGGGCAACTTTTTCGAGCATTTCGGCCGGAATAGCCCGAATTTCTTCGGAAATGTTGTCTTCCAAAGCTGGAATAGTTGCTGGCTTATTTCTGTAGACTTTAGACTTGACGTAGCCCCACAAAAAATAGTCTAAAGGGGTCAAATCGCATGATCTTGGTGGCCAACTTACCGGTCCATTTCTTGAGATGAATTGTTCTCCGAAGTTTTCCCTCAAAATGGCCATAGAATCGCGAGCTGTGTGGCATGTAGCGCCATCTTGTTGAAACCACATGTCAACCAAGTTCAGTTCTTCCATTTTTGGCAACAAAAAGTTTGTTAGCATCGAACGATAGCGATCGCCATTCACCGTAACGTTGCGTCCAACAGCATCTTTGAAAAAATACGGTCCAATGATTCCACCAGCGTACAAACCACACCAAACAGTGCATTTTTCGGGATGCATGGGCAGTTCTTGAACGGCTTCTGGTTGCTCTTCACTCCAAATGCGGCAATTTTGCTTATTTACGAAGCCATTCAACCAGAAATGAGCCTCATCGCTGAACAAAATTTGTCGATAAAAAGCGGATTTTCGCATTTCGAACCGAACACTGATTTTAGTAATAAAATTCAATGATTTGCAAGCGTTGCTCGTTAGTAAGTCTATTCATGATGAAATGTCAAAGTATACAGAGCATCTTTCTCTTTGACACCTTGTCTGAATCCCGCGTAATCTGTCAAATACTAATGCATGAAAATCCTAACCTCAAAAAAATCACCCGTTACTTTATAGGGTCTACGATGCCTCCTTTAATGCGTTACAAACTTTCCGACAAACTGAATATACCTGTTTACACTAGTGTAACAGGTATAAAAAATAAGGTATAGCCCCATATAAATTTACCCCAATTACAAATATGTATGTTACTTTTGGGTGCGCAACTAAATAATTTCGTATTTGTTACTAACCTCATATCTATTTATGTAGTCAATATTTTGACAGTGACAGCTATTCTATGTTAAAGCGCGCCAAAAAATCAAGAACATTTGATATGTCACAGTGAATATTAGTAAACACACAAATTTTTTTATTACAGTCAAAATGTCAAGTTACGTTCCAACAAAACAGCATTTGCGGGGAGGTTTGCTTCTGTTCTTCAATTTAAAGAAAAGTGCAACAGAAGCACATCGTTTACTCTCAGAAGCTTATCCTGAATATGCTCAGAGGTTAGAGTATGTCAGCAGTGGTTTGCACGATTTAAAAGTGGTGATTTTGACACAGAAGACAAAGAGCGACCAGGTCCATCAAAAAGTTTGAAGACGAAGATTTGGAGGCATTACTCGATCAAGATTCATGTCAAACTCAAGAAGAACTTGGAAAAACATTGGAAGTCACTCGACAAGCCATTTCTAAACGTTTAAAAGCAGCTGGATACATTCACAAACAAAGGAAATTGGGTGCCACACGAATTAAAGCCGAGAGACGTTGAGAGACGATTTTGCATGTCTGAAATGCTGTTAATCGCCACAAAAAGAAATCGTTTTTGCATCGTATTGTCACTGACGATGAAAAGTGGATTCATTACGACAACCCTAAGCGTAAAAGATCATATGTGAAGCCAGGCCAACCAGCCAAATCGACACCAAAGCCGAATATTCATGGTTTGAAGGTAATGCTCTGTATTTGGTGGGATCAGAAGGGTAGTGCTGTACATGAGCTGTTAAAATCGAGCGCCAGACAATCACGGGAGAGCTATACAGGCAGCAATATTGATACGTTTGAAGCAAGCAATAGCCGTAAAACGGCCAGAATGGGCGACCAGACACGAAAAATTGATTTTCCATCATGACAATGCTCGGCCACATGTTGCAGTACCGGTCAAGATTATTTGGAAAATGCTGGATGGGAAATTCTACCTCACCCGCCTTATAGCCCAGACATAGCTCCTTCTGATTACCACTTGTTTCGGTCGATGCAAAATCACCTTTCTGGAATACGGTTCACCAATGTTGAAGGTAAAAGAGAAGCGATGATTTTAAAAAATGAAGCGATGATTTTCTCGGCATAAAAGAGAAAGGAGAGTTTTTGGGATGGAATCATAAATTGCCTGAGATGGGAAAGTTACGCTTCCGATGGACAATATTTTGAATAAAAATATTTTCACTTTTCATACTTAAATAAATGGTTTTTAACAAAAAAATACAAAATTATTTGAGAAGTTTTTGGGGAGGAATCCAAAAGCCTGAAAGAGGGAAAAGTTACGCTTCCGATGGACAATATTTTGAATAAAATATTTTTCACTTTCATACTTAAATAAATGGTTTTTTAACAAAAAATACAGAATTATTAGTTGCGCACCCGATTCTTTCTTGTTTCTAGTTCATGTTAAAATTTTATCCATTTGTTTCCTATATGAAATCTATCGTGGTGTCAAAACTTGGGTTATAACGGACCATTGGTCACTACCCTTTCAATTTTATACCTTCAATTATGCTGAAGACAGCAAAGTTAAATTTCTATCGATTTGCGAGTAATATTGTAGCATAGATTTTCAAGTCTCACTCAAAATTCAAATGATACGGTAAAACGCGAACATTTTGCCTTGTTTCGATAATGGTTTTCAGGAACTGAAGTCGAAATAGAGCTTTCTTTTTATATTTTTGCACTGTGTCATACATACACACACAGGAAAGAAACTATCTCTATTATTTTTGTATCACAGCTACATTGGTTTTTGTTCCCGATAATGTTTTCACTTCAAGTTACTTTTTCTTGTCGTTCAGTGTTATTTTTAGTTTAAAGTTTCTAACATAATTTCATTGATAATTTTAATTGGAGTTGACTGTAAAATCGGCGTTGATATAAAAAAATCATTCTAATTCATTTTTTATTAAAGTCTTTAATTTATGTCGTCATAAAAACGACTATAAATTTCAAGTTTTTATTCGAATTCAATTTGTTTTATAGCATGTTTTATATTAGTTGCTCCAATAACTAAATTTATAGCTTGTGATTTAATTAACGAAAAGTATAACGTGCAGCCGGTGTTGTAAAACTATCGATAGTCTCACTATCGATTCAATTTGTTTGTAACCTCGGAAACCTCGAAAAATAATAGTCCTAGGCAAGATTATTTCAAGAGTAAAAAAAAATGACTTTATTATTTTCCAAAGTTACCAAAAAATCGGAATCATACGGTCAAACTACTTTTTTTTGACGGAGTCTTGCACATATACTATACGATTCTCTCGATTCTATTTATTAAAAATATAAATGTTAACCGCACAAAAGTTGTTTTTGTATGTTTTTAAAAACTTTAAGTAGGTGTAGTATTCCACTTCTGTTTGCATACAACATTTTTACATAGTAAACTTTGTTACAAAACTTCTTTGAAGGCGAGAGAGATACGAACATATTTTGTTTACACAAACATTCATAATACAAAAACTAACCAAAATATGAAAGCAAAATAGAATGAGACGGAGGATAAATACTATACTTGTTTATAATTGCATCATGATGCAATAATAGAAGGTGTGGTATTCCACCATTGGTATATTCATTATGTAATTGTTTAGTCTATCACCGTCAAGTCGTTGTGCGATGTCGTCTTCCTAAAGTTTACCTTGCATCAGTCTATCAATCTTTAATTTTCCTTTTTCCCCCCCCCTTTCCCCAAGCGCAGGGTCTTAGCAAAATACCTGGGAGCGCTCTACATTCTGACAAGGGGCGGGAGGGGGGGGGACAGACCCCAGGAAGTTTCAGAAAGTAGTCGACCAGTTTGTCGCTGCCTTGGAACGTCAAGAGGATGGCGGTGCACTCCTGTACCGCATCCGTAATACAAAGCTCAAAGTCTTCGGTCAGGCAACGCGGGACAACAATTTGGAAATGGAGAAAGCCGACAAACTATATGACGCTCTCGCCCAAACGGATGGGCTCAGTGACTTGAAATTTCGCTAATAATAAATATAAATAAAATTTTAAATAATTAAAAATTGTTTGACCAAAGGAAAAAAGTTGGGGTCAAGAGGGTTAAAACAAATTAAAGTTGTAAAATATTGCAAAATTTTATTCATACCTTGATCTGTGATCTGTGATCCAGTTATGGAGTCTCATTTCGACAAAGGCATCAACATAATTCAGAAGAAAAGGCAAAAGAGCATTTTATGAAACAATTCCAAAGTAGTGATTGGCTGTTGATTTGCCCAATTTCAAATAGTACTTTCAATTAAATTGTATAAGATTTGTAATTGTACGAGTATAAGCACAACTTTTATGCAACTAAGTATGTACCAACATTTTATTAGATTTTTATTTTTATGTTTCTCATGCAACTGGTTTCATAGTCATAAAATCTTATCCCACTAGCGAAATAATCGGCTACTTCAAAAGCGCAGTTGTCAAGACATTGCTTGTCGTACGTCTTTAATATTTCATTTATGGATCTTATAAAGAGTTGAAAATCGATTAAAACATTTAAAAACAGTTTCTGGTGTACTGCATTTGTCGTGTATTAAGCGTTAATTACTGCTAATTCACTGTACAACTTCAAAATGGGCAATCATAAATGCATCAAATTGAAATTGTCAATTGGCAATTTGAAGAATTTCATAAATACCCAAGTAAATCTGACATGAACAACATAATAAAAATTGAATGCATGACGAATTATGAACGAAAGCGCGCCGCGCCGGTGATGTCTTCATCATTCCCATTGAAGAACATCAAAAAGGGCGCAAATAAGCTTCATCATCATCTAGAGCCAATCTGATGGACGGATGGACGGATGGATGGACGGATTGATGGATGAAAACGGTAGCAAAGGAGCAAAAAGCAGCTGCTGCGTATGTTATATTCAGTTGACAAATGTATCTGAAGACATTTAGCGAAGCCTTCAAGATGCTACTTTGACATTTTTATGCGTTCGATGACATTTATTGTGAACCAAAAAAAAAAACATTTTGTTGCCAGTTTTTTTTTCCGTTTCGATTGTTTGATTGAGCGACGCACTAATTTGCCATTTAGGCTGGCATTTGTGGTATTTGTGGCAATTCTTTGCTCTCGTTTTTATTATATTTTCTTTCAAGCTTTTATTTTTGCTGAAATAATTTGACATAATTACTTAAATAGTCATTTGTTGATTTATGATCTTTTAAATGCAAATAATCGCTACGAAATCGCCACAGAGCAAAGTGAGACCAATTCAATCGTAAGAGAATTGAAAACGTGCAACACATTAACTATGTTATGAGTAAGTGCAAAGCATCGAGATAGAGCTCAGATGAAAATTAAGATGGCTGCGATAGTAATGGTAACTGTGCATCATGAACGAGGCTCAAGGTGCAAGAGATGAGTGTTGGAATTTAATTTACAACACGTAAAGTTTGGCCTCACGCGCCAATAACAAGATGAAGATTCAAAATACAAATAATCATTTTAAACAATTGCGTGGGTCGCTACACAAATTTGAAAGTATTTAATTTTTGTTGGTGTTGTTGTTGTTGTTGTTTTTATAAAAAAAAGCTACTTAACAACAAAGAGTGGTATGGGTTGAGTATCGGGTACCTAGCAGTCGAGCTTACTCGCTATGTTATTACCTATAATTTATTTTAAGATTGCATATCCTGCACAGAAAGCATGTCGTACATTGCAATGAAAACAACAATTTCCATTTAATCAGTTGGGAATCATTAAATTCAAAATATAAGGTTGTCAAATATCACCCTTCCGCTTTTTTTGCTCTTTATTCAATGCTTTATAAAAAGTGATACAGTTATCGGATTTAGTTCAAATATGCGCCGTTTTGTTCGATAATCTGTTTCCATCTAGATGGCAGCTTCATAAAACTCCCCTTGAAAAACCCCCTCCTTATTTGCGAAGATCTCTGATAGCCTCTTTTGAAGCCAAATTTACACCACCAAGGGAGTTCGCCATGGACAGGAACAGGTGGTAATCACTTAGCGCTATGTCCGGGCTATATGGTGGATGCGATAAAATCTCCTATCCGAGCTCCCGTAGCTTTTGACGAGTCACCAAAGGTGTGTGTGGCCTGGCGTTGTCCTGGTGGAACACTTCACCCTTCCTGTTGGCCAATTCTGGACGCTTCTGCTCGATCGCCTGCTTCAAGCGGTCCAGTTGTTCGCAGTAGATGGTAGAATAAAGCGTCCGGCCATATGGGAGCAGCTCATAGTGGATGATTCCCTTCCAATCCCACGAAACACACAACAAAATCTTCCTGGCCGTCAATCCGGCTGGCCACTGTTTTGGGACGATTCACCGGCCTTCGACCACAACCGTTATCGCTTGGTATTGTCGTATACAAAAATGGGTCGAGTTTGTTCCGTTTCAGCAGCATATCGCAGGCGTTGATTCGGTCCAGAAGGTTTCTTTGCGTCAAATCATGCGGCACCCAAACATAATTTTTTTTTTTTTTATTCAGCCTTCTGCAGATGGCTAAATGGTTTTGTGACTAACTCCCATTTCTCTTGGGCTGGGCGATGTCACAAGATGTCACATGCCGGTCTAACTCGATGCTTTCCATGATTTACTCGGTATTCGTCGTCACAGGTATTCCGCCGGCTGCTTATCCATGGTGTCGTTTTCACCGGCTCTGAATCGTCGAAATCCATTCCTCCGTGGTTTGAAGTGATAGAGTACCATCTCCCAAAACACCATTAATCTCGCGGAACGTTTCTCTGGCGGATTTGCCTTTAACGAAGGAAAGCTCCAAAATAGCGCGAATTTCGGTGTTAGTGAACTCCATGTTTACACGTCTATAACTTTTTGAAGGCAGTATCCAGAGTAATCATGCATAGCGTCGTTTTTTAGGTTATGTCAAGACCTTTAAAATGATATATATTATTACATAGCCGCGAAATTCAAAAGACAAAAAGGCGGAAGGGAGATATTTGACAACCTTATATTGTAAAGCTTACTTTGAATAGATTTTAAATCGGAATCAATGTTGAAAATTCGACCAGAATCCGTTCCTGATCCTGGTTTGAGTTATTCACATCTAAAATATCTTCGTTTTAAAATTTGTTGCCATATGCCATCTAAAACTTTTTCAAACAGACCACGCAAACTAAAGATACTTATGTATATAAAGACGAAGAAATTCAATTGCATTTGAACTCGCAATAATAATTTAAGAAAAAGTTATTAAGCTTTGTTTGTTTTCATCATTTTCTTCATGGTTCATTGTCTATAAATTGCTGACCCCTCTTTTAACCGCTCCACCCCTTTTTTGCTACTAAATCTCTCCTTGCAATGAATTTTCGAACATTATAAGTGAAAAACTTGTGTAAATCGAATTATTGGTAATTTATGGTGTGGCAGTTATGGATAAATGGATGTTATTACCAAGCAAACAACGACAATAGTAGCAACAACAAAAACAACAAATAACAACCACAAAACACAAAAAAAAATATATATATAAAATATATATTGTACAGCAACTCTAAAAAAAAGATATAAACCAATAAACATTAAGCCAACAACGCCATCAGCCAGCAGCGCCACCTCCACCAACATTCAATACCAGCTCTCCAGACAGCTTCTCTTCTTCTTCCTCTTCCAACTTGATCTTTTCGAACTTTTCGAAGAATGAACAAAATCGATCGAATGAATGGCCAAAAGACAAAATGACAGATAGTGCGATGTAAGCTGGACGTTGTTACTTCGCCAATTTGAAGTCAATTTGCGGTTGTGGTCTTTGACTTAATGCTTATTTTCTTCGCTTTATTCATTGTATCTAGATACTTTTTGTATCTTTTTCTTCTGCAGAACAACTTTTTGAAACTGGTTCAAAATCGAACAAAATCTATTTTCAATTATTGTGTATCATCATTTTCATTTACGATTTTTCATTTTCAAACTATGAATCATCAATGGAAATTTCATTCAAAAAGTGACGTCTCCACAAATGTTAACCATTTTGTTTAGTTTTAATTGCTTCGAGCTGATATCTTTAAATATCATTCGAGAGTATGTCTTACGCAGTTAATGCACCTGAATGCAGTGAGTCCAAATCACGTATTTTCAAATAAAAATCGTATACTACGGGTATACGGGTCAGCTGTATCTGCTGCACAAACTCATAAATTTTAATTAATTGATTAAATTAATAAATAGTAAAGTGTAGAGTAGACAGATTAAACAAACTCGTTTTTGTAATTTGAAAATTTTAATCCGCCTGAATCGCATCTGCTTTTGAACTGTAGCGACTCAAATGAAATGAATAAATCTTTAAAAATAAATTTTAATTAAAAAAAAAAAAAAAAATAAATAAATAAATAAGTAATGATAATAATGTAATAAAAAATGAAATAAAAACAAACTTTGTGTAAAACGACGATTAGAATACTTCGAACAATAAAATGTGTTGGAGAAGTGATTAAAAATTATGTGCATTCGTCTTTAATTAATTTTTCTATTAAAATGATAGCGTAATAAATTCGTTTATGTCACGCGAGTTACAAATGGAATCTTTAAAAACCCAAAAAAATATTAACCGAGTTAAGATATTAATTTTCAAAAGATTGAACATTTATCTCACGTTTTGAAAATCGTTTAGAAAATCGTGTTGTAAAATAAAATATTTGAATCGTTGATTCAATGCTGATGCAATTATATCAGGTAAAGTAAATTTCACAAATTAGTTTGAGGTGAATTATATTTGTATTCACCACAGGAGGAAGAGAAGAGAAGAATAAAAATTAAAAAAAAGATAGAAAACAAAAACATTATATTTTCTGTAGTTTTGCTTTGGTACTTTTAAAAAACATTTATTTTTAAATAACAATTTATGTATATAACATACGAGGTGTGTTCAAAAAGTATCGTGAATTTTGTATTTTTCAAAAATTGTTTATTTATTCATGAATATCTATTTTGTCCCCTTGAAAGTCCTCCCGATAAATTACACCTATGCCAACGTTTTCCAATCCTTGAAACATGCCAAATAGTCCCTTTCCGGTATAGCCATCAGCGCCTTCTTCGATTTAGCTTTTATCTCCTCAATCGACTCGAGACGCGTTCCCCGGAGTGGTCTCTTGAATTTTGGGAATAGCCAGAAGTCACACGGTGTCAAATCAAGCGAATACGGTGGTTGCGGAACGATATTGGTTGGATTTTTGGCCAAAAAGTCACGAAAAATCAGTACAGTTTAAAAAAAAAAATCATCAATTTTGGTACCAACCGAGACTTGACACGTTTGAGGCACAAAATATCCTTCAAAATTGTATTAATTCATCCTTTCGATACGCCAATTTCATCAGCAATGTCTCTCATAGTTAATCGACGATGTGCAAGCACTAATTCTTTTACTTTTGGATGTGAGCATCGTCCGTTGAGGTCGATGGTCGACCAGGGCGCTCTTCGTCGTTCACATCTTCTCGGCCTTCTGAGAACAATTTTGTACCACCGATAAACGTTGCTTCGGTCCAAGGTAGCTTCTCCGTATGCCACAGTCAACATTCGGAATGCATCCGAGCACTTAATTTCGTTCGTTTTCACACAAAATTTGATACAGGTTCTTTGATCCATTTTTTGAATAGATAAAAATCGAAGACGATCCAAACACGTGCAAGCAAAGCGGCTGTCAACAATTAAGTGAACATTCAAAATGGCAAAACAGAAGTACCAACATAACGCCACAAAAAAATCGAAATTCGAATATACGTAACCCGCGAAAATTCAAAATTCGCGATACTTTTTGAACACACCTCGTACACTTTGAAAACATATTCATATATTCAAATTTTTATATTTTTATCATGTTTAAGGACATAGGTTAAGATTAAGTTAATATAGGTAACATTGTTTTATAAAAGTACCTAGTTACAACGTACAACGAAAACGTAAGATATTAATATATACTCAGAAAATTTGATTATAGTTCTTGCATCGAATTGATGGCAAATAAAAATTTAAAAAAAAAAAACAAAATTAATTAAAATACAAAAATTTATAAGATGAAATTATATATTGTAAATGCACCATAACATGCATACTCAACAAATTTTTTTACCAAATTAGAAAGAGACAGTGGCGGATTATGTCACCTGCTATAATTGCATCATGGATGCAAGTACCCGAAATGTGTAAGTTTGATCTTTTGGGACTACAACGGGCCATTGTGACGCCGCATGATCTTATATCAAATCAGAGACCTTGGAATGTAAGCTACCGCCATTATATCCTCTTTTCATATCAAATATGCTCCTAGTTTCTGGTTATTTCCGACAGATCTAATATGAAGTATTTTCCCATATATATGAACCTTTTGAGACGTACAGTGACAGAGAAGGTGTTTAATATTTTCTTCCTCCTCTACCGAGCTCGTTGAAAGATTTGTGCCACTCTGTGATAGATATCGATTTATAGTATCGATATAAGAATTAAACGCTTAAAGAGCCGCAAAAAAATAATATTCTAAAATATTCATCATTATTAGTCTCTGCTGTATAACGTGTCCATTCAGTGTCAGTATGTGCTGACTTGGCTTTGTCAAAAATAAAATACAAACCTAATACCAGCAACTAAAACAAGAAAGTACGCTGAAGTCAAGTAAGCTCGACTGTATCTTAAGTTAGAAAGTTAAATCTTAGCTTCCTGGAATAAGAAAAAATAACATTTTTATGCAAAAACCCAAAAATTTGGGATATATTTGTAAGGGCGATATCCCTTAAAATGGGGTTAGAGAAAAACCATTTGCAAGTGCATATTTGACGGCTTAGGAAAATCTAAGTTTCAAATATGGAAGCATGTTCAATAAATAAAAGAACTTTTTTGTTTAAATCATGCACACATAACGTCATCTATTAAAGGTTGATAACATTAGAAAGGTACAGGTCTCACCTTTACCCTTACTCGCTTTTTTAAGGAATGTTCTTTAATAGTCTCCGGGATAGTCGTTTTTATACGGCAGACAGCATGACAGACGGACGAACGGACAGATGGACATAGTCAGTTCGACTCCACTTCCAATGCTGATCAACAATATGTATACTTTATAAGGTATATCTAGCCTCCTTTTGGTACAGGGTATAAAAGTATTTTCATTTATTTAAGGTGAGCCAACAACTTAGCGTACAGGGTATCTCGTATACCGATGATCACATATATACTATTTATAGATGCGTGTGACGGGTATATAAGCTTCGGTTCTACCGAAGCTAACGTTTTTCCTTGTTTTCTGATACTTTTAAAAAATTATTATTATATCTGCATTGTTAGCTTAAAATTTGATGTAAAAATTGTCTAAACTTGTATTGTATTAGACCTCTGTTTTCCACCATCCCTTCTACAGTTTCTATCTCAGCCAGAGATAATCACTCCGAAACTATTTAAAGATTCATGACGGGTATTTATGCTTCGGTTCCATCGAAGATAACGTCTTTCCTTGTTTTTTTTATACTCGCCACACATAGAGTGGAGGGTATATTCAGTTTGTCTGAAATTTTGTAACGCATTGACCCCACATATTCTTGATCAGCTCGACGAGGCGAATCGATCTATCCATGACCGTCTATCTGTCCATCCGTCTGTTTGTTTCTTCGCAATTTATTCGGTCAGTTTAAAAGATATTAAGCTGAAACTTGGAACTTTAGCTTTTCTCTCCAACGACTAAATTACGTATGAAAATGAAAGTGCCCATTTTTATGAATAGCCCCATACAAATTTGTAAAAGCACTTCTATTGTCGTCCAATGTCTAAACTAAGGTGCCACACCCATTCTTAGTTATAGTTCCCAAACGAACTTTCCGCCAGTTTTGTAATTTTTGTATGGAAATAGTTATAATTCATGAATGTATTCACTTCAAATTGGGTAAAAACACAACTAATATTAACCTATCTTTACTCTTCTATAACAAATATCCCTCAAACAAAGGTAACACCCCATTTTAAATTTTTTTTTTTTTTTTTAATGTTTATGATTCTGTCCTTCGGTTAAAATTTGACCCCATTAATGTGTCTAAGCTTTGGTAGTATTCTACTATTGCTTCCAAGCCATCACTTCTCCACATTTTACCTAAGCATCTGATGATCATAAATAAACTAAACAAAGATGTGGTGGGTATTTGAGTTTCGGTTCCACCCAAGTTTACGTTTTTTACTTGTTTTAGGATCTAGTCTTTTAAAAAAACGATACGTTATAACGATGAAAAGTATTGTGAATACGTTCAATATAATATCGTGGAACAAATAATTATATATATTAACTATGCCATTATTTACAAAAGTAAAAACAAAGTTTTATACATTTAATTTGAATACATAACTAAGTAAAACAGAGAGTAAAACAAATTAACTAATTAACTTTGACACCCAATTTCATGTTTAAGTACTCATTACCATATCTGATGACATTTTTATCTGCTTCATATCTTTGAAATCGCTGCTTGTTTTCATGAAAGTTTACTAAATATCGCGAAGATACAATAACTCGTTTTGTTCCTGGCTACATTAAAATTGTAGTTTGGAAAAATAATGAGCAACTTTGACGATGAATGAACGAATGATTCAGTATAAAAATAAACATGATAACTTTATGCGCTTGATGTGGATTAGGTGAACAAGATTTATATCGAAAATGTCGCATTGGATTGGGTTTATCTTATCTTGAGGTCAGATTTTACTTCGCGTCTATTTATTGGTTATCAAAAACAAGTTTGATATTGGGAGAGAGCAAAAAGTGTCAGTAAAATAAAATAAAAAAATAAAATATTTTTATTTTATAAATAATTCATTTACAAGCCGAACGCATTAGGTTCACATAATTAAAATAAAACACACATAGTTTTTGTATAAGTTTTTCAGTTGCATCAACTTTGGTCTATGTTCATTGAATTGCTTTAGAGCTAAAGTTGCGTTTACTTCCCGCAGTGTTTGAAATTAACGGAGGCACCATGCGGTGACACTTGTCGCAGCCTTTTGATCCGTCCTTGGTGCAGCTGATACTCTATGGAAAATTGAAAACATTTTGAATGCAATTTTCAAAAAAAAAAATATATATTTTATAATTTCTTGCCATAAATATTTATTAGAATCATAATCAATAATGTGGCAAAGATAATTGAAATTCAATTTATTATAAAGAAATTATTTGTGTGCTGATAATATATCTCATTGACCGAAACTCAACCTGACTATCTGCTAAAAATTTTTATGCATTTTGTTCAAAAAAACATTCTTAATCAAACTTACCAAAATTATCACTTTTAAAGTGTTTTAAAAATCTTTTCTATTGACATGCTGTTCTTCAGTAACAATAGTTTACAGGCAAAAAGGTTGTGGGTTCTCATAGATCTATTCACAGGTATTTTTGGATCGCAGATTCCAAAAATGGTCATGAAATTTTTTTCTTATGGGACTTTCTTACGTTGTTACTATTATCTCGAAAATCAATAGTTCCAAACAGCTGAACTGTACATCATTTGAAAGGTAACTACTTCTTCTACACGACGATGTGCTACTTGTAAATATCAAATAATTGATGGAATCTTCTTTACACATTTACTTTTAATTTCAATAATTCAAACGCTGCCGATTTGAAATCGGATATATTTTGCAATTGCTGGAGCACCAAAATTTTTGTGATTACTGGAACATGGCTGTAAGTTTCATTCTCAACACGTTTCTTAGCGTTGTATATGGATTATCGGGTAGTTATCGGTTACAAACTTATAAACTATCGGTCTGACCAATTCGCAAATTGCGTGAGTATGACCGATACAAAAGGATTTTCAACAAATATGTCAGTCCAAAACTTACAATAGGTAAATTTTTTTGTAAGACATACAAAGTATAAAAAAATTTAAATTAACAACGGCATAACCCATTTCATAGTTTTCATACGAAATCCCTTGCACAAGAACTATATCTAAAAATGAAGATGGAAAATATTAGTACTACTTCGGAGACTTCTACGGAATTTAAGTTTGAAGTTTAATGCCTCTCGATATCGAATAAATTCAGAGATGCTTCAGGAGAACGCAACTCCGGCGATATTCCAAAAATTGAAGCATTCCCGCTAGCGTTAGCATTCGCGTTAACCTGCTATCGAAAGCAATCCACACTTTCCAAGCGTAAGCAATATTGCATAACATTCATGATTGCATACGAATATTGTAAGCGTTGCTTTCATTGGCGCGAACGCTGGTGTAAACACGCTATCAAATTATGAAAAGTTATATAAAGCATTGGTCTTTCTAATAAACATAACTAATTCTGAATAGATAAATTATAATCCAATACATCATCCTAATTACATTCGATAAAATTGCGGAGGCACAACCGTTCCATCAATTTTCATCTCAGGTAGAAAATGTTCATATTCATACTTAGCGGCAGCCTTAGCAGCGGCGCTCGTACAGGCATTAAATCTTCTAGCATTGCAATTCCATCTTCAATAAGTTTGAGTACTTTTTGGTAATTGCATCTCTGGATACATGGCACGCAATTCCGGTGTTAATGTAATCGAGACATCAGATCTGGTTCATGACATTTCTGTATGCTCAGCTGTCCAACGAATGTATTTGCTGTTGCTTGGTCCAAAAAAGTCTGTTATGTAGCCTAGCATTCGTTACTACCCAAAAGCCAAAATCTTGACTACGCAAATCTCTGCGACTTTGGTATATGATATTTTTCTTTTTGGACTTTTCGACAGAAAATATTACAAAAAAAAAAAAATAAATTCATATATACAAAAAAAAAAAAAACCAAAAAGTGAAAACTTTTATTACCTTTTTCTGCAAATTTCTACTAGTGCGGCGGTGCATGGTGTATTTCAGACCCTTCCTTTTCATGTGATTGACATTGTGAAGCGTGTTGTATGCGTGCAGTGTGATTGTTTTGAGCGTTTTTCGACACTTTAATTTGTTAAAATTGTTACTTCATAGAATAAAATGTCAAATATGTACAAATTGATTTTTAAACTTAATTTTTTACATTTTTATATTCATTATTATATCATATTTCGTTGAGTACAGTTCATTTTTTATTTAAAAAAAATTGTTAGTAAAATTCAAAAAAGGCAAACAACAGTAATAATAATTCGGAAAAACCCGAACTGCGCTGTCTTGTAGAAATAAGACCCAAGTGCGTACAACAGAAGACAATCGATGCTTCCGTAGATATTACAAAAATAACAAAATCCGTTGACGAAGCGGTGCAGTCTTTTGCTGAGACAAGCGACGAAGCAACTACGCCGGAAAACATGCCGGAAAACACATCAATTGTTCGAGTTGATTCCGAAGGAGACGAAAGCGAAGACGACAAAAAAACAGCAATTGCCAGCACAAACCAGCAGAATAATAAAAAACACACCCTACAAACCACAATAATAACCACAATTTGGAATAATAATAATCAGCATGAGCAGCACGCAATGATATTGCCGCAAAAAGTATTTATACTTTTGATTTTATGGTTAATCCCGAACCGTATCCCTTTCTAAAACAGCCAGCAAAACCGAAAATATTGCCACGGTTTAACAAAATTCTTATGAGGCACAAAAAATCCCACAGTCGAAATTTTAATCGGCAAATATTACTTCAGAGCACACATGTGCCTGCTGCGTTCTTATTCGAAATATTTTGCGCAGCATGCAACGGAACTCTCTTTGAGATTACCCGAAGAAGATGTAACGCCGGCTGCATTCTATGTGATCTACTATTGGATGCTTTTAGATACGAAACCACTACAACGCAATGGATTACTTAAACTGTACAAGGCTGCCTGCTTTCTGGATGTAACATTACTCATTAAGCAGTGCCATAGTTTATTTGATAACACCGAAATATTTAGCGAATACACCGCTTTCAATTTATATCTGGAAGCAACGCAACTCCGATTGGAACAGCTACAAGTACCCATGTTATCGCGTATATCGAAAGCGTTTCTCAGCATTGCTGCGTCTTTGGATTTTGTACAAATGAAACGTGAACAAGTTATGGAGTTTCTGAAATTAAATAGTTTGGGCGTCAATAATGAAATCGAAGTTTTTTATTGCTGCGTACGTTGGCTACGACACGATTGGGAAACGCGCCGGAAATTCATGGAGGAGTTGATACTGTGTTGCGTACGTTTTATGCTGTTGCCTCCGGTATTCTTGCATTTTTTACAATTGCCGGCCAAAACTTTGATAATGCATCACATTGTAACGAACGAGCAAATTAAGGCGAAAATCGATGAAGCCCTTTTTCATCGCATAATACAGGACACTATTTCGCAATCAAAATGCCTACAATCGTCGCTGGAACCGCATATTACGCCGGAAGTTCAACGTAATTGGATATATGATCCCAATTGCAAGCATCACCATGATCTTGACTGTCCACGACATCAATTTGTAACATATTCAGAGTTTAATGCGTTCTTGTTGCAATTGCAAAATGCAAACACGGATTGTTGCAACGAAATAAAATATCTAAAGGATTTGCCGAAGCCATTAAACTGTTGCGACCGAAAAGTTTTGTCATTTAATTATGATTCGATTAATAAGTAGAAAATAATATTTTCTTTCAAATTTTTTTTGTATTGTATTATATAAATTAGTATTGTGTGTACCGCTACAGATTTATAAGCGTTAAGTTAAAGTTGTAATTATAAGAAATGACTGTATATATTGTTGCAAAAAATAACATTATACTATGGACGAAATATGCCAAAAGGTAATATAGATGATTTTTATTTGTTATAGTATAATATCCATATTGGTACTGATTTAATAATTCCACTCAAAGTATAAAAAGTATTCACAGTATTCAAAGTATTCACAGTGTTCAAAGTATTTACAGTGTTCAGTGTTCACAGTATTCAAAAGAATTTATAGTATTCACATTATACACAGTATTCGCAGTATTCAAAACATTCAAAGTATTCAAAGTATTCAAAGTATTCAAAGTATTCAAAGTATTCAAAGTATTCAAAGAATTCAAAGTTTTCAAAGTATTCAAAGTATTCAAAGTATTCAAAGTATTCATGGTATTCAATGTATTCAAAATAATCAAAGTATTCAAAATATTCAAAGTATCCACAGTATTCAAAGTATTCAAAGTATTCAAAGCATTCAAAGTATTCAAGCTATTCAAAGATCCATACTGATCATTGTTCAAAATTGTCTTGAGTTTTTTTTTTTTGCCGAAATTAAATACTGTGCACACCAATGGACTGCATTGTTTAAAAATTTATAGCCCCGAACAAAGTTATATCGAGAATTACAATAAAGAATGGCATTAATATAATATATAACTAAAGTTACATAAAAACTGGGTCATGAGTAATTTATAGTCGTGCAAACTCGACTGCAGTGTTCTATCTTGTTTTTATACTCTTGCCCGAAGAGAAAAGGGTGTATTAAGTTTGTGAAATGAATGAAACAGGCAGAAGGATGCTTGATAGATCCTATAAAGATTGTATGTATACGAGGTGTGTTCAAACATTATCGCGAATTTTGAATTTTCGCGGGTTACGTATATTCGAATTTCGTTTTTTTTGTGGCGGTATGTTGGTACTCATGTCTCTCACTTATGCCGACAAGCTCGGCCATTTTGAATGTTCACTTAATTGTTAACAGCTGCTTTGCTTGCACGTGTTTTCGATCGTCTTCGATTTTTACCTATTCAAAAAAATGGATCAAAGAACCTGTATCAAATTTTTTTTCTGAATGGAATAAATGGAATAAAAATGTTGAAGAAGGCATATGGGGAAATAACCCTATTCCCAAAACTCAAGAGACCACTCCGGGGAACGCGTTTCGAGTCGATTGAGGAGATAAAAGCTAAATCGAAGAAGGCGCTGATGGCTATACCGGAAAAGGACTATTTGGCATGTTTCGAGGATTGAAAAAAACGTTGGCATAGGTGTATTTTATCGGGAGGGATTACTTTAAAGGGGAAAAAATTGATATTCATGAATAAATAAATAATAAACACACCTCGTATTCTTGATAAGCGTTGAAGGGCGAATCTATATAGCTATGTCTATTGCCAACAATAGTACAAATGAAATATCGCAACTTGTTTACCCCTACACAAACTTACCCAGAAGTTTATACCCTTTCCACATAGTGTAAACGGGTATAGTCACTTTCTCGGAAAGTTTGCAACGCATTAATGGCGGCATCGGAGACCTCATCAAGTATACATATTCTTGGTCAGTTCGATGAGACGAGTCTATCCAGCCATGTCCGTCTGTCTTTCGGATTCATGACGCTATGCGTTTCATTCGCATAGCGTCAAACAGACAGCTTTTCTCGGCAACGCCTTAAGTTCGAGAATGAGAGTGACACCCCCATTTTTAGGTATAGCCCCCATACAAACATATCGTTTTTTTTCGATTTTTTGTTTTAAAATAGTAATTATTTATGAATGTACTCGCACCGAATTGTGTAAAAACATTTCTTTTGTCATCCAGGATCATAACCAAGACGCAACGCCCATTTTTCGGTAAAGCCACAATACAAATATACCGCCCATTTTCAAATTTTTGTATGAAAATATGATTTATTTACGAATGTAATCCCACCCATTTGGGTAAAAACATTTCTTTAGTCATCGAGTGTCAAAACCAAAATGCCATGCCCATTTCTAAGTATAGCCCCCATACAAATTTACCGCCCATTTTCGAATTTTTGTACGAAAACATTTATTTTTTCTGAATGAATTCAATTAAAATTTGGTAAAATCAATTCTAATGTCAACTCCATCGATAAGGTAAATTCATCGTGAAATTTAATCTAAGCGCCTAGTGAACATATAAACCATTAAAAGTTTTGTGTAACGGGTATTTCAGCTTTGGTTCCACCGAAGTTAACGTTTTTCCTTGTTATTTTAAAATTTGATAGCAATGTTATGTGTAAACTTGGAAGGTATCAGTCCCCCACTGATCCTTTAAGCCACTGATGATCACATATAAACTCTTTAAAGATGCGTCTGACGGGTATTTAAACTTCGGCTTCACCAAGGTTAGCGTTTTTCCAAGGTTTTTTTTTTTTTTTTGTATTAGAATCCAATACAATAAGGTATAAAAAAATTTGGTACAGCTTTTCTTGTAGTCTTTTTTTTTTTTTTTTTTTTTTATATTTTGTTTCTCTCTGTGAGAAAGACTTTGAAAATAAGTACTCCCGACCTCTGTTGAGAAATTAAAGTAATAAGCAACGGAACTACTGTTACAGGAAGACAAAAATTTATGTGAGAAAGAAAAAAAAAAAGGTTCTTCATTTTTTAAACAGCTATGGTCCAATTTTTATACCCGCCACACATAGTGTGAAGGGTATATTCAGTTTGTCTGAAAGTTTGTAACGCATTAAAGGAGGCATCGGAGACCCCATAAAGTATATATATTCTTGATCAGCTCGACGAGACGAATCGATCTAGCCATGTCCGTCTGTCCGTCCGTCCGTCCGTCCGTCTGTTTGTTTCTTCGCAGTTTATTCGGTCAGTTTAAAAGATATTAAGCTGAAATTCAGAACTTAAGCTTTTCTCTCGAACGACTAAAAGAAGTATGAAAATGAAAGTGCCACGCCCATTTTTAGGTATAGCCCCCATACAAACTTACCTTTTTTTTCGGTTATTTGTATGAAAATAGCTTTTATTCATGAATGTATTCACTCCAAATTGGGTAAAAATACTTTTAATGTCTTCCAATGTCAAAACTAACGTGCCACGCCCATTTTTAGGTGTAGCCCCCATACAAATTTACCGCCCATTTCGAATGTTTTTGTATAAAAATAGGTATTATTTATGAATGTATTCACTCAAAATTGGATAAAAACACCTCTTATATCATCCAGTTCCAAAACCAGGATGCCACGCCCATTTTTATGTATAGCCCCCTTATAAACTTACCGATTATTCCCGAACTTTTGTATGAAAAAGTACATTTATAAATGTGTGTAGGCCACTGATGATCGCACATAAACTATTCAAAGATTCGTGTGGCGGGTATTTAAGCTTCGGTTCCACTTTTTCTTGTTTTATAACAGTTTTTTTTAGGTCAGTTAGGTCTGTGAAATAAACGATGATACAAATGCTATATATGAAACATATGCAATTAACTTGATCTGCATCAAAAATTGAACTGATATTGTTGTTATGAATTTCAGTTCATTCGGATGTTTGTCCTGCTATCCGGCGATTATTTTGAAACTTAGTTCCTTCTGAGCAGTCAACCAAATATATCCATTTTTAGAGGTAACACCTACACAATTCTACGACGATTTTTTAGTTTTTATATAAGAACTCCTTTTCTATCTCATTTAGGATTTAAAAATTAATTATGGATTATGTCTATGACAATCCCAATAAAATATCCCCATTTTGTTAAGTGGGGGAAGCATTTCGATTTTCCACCTTGCAATCACCCCTGGGTTCACCTTCGTGCTGAAAAGTTTAAAGTTTACACAGCCATTTTCTTCTGTCTGTCCGTCCATCCGACTTGAAATTTCAAACTCAATCATTTTGATTTATGCATCGGATCTATCAAATTAAAATTTGTTTTTTTTATGCATACATATTTTTTTTTCGGCGTGTTCTCCTTACATAACATAAGAGAGAAAATTGGTTCCGCATATTTTCATATGCATTTTTTCTGCCGAACAAATGTTTTCGATGCCGTTGAAGTTTGTTGCTTAAGTCTTTTGTTTTTCACGCATTAAAAACAAAATAATTAAATTGTACAATTACGCTTTTTAAAATAAGTAAGTACAATTTTAGTTGGAGGACGGCGTTAATAATTCAAAATTTTATTTTACAAAGAATGAACAGACCAAAGCGCTGACGATGCGGTAAGACTTTAATCGAAAAATTTATTTTGACGATATTCCAGTTGCTGGACGATGCTGAACGACATCAAATTGCGCGCTTAATGACGATAATTTCTTTAATGGATTTTCATGTTTTCGTAATTGAATTTATTTTAATTTAAACAAAATTGCGCGCTTACACCGCGCATCCAAAGGATAATGGTCATTGCCTTAGCTTCGGCCACTGATCGGTTTCGCCAAGCGATGTCGATCTGTCGTTCAGTCGTTCAGTTGAGATCTTACGTCTTTTGGCCTCTGATGATCTCGCGCGTTTTAAGTTTGACTCAGAGCGTTTCAAAGACGGTGATGCGACTGCATGAAGGTGTGTAATTTTATGCGCTCACGCGGCCACTAATTGATTATAATTCTGTCAGATCCGGTCAGGCTCGATGACGGAGAGACGTAAGATATAGCTCCAAATTGTTGTATTGTATTCTTTATACACATACATTGTATAGTGCTCCATTTTGCACAGCTTCGAAGCCTGCATTTATGATGAACAACCGTCAATGTTTCAAGCTTTTCTTCGCTGCCGTTTTTCATCATGTATTGTTCGTCTTGCGTCTTATCCGCTGAAACGCCTGTTTTGTGGGCATATGTATTATTTTCGCGCTCGTTAACTTGACGCGATTTTCTGCGCATCATGTTCAACTTGGAAGCAGGTGTTTGCTCACTCAATTGCTCGCCTTCTAGCTAGCTTTCCATTCGGTTGTCGTTAATAAATATTTTCGCTTCCAAAGGTGTCTGTAAATTGCTGATGAATTTCATAATGGCATGTTATGTGCCGTTTCGCCACTATATCTGCTGCGCCCTCTGTGCGAAATTAGCGCATAACTTTGTAGCATAATTTCCTTTTTATGAATGTCAATGGGTTTTTAATTAATTATATGCAATTTGCTGTAACTTCGGTGAGTAAAATGTTTGATTGCGTGTCGAAGTAAAAGAAGTAATTTCGCTTCAGGCTTTCTACCGCACACAATGTGAAAGTTAAGTCACAACCGCTCACTTCTTAATTTTACAACACTTATATTCTCCTATATTTCAAAAAGCTTAACTTGATCTGAAAAGGTCATAGTATTTAGTTAGGAATCTGATGAGTTCACAGCTTTTAACGATGTAAAGGCCGAAATAATTGAATAATTTTGTTAATTTTAAGGCCGAATGAAATATAAAATATTCACTAGGTTTTTTAACATTGTAACTTTGGATACAAAAAATTTGTTAGTCATGTGTCTGGGTAGAGCAAGACTTGTTGATTGAAAAGATTTAGCTAAATATCATGAAAAAGCGTTGAAAGTGTTCAAATTTTACGTATATAAGAATAACAAGGAAAAACGTTTACTTCGGTGGAACCGACGCTCAAATACCCGCCAAATTTTAACCCAAAGGACAGAATAATAAACATTTTCTTGAAAAAGATTTGTTGGGAGGCTATATGTTTATCAGTAGTGTATACATAGGATGACATTAGAAATGTTTTTACGCCATTTGGAGAGAATACATTTATATATAATAACCATTTTCCCAAAAAAATTGGAAAATGGGCCTAAAATGGGGCCTTTAACTAACAAAGGGAGTGGCACCTCAGTTTGGACATTAAATAACTTAAGAAGTGTTTTTACCCAGTTTGGAGTGAATAAGTTCGTTATTAATATCTTTTTCATACAAAAAATCGAAAAAATGTTATGTTTATATCGGGGCTATACCTTAAAATGGGCATGGCACATGATTTTACCACTTGAACTGCTTAGGACTGAAAAAAAGCTTAAGGTTTTAATTTCAAGTCATTATCTTTAAAACTAAGCGAACGATACGCTTAAATACAGACAGACAGTCGGACAAGGCTAGATCGACTCGTTTCGTCGTGCTGATCAAGAATGTATATGAGGCGGTGTAAATGTACGAATGAACGGTCGGAACGCAGACGGACATGGCTTAATTTAATTCGTATCAGCGAGCTGATCGATAATATATAGTATATACTTTATGGGGTCTTTAACGTCCCCTTAATACGTTACAAAGTTTCCCATAAACTGATTAACCCGTCCACATGTGTGACGGGTATAAGAATGCAAATGGAGTGCAAATAAAATTCATAACCAACTCGCTGAAATTAATTTTGTTAATTGTGAAGATAGTTAAACATTACAAAACTATATGAGAACACATTTCCTTCGCAAACTAATATAAAGATTTTGTATATTCACCACAGACAATACCGAAGAATAAAGCTCGAATATCGAGCACAAATCAACCAAGTGATTATTATAAAATTAAAACTTAACAATCTAACTGACATTATCATAACTTGTCTTATCCTCCCAAGTTTTTGAAATAATCTCGCTCTCTGATTAGTGTAATCATCTCCTGTTAATCTGGCACGCTAAACACCTACTTTGAATGAGAAACTGTTTTCAATTGATTAACATATTTTTAAATTAATTTAATACCAACAAATTCCCTCCAAGTCCAATGACTTGCGTGGGCTATGGTATGATAATGAAGTAGCATTGAGTTGCGGCTGATCTTTGGTTGCTTTCAAGATTTTGTAGATAAGCTAAAATAGGCGTATAAACTGATTATAAAATTTTATGTTCATTTAATTAGTATATAAAAATTTTAAAACCGGCCAAGTGGTATAAAAAAATATAATAGAATTTTCATAATTTATTTGATCACAGATGTATGCCTTCATACAAAAGAAGAAATTATAAATTCAATGCCTCGCCTTCGATTTCTTTGTTGATGCATTTAATTTTTTTTTATATCTTCGATGTTATGCGTTAACCAAAATCTCCTGTTGTGCTTTATTAAATATAATTAAGGCTAAGATGCAACTATTTGTTTAGAAATTATAAATAAATTTTATTTCTGAGCATTTTGGTCGGTCTTTTGTTTGTGATGGTCTTACGATAAAGACAAATTTCTTATGCTCTTTTAGTGTACCAAGTGTGTATCAATGATGACACTACTGTTTGTAAATGGCTTTGTAACTTTTCTTATACTATAAATATAATCTGCACCCAGTTTTAAATGTACATTTTGTAATTCATTTCGAGGGAAATTGAAATAAAAATAAATAAAAAATCCTTTGATTCGTAATCACTACTCAGTAACCAGTTTTAAATTCATTACTTGCAGTGGAAATGTATCCTAAATCAATGTGGTGCTTTAAGAGCAACCATAGGTATCTTTCGCTTGTTACTTTGTTGTTTTCTGGGCTGTAAACCAGGTTTGAACCGAATCGGTTTTTGAACCACAGCTTATTCGATTGTTTGCTGCGAACTATAAACCGAAGCCGCTTTTCTGAAAGAAATTGTTTTTGAACCAAAAACAGAACCATATTAGAGGAAAAGTGTTTCGGTTCGAACCGGATTTCCATATCTTTGAAATATCTTTATGTTAAATATTATAATATTCTAAAATTTACTTAAGTGAAGATGTTAAAAATAAAATGTTAATGCAAGTTTTAGTAAACGTAGTTATATATAAACCAATAGATAGGATTGGTCTATAAATTTAAAAGTGGTGCGGTTTTCCGATCATCAGTTCAACTTACCAAATAAAAAAAAAACAAAAATAATTTTAAGTTTTTGCTCTAAGTTTGTCTTGTGATCATCAGAGGAAAATAAATCTGAATGTCACTTTGGGATCGGTGAAAAGCGCTAAGTACGATGATTTTACCAGAAGATGTAAAGAAACACAGCTCGAGATTTCTCAATTTTTACGCAATCAGAAACAATATAATAAGTTGATGTGAGGCTTAATCTTTTAACATATTTATTACTTGACCCATTTGAGTCAAACCGGTTCAAAGGCATCTCGAACGTCTGCACCAAAACCACCTGCAATTTTTAAGTGGCTTGCAGCCCTGTATTTTTCTTCAAATTGTACAGTTGTTTAACCAAAAATGTAGCTTAGTTAGTTTTACATTAAAACTAGCAAAAAAAAAATACGAGCGACTACCCATATCACGACTTTTACAAACTTTGAAGCAAAATTCCTTCATAAAATATAATATTATCCCCCCTTTTTTTTATACTCGCCACCCATAGTGTGAAGGGTATATTCAGTTTGTGTTAAAGTTTGTAACGCATTGAATTAGACGTCGTAGACCCCATAAACTATATATGTTCTTGATCGAGGCCCGACGAGGCGAATCGATCTAACCATGTCCGTCTGTCTGTCCGTCAGTTTATTTCGCAAATTCATTCGGTCAGTTTAAAACATATTAAGCTGGAATTCGGAACTAAAGCTTTAATTTAAGAATGCAATCGCTCCAAATTGGGTAAAATCACATCTAATATCATCCAATGTCACAGTCAAGGTTTCACGCGCATTTTCAGGTATAGACCCGATACAAACTTTCCGTCCAATACGCTATTTATGAATGTATTCACTTCAAGTTGAGTAAAATCACATCTAATATCCCATCTTTACTCTACTGATTTTATAAGAGCCCCCCAAACAAAGTCACCACCCATTTTCCTTCCTTTTTTTTCAAGAAAACGTTTTATTATTCTGTCCTTAAGTTAAAATTTGACCCCATTATTGTGTCTAAACTTTGGTTGTATCGGACTATTGACTCCAAGCCATCCCTTTTCCAAATTTTACCTAAGGCACTGATTTTCATAAATAAACTAAACAAAGATGTGTTTGGAGCTTCGGTTCTACCGAAGTTACCGTTTTTTTCTTGTTTTTTTTTTTTTGAAGAAAGGATACGTAAATATTTTTATAAATAAGACTCAAAAATAATAATTATACAGGTCGACACCGAAAATGATTCAAAAATCGGATTAGACCTATCTTATCCCTTTCATCGCTGAACACGAATCTTGTCGTAAACGTCAAGATTTTCACAAAAAAAAGTGTAAAATCTCAAAAAAAACACTGTTTTTGATCATTTATAGCAGATGAACCTGAGGTAACAGAAACCCAGAATTAAGATTAAATTAAAGCTTGAACCTTCCGTTATAAAATCAGGGTGGAGATACCCCTAAATTATTCGTTAATTTTGATATATCACAACTTTTTTATACTCTTTTTTTTTAACTTTTTTTCGGTAATAAAGTCGTGAGTCTTTGTTTTGTTTTTGGTAAACGATATCTTAACAATATAATCAGTATCTAACTTTTAAAATAAACGGTTTACATTCTGAGAATGTAGTCACAAAAAAATATAGCTAGATCAAAATTCGAGATTGATTCCGGGTTTTCTCGATCATGCTCTTGTAACGGAAGGTTCGAGCTATTATTTAAGCATAGTTCGGGATTCTATCACCTTAAAAACAGTGTTTTTTTTAGTTTTAACCCATTTTTCTCAAAAATCGACGTGATGGAAAATTTAAAAGACCCGATTCGTGTGCAGCGATGAAAAATGTGTAAGGTAGACCTAGTCCAACGTTTGTATAAAAAACGGTTGACCAGTGTTATTATTGAGATCTGACTAAATTGGTTCTTTTTATCTGCGTTGCCAAAATCACATTTTCCAAATAGTATTTAGCTATGAACCAGTTCGGGGCCCTAAATATGAACTTCATAAACTCTGTGCTTTATGCGTGATGCTATCATAAAAAAACACGAAATATACTATTTGTACTTATAGATTACACTGAAATGAAGTTTACCCAACCATTGCAAATAAATAAACAAAATAACTTTTTCAATTAGCTTAAAATTATTTTTTGTAAAGTTTTTAATGCGATTCTCTGGTTTCAGTATGAAGGTCTAGAAGAAAACTTGGTAATAAAAAAAGTAGAATGAAGTGTTTTATCATATTACATTGGAGGGTATGACCCAATGTAATGGCGATGTTCATCTCTAGTCGATGTGTAAGTTGTTTACAACCCTGTTGATTGCGTGATCAGCGTTTCGTCATCGTCATGCGTGCATGTAACTCACTCACTTCTAACCCAACATGAGACTCGTGCTGACTGCCTGTATTTATTGCAGATGGAGAGCAACCAGAAGCTGCAACTTCATATATACGAGTACCACCAATTCGGTATTCAGTTGCTGCTTCCTGCGTTTTCTCTTATTGCCGCACTAATGGCAAGAGAATTAAAGAGAGAGGGGAATATATGAATGGATGGGATGGATATTTGTGTTTGGATCGAGTCTTTGCTCGTTCATTCGGTGGACAGCTACTAGGAAGGCTAGGCTTCAACGTCGTCACTTCTGACATGTCGATAAGGATCAATGTTTAGTTTACTACGTTTTAATAACGTGCAACGGCGCAAATGCAACTGCAACAGCAAGCGCAACTGCCACTGAGTGAACAAGTTGAGAACTTCTACAAGAGCTCAGTGTCGAGTAGTGTTGCATGTTTTGGGGCGGTGCAACTTGAATTTTGTTGTTGCTAAAGTATCTGCAACTAAGTTAAGCTCAGAGCTCGAACTGCCTTTTTGTTGGTTGCAGTTTTCGCATTAATTTGTCTCCTGCAGATATTTTATTTGCCGGGTGTTGATAGATGGCAACTCATGTCTAAGAGAGCATGAAATGCGTTCAAAACATGGCATGGAAAAATGAATGCACAGTAGCTGCAAACATGAAAAAAAAATTCAAGTAACTGAAAGATACTTACATGAACAGAAGGTATGTAAATTTCCTTTGTATAAATAAAAAATGTCTCCATGTCTGCATTCCTTTACGCATCCTCATGTATTTATTGCAGGTACATATAACAGTATACATACATGCATATATGTACAAAAATACGTATGTATGTATACTATATGTCGCTTCCGACGCTTTGACAACCAATAAAGTGCCGATGAGTCATTTTATTATTTCGGCGTTTGAGTGCTTTGACTTGACTTTTGCTTGTCAAAGCGCGTTCGACTTGATAACTAATTGCTTTGGCGCCAAATGTAGCTCGCTGCATTTTTCGTGACAATAAAGTCTCTTTCAAAAATTCGTTTTTGTTTTTTTGTTTTTTTTGAAAATTAGTTTGAAATATTTAAAATTAGCTCGTCAGTTTCACTTCATTTGTTCGCTTCTATTCTTTGCAATAATATTGTCCATTGTATATTTTATATATCTGTATGAATTGGAGCGAGCGAAATAGCCCAAAAGTGATTATCACTAGAAACCCTGTGAAAATACAGGATATACGTTAATTGGAAAATGTATATTTTAAGGATAGTAATTCTCAAGTCTTTTGTTTCCAAGAACTGTGTCAATGAGGTCGACTTTGTTAACAAAGAAAACGCGTATAAAAGCGATGGAAAGAGTCTTTTTCAATTGCATAGAAGCGTTTTTAAGGAGTTTTGCTCGTCCGTTATCTCTATGGATGATATTTGGATGTACCACAATGTTCTAAAACGAGCTAGTAGCCCAGCAGTCGGTTAAGAAAGTGTAAGCATCTTTTTTTTTTTTTTTTTTTTTTTTAATCCAAAAAATATGTTTGTTGATATACATATAAACTCTGTTTATGACTGCGTTCTTTTGAAGCCGTTGGGTGTTAAAATTTCCGAAAAATTACATGATTTACATTGGTAAATCAGTCAGTATATCTAGCCATAGGTGAAGCAGGATCAAATCCTGGGGGATAAGGATTTTCGTCAGAAGTTTTATTATTATTAGAAGCATATTTCCTAAGAATTGTTGATTCACGGAAAACTTTACTTTTTATGGTCCAAATAGTAATTATTTTTTTCTGGATCAATTTAGGTGCTCCTTCCCTAACTCTATTATCTGTTTCGTCTGCTAATACGGAATAAGAGTTCGATTTTTGGAAAATCCATCAAGCATTTTTGGCGTAATTTTTTGATTTGATAACAAGTTAAACCATATCGATAGAATACAAACCAATTTTATTAGGTTTTCTTTATTGAAAAACATAATATTATATAACATAAACTATATTTAGTTTAAATCGAGCAATATAACACTCAAACTTTTCGCAAAACGTATTGTAAATTTTTTTTTTAAATTATTGTACAGTTCGTCCATATATTCATCGTACTCGGATGCAAAAATCTTTCTTGTTATTCCTGACGCACATAATGTAAACCTGCGTTTTGAGTTTGTCGGAAAAATAAAAAGCCAATACAAAGTAAGTTTGTATGGGGACTACATCTAAAAATGGGCGTGGGATCTTGGTTTTGACACTGGGTGATATAAGAAATGTTTTTATTCAATTGGGAGTGAATACATTCATAAATAACTAATATTTTTATACAAAAATTTTTAAGAAAGCGGTAAGTTTATATGAGTGCTATACCTAGAAATGGGCGTGGCAATCCCATTTTCGAACTTAACCTAGTCGTTGCCGAGAAAACTTAAGTTAAAATTTCAATTAAATATCTTTAAAACTAATTGCTAACCGAAACAGACGGACAACACACGGACAGACAGACGGACGGACAGACAGACAGACTGACGGACATGGCTAGATAGACTCGTCTCATCGAACTGATCAAGAATAAATATACTTTATGTGGTCTCCGATGCCGTGTTACAAACTTTCCGAGAAACTAAATACACATATTGTAACCGGGTATAAAAATTAATAAAATTTTGGATTTGGGCCAACTGCTGATCCCCAGGTCCAAATTTAACCGAAATTAACATTAGAAAATTATTATCGATTATTTATATCATCTATCTATCTTTTATATCAATTGCGCCATATATTAAGTCTCTATGTCTTACCATCCCAGATATACGGTTTCAAGTACCCCTTAGGCCCCTGGTCAAAATTATAAAAATTCCCTTGTAGTGCTCACTTTCATCATAAAAAAGAATCTACAGTAAAAATTTCAGCTTTCTATATTTAGCTGTTTGGGTTGTAGACGAGTCTTCCGACATTAAGTCAGTCACTGCGTCAGAGATTTATACGTATACATATACATATATAAAAGATTATTTTACACAGAGCGCCAATACTATTAAAAAGTACCCCAAGAATGTAACGTCCACAACGAAAGAATAGCCCATATACAATATATTCTTGATCAGCTCGACGAGACGCATCAATGTCCATCTGTCCCCATAAAAACTTAACGCTCATTTTCAGAATTTATATGAAATATATCATTGCTTATGGCTGTATTCTCTCCAATTTGGTGGGTAACATGTATATGTATAATTTGATAAGGACTATTTTAATTTTAATATTTTAGGCCTTAACGTTGAAACATATCATTCTTGTTTTCCTTGATTTCTTTCAATATAAAAGTTATTTGCAATAATGAAATGTTTGTCAAATTTGTTTCAGAAATGCCGACGGCGCTTTGTACTGGGAGTGAGATTTAAATCAAGTAAATAGATATGGATTTTTATATTAAGTGCGGATATTCTTGAAGTTAGTCATACTTAATTAAAACAAGAAAAATGTTAACCTCGGAAAACTCATTAGCAAATGAGTACGAAGACAATGTGCTTAAAAAAATTACACTGTGCGACAAAAATGAAAAACAGATTTGTGTCATCGACCACCCTCCGTATTCTCCTGATCTATCACCATGCGTCTATTTTCTGTTCCCTAAACTGAAAACTGCCATGAAAGGAGCATTTTACGATAATATTCCACCAACCCGTGACACAGATATTAAAGAACATTCTTCAAAAAGCGAGATAACTTTTTAACCTGTCAACCAATTTAAATGAAGTTTGCTGCGTTTGAAAGGTGAGACCTTTACCTTTCTAATGTTATCAACGCTCCATGATTTAAACAAAAGTGCCCTTTGAAATAAATCATGAAGACCATTTTTATAGAGAATTTTAAGATCTACAACTTGGTATGAGTTTTTTTTTTTTATAAAACTTACCGTTTTCGAAAAAAAACCAAAAAAATCTTAAATTTTGACCATTGACCGTGAATAACTTTTTGAAGCACACATAGGATCGATGGGGATTTTTTAAACATTATTTGTAATGGTAAACCCCAGCTCTCCACCATTTTTTGGCCCTCCGGGACTTTTTGTTATTTGACCAAAATTTTTATGTCTAAATTGACCGGATTATGTAAAAAGAAAAATATAAAAGCGAATAAAGTAAAAATTATAAATGCAAATAAAGGTAAAAATATAAAGAAACTTATTAAAAGTAGTAAAATGCAAATACATCGTTGCAAATTGTAAAAGCAGTAATGACGGACCTGGTAACTCTGAGTAAGACAAAAATGGATAAGTTTCTGTGGACGTGATGACCAGTTGAGAGAAAACTGGGCGGAAATCTGCAGCCTGCATTTTCTAAAGAGAATTTTGAAAATCATTTACAATTTGAAATGGGTAAATATTTAATAATTGAAATATGCTAAATAAACAATTAAAAAAAGTAATATGTAAACATATTTGCTTTGTGGCAATTCTTTTTAATCTGAATCTTCTTAACGAACGAGCAGCTAGGGATTTAAAAAAAAAAGAAATAATGAAAAAAATCACTAATGTGGCAGGAAAATATAAATCCAAATCATACGGATGACGACCAAAATTAGTAAGGATTCAAATAATACATGCCTACAAAAAGGAAGAAATGAAAAATCGCCTTAAAAAATCAGAATATGAGGTAAAAAATCTGTAAAAACTGCCAACAATTTTATCTAATTGTAAAGGCCAAAAGGGAGGCAGAAATTACCGGATCAAATACATCAAGTGTCAAACTATATTAACTGTTGTACATAAATTATGATATGATATATATAATTTTAATATAATTTTATAGTGAAATATATGTACCATCGTGTTTAAATTTGTTATTCCATTTTCACTGCTTAAAATAAAATAATTTATTGTTAAATACATTTATAATTTTAAAAAAAAAAATATATAAATTACCAAATGTTTCTAAGATTTTTATTTCACTTTTCTTTATCTTTTTTTTTACCAAATTTCTTTATTTTCTTTCCATACAAATTTGAATTTATACAATCAGCTGTTGGCGGTTGTGACGTACATGCGCAGAACAAATCATTTTTGACAATCGATGGGCGCAATATTGTTCTAAGTTTATACTTTTTTTTCAAAACAAAAAAATCAGACTAACAAACTTAAAACTCATTTGAGTAGTTGGGGTTTGGAATGATAACATAATAGGTTTTTTGAATCTAGTGGCAGTTTACTGTTACTTGCTTAAAAAAAAAATAACTCAAATTGAGTCATATTTAATATTTTAAAATTAAAAAAAAAAATAACTTAAACCAAAATTAAAAAGGCGACTTAATTTGAATTTAACGAATACTTTTGTATTTGGTGCTGGTATTATTTAGTATTTCATATTTATTCCAGTTGCTCACAGTTTCCAACGTATAGACAGTGGAAAATCATCAGCAACGCTAATCATCCCTTGGCAACTTTATTTATTCGTGCGGCGCGGTACGGTTCGGCACGATTTAGTAGAGCGATTTTAGCTAAAATCAAACAACTTCGTGACGACCAACCAACCAGCGATATAAAAATGAATAATTTAGTAAATAAAAATTATTCGTTTTACACGAATAGCAAGAACTTATTTTGAATTATATATGTACAGGATCACGTCAAGAACTTCTATCCGGACAATTATAAATTGGATCTATCCGAGACAATGAAGGCTGCTTTGTCTAAAGTGCCAAATGTCGCTGCAGGTTCTGTTGCTGGTGTAGGTGGCGGAGCTAGTGCAACGAATATGGGCGCGCCTCATGCTGAGCTCCTAACGCAAAGCAATGCAAATATGCCCGGCGAAGGATATGTCACTGAAAAGTTGTATATGTTATTGCAGTTATATTTGCAGAATAAGGGTTGGAACCCAAGTGCAGAGCTTTACAGTGCTTTACCGATTTGAAAGATAGTGCTATGTTACCCAGTGCAGCTTATTTACAGTATGTAAACCAGAGAACGAAAATTAACAGTACACTACACGAGCGAATCACATTGAGTATAAAACGAATCAATATTTCTCACGAAATAATATTCGAGAGAGAAAACTTTTTTATACGAAACCTTTCAATTATATATTTTGAATATGCTCGAACATGTGTAATGTTGTTATTTCGTTTGTGCTCGTGTGTGATAGAAAAGAGAACGAAACAAATGCAGAACATTACAACAACAATAAATTGATGAAACGTTTTCTTTTAGTGTTCTTATCTACAATTTTGAAAACATTATAATTCTCAAACAGTTTATTTTTAAAGTTAGCACAAAATTCAATTGTTCCACGCAGCCTGGTCAGTAGCTTATGCCGGGTGATGTCGCCACCCAGCAAACATTGACTAAACTTGCAGATTATGGACATTTTTATATTTTTATTTGAAATTGCCAAAATGATAGCTCTCACAAGCAAAAATGTGTTCTAAACTAAATGGGACACATTTCTTCATTTCCAGCTTAGAGCGATTGTTTTCATTGAACTTGGGAGCATGGGATGCCTAATGAATGGGCTATTTCAAAGGTCCACGAGATTTGTTTTGAGCATTTATGCTTTTCGTACATAATTAGATCAGTTGCCAAACGCAAATTTAATAATGTCATTGGATCTACTGGTGGAAACAGTATCAAGTCAAAAGAAACAGTACAGTACTTTTCAAAAGAACACTAAAACAAACGATTGATCGAGTCACTGTTGTTATTTTCAAACGAGTAAAAACTTAACATTTTGGTTTGATCATTTGCTAAGAGTGTTTTATTTGTTTCGATCTATCTAAACTATCACTCACATAAAGTTCTCTATCGTTTTGTTTTGCTCCTTCAAAAGTTTAGTACAAAAACAAAATGAAAGTGCACTGTTTTGTTTGTTTTCGTACTCTGATGTTAACATTTTATCATATGATGAAGTTAAATCATTTTTAATAAAATATTTCAGGGTGCTTGCGAATCGTCTAACTTTGGATACCCAAGGACGTCTAATATTACGCGACAACGGTAAAATCGTGCTACCTTTTGAGCATTTTGCCAATGCCGTAATGTTAAAGCATATGTCCGGTCCACATGGACTACATTTAAGCGTCGATGCTACAGTGCGTGCCGTTATCGAATCGTATACAATTGGACGTGATCAGTTTGGTATGGAGAAAGAGTTTATTATAGAAGTGGTACAATCGTGTCCCAGTCCAGCATGCCGTTATTACAAGAATCATATGGGTATATCACCGCTGCCGTTTATGGACCAACAATTTCCCAGTGTCAATACATCCGATTTTTGCAGCACTTGCAGCATTTGCCCCACTTACCACCACCGCCGCCGCCACCACCACATCAGTTGGTAGGAAATAGTAGCGGCAGTAGTGGTACAAGTGGCTCGAGCGCTGCAACAAATGTCAGCACCGGCGTTGTTAATGTTGGCGCATCAAGCGGCAGCGGTACCGTTAGCTCTAGTAATGGCGGCAGTTCTTCCAACGCTGGCAGCGGTAGTGGAATAGAACTAGATCTCTCGAAAACGGCAGCGTCAAAAGTGCCGCCACAGTTGCAACATCTTACTAAGCAGCAACAAAATAGCATACAATCACAGTTATCGCAAATTAGCGCCGCCGCTGCTGCTGCACACCATCAACAGCAAATGCAGCAACAACAACAAGCACAACAACAACAACAACAACAGCATCATCAAGCGGCCGCTGTTAAACACCAACAGCAGCTAACAGCGGCATTATTACAACAACAAAATCGCGTATTAGCGCAGCAAAGTCTTGAAAAATTCAGCACACTAAGCACGCTGGAAAAACAACGCATACTGGCACAGCTTGATCCAAAACATTTTGATCCAATGGCAGTAGCCGCTGCTGCAGCCAATTTGCAAATTCAAGGACTTATGCAAACACAAGCTGCTGCTGCAGCCGTAGCTGTTGGCAATCCAACCTCATCATCAACAACGTCAACATCTTCCACAGCTACAACGGGTACAGTAGGTAACACTGCTGTTGCAGTTAATGCAATATCTGCTGCTGTTGCTCCACCATCAGCAGCAGCAGCAGCAGTCAACAATAACTTAACACATGGACATGCACATGGGCACCAACTACCCCCTCCAGCACAATCACCCCACTCCTCATCATCGTCTTCCTCGCATTCATCTATGGAACAGTTGGCACATAAAAATGTTGAAGCTTTACGGTAAGAGCGGCAATTTTACAAAAATAAAATGTACAATTTTTGTATTTTTTTTATATACAGTCCTAATATAGACTCTTTGGAATCAAATAAGGATCTTCTCGCACTGCACAACGGCGCATGGGGTAGTGTACAGGATACCAACCGAGCTCCAGCTACCAGCGTAGCAGCAGTTGAACTAATGCCTGTCGGACAGGATAAAATTGTACGCGTTTTTACCGAGTTAATGCGCAATATGGCACGTATGAAAAATTATATAAGACCATCAATGTGCAAGCCATATGGCAAACAAAGCGAAAGCTTGCAGAAAAGTATATATTTAAATTAAAATTTTGTATTTTGTATACTTATGATGCATTGCATTACATTTTTTATTGAACAGCGCTGATGGATACTATACAGATTGTGCAGACATTACGCAATTGTCTACCGGCACCTCACATTCCGGTTACATCATGGAAAAGCGAAAGTGAAGGTTCTGGTATGAATGTGGGTATTAGTGTTGGTAACGCTAGTTTATCACTGGCATCTAATGGAAGCTTTACGCTTGGCGCTAGTGTACCCACACTTGGACTTCAGGCAGCACGTGTAGACAACATGCATTAAGGCTATTAATTGTATGAAGATGGTAATAATCTCGCAGCACAGGCCGCAGTAATATTATTCAAATTTTTATTTTTTTTTTTTTTGGTTCAGTTTTTTTTTCCTTTATTTGATGCGTATTTATAACTTTGCTCCTTAAATAACTAAGTTTACATTTAAAGACAAACTAAATAACAAGATGGGTAAAATTAGAAATTTAAAATTTCTGTTTGAGCACAAACACGCATAAATAGTTCAGAACTTAGTATATAGTTGTGTCATATTGTGATTTTTGGGATGTGATGATCAAAATGTTATATTCCGTGAGCAGTTGATTTTTTTATTGTGAATCTTAATCTGTTACCAGAAAAGATAGTTCACAATAGTCAATAGCTTATCACTGCTTTAAACTTAATCGCACATTAGTTTGCAGTAGTGTGTAGTTTTTTTTGTAGTTTAATATTAAATTTTCTCCAATGCTAAATTTCTATCTTTAGCCTGAACTTCTTCTGTGCCATTTAATTAAAGACTTATACAGATTTAAACAATTAAATTAAGTTGTGAATTTTTTTTTATAGATTAGATACTCTCTATCTCGTATGCATTTCTGTGAAATTTTTGACTGATATTATTTATTTAGCTTTTTTGTTGTTATTGTCTTAAGTCTAGTTTATATGTGAAAACAAACTTTGATGCGCTCTCTTGCGACTACTATAAAAAATTTGTCGGACATAAAAATTTAACAACACCGGAAAATATTGCTTTTGGAGAAAGATTATTTAAAAGTGTTATAAGAGAACAAAGCAGCTTCAAAGTTTTTCTTTTACCAAGTCTAACCTAGACTTTAGACAAAAGTTTTCCGACAATATGGAAATTGGAATAAGGAAAAAAATTGTAACTAGATGTTTATTTACAAAATTGGCAAAAAAAATCTGTGATATTACGAATTATTTAAACTGTTTGAATTAATTTAGAATTCTGACCTGTTATACTTTTCAATTCGATCAAATTTTTAGTAATCGAATTTAAAATTAAACTTTTATAAATTATGCAATCAAAATTTAGAAAAGGATAGCAGTTGCTCGCTTTATTTTGAGCATAATTCAAACGATAATATTTTGATTCCGAAAATATTTGATGTAGTCGAAAGGTAGGTCGGAACTTATTTTCTATCCTTAACAAATGTGATTTCCATTTCTACTTCATTACAGAATTTTCTTTTTTTTTCTTCAATTTTTTAATATTTAAAACTTTTTGTAAATTATGCAATCAAAATTTAGAAAAGGTTAGCAGTTGTTCCTTTATTTTGAGCATTATTCAAACGAGAATATTTCGATTCCGAAAAAATTTACTGTAATCGAAAGGTAGGTCGTAACTTATTTTCTATCCTCAACAAATGTGATTTCCATTTCTACTTCATTACTATATTTTTTTTATTTTTATTCTTTATTTTTTATTTATTATTTTCTTTTATTCATTATTATTGCTTCTTTATTAATTATTACTTTTTTCCATTATTATAGTATTTCTTGAAATAAATAAAATAATATTAAAAACTTATCAGAATAAAAATAAATTATAACAATTTTACTCATATCATATATAGTATTTAATTAATAATAATATACCACAAAATAACAAAACATTAAAAAAATGTGTGTATATTCAAGACCGGCGATTGTTTTTTTTTTTCTCAAATGTTTAAGCAGGCTTCTTCTCTCGTATATTCTAGTTTTTTGTCAAATTAAATTTTGTATTTTTTTTTTTACTACTTCATAATTATTTTTTAAGATCAAAAAGGAAAAACGTTAACTTCTGTAGAACCGAAACTCAAAATTAAATATGTATATATGTGTGGCCATTACAGCTTATTACAAGCCTGGGAATCACTTAGAGTATAAACCCAGCTGGTGTGGTCCAATGCTACTCGATACCAATTTTGGATCCCAATCCTCCGGACGTCCTCCATTACCTGATCCTTCCAACGCAGCGGTGGTCGTCCCCGCTGTCGTGCAATCGTTTATATTTAATGCGCCTGACTATATCGATGTCGTTATAAGTATAGCTGGGACAGCTCGTGATTCATGCGAATACGTTGTCCACTCTGACAGGACTAATGATTTTACGAAGAATTTTTCTTTCAAACATTCCCAACGCTGAATTGTCAGCCTCCGAAATGACCCATGTTTCTGCGCCATACATCAGAACTGGGATAATCAGCGTCTTATACAGTTTGATTTTCGTTGTTCTGGATAAGACTCTACTTCGCATTTGCTTACCGAGACTAAAGTAGCATCTGTTAGCCAGAGTAATTCTTCGTCTAATTTCTAGGCTGGTTTTATTGCTCTTGTTTTTGAGAGCCACAGTAGACGAAGGTTTCTACAACTTCGAAGGTAAATTTCACATAGTCGCAACATCCTTAGGTCGTGTGCTGATTTGGAAGAGGATACCAAGTACTTCGTCGTACTTTCGTTCACCGCTAGTCCCATTGAGCGGGATTTCTCTTCAATCTCTTTAATAACCATGCTGACTGTACATGGATTTTTGTCGATTATGTCGATGTCATACGCGAGCAGCACATTTTCTTCTAAGAAAATATTGTGCTTCAAATCGACGTGTGAGCATTTTTTCAGCGTCATCATACAGAGACGATCGATTTTTGCATGATACGAAGATAAGAAAGTCAAAGTTCTTCAGTGCTTTGAAGAACTTTGATCTTATTGGCGAGTCGAAAGCGGCTTTGAAATCGACAAGTATGGGGTCGGTGGTCGACTTCTTCGATCTAAAACCGCACTGGTATTGTCCAACAGTACTTGCTACGGTTTCGGCCTATTACATAGTAGGCCAAATTGGATTTTATAAGCGATTTGTATGAGACTTATACCGCGATAGTTTGCGCAGATTGCGGGGTCTCCTTTCTTAAGGATTGGATTGAGTTGATGCATTCATCGAGTCAACTCTTTGCCGCCGGTCATAAATAACTCTGTGGGAAGTTCGTCTGCGCCCGCCGCTTTGTTATTTTTAAGCCTTTGTATAGCTTCTAAGACCTCGTCATAGTCTGATGGCTCCGCAAGAGTGCCCTCATCGGTCGGGGGAACCAGATATTCATCTTCTCCGCTGGCGGCATTGTTCCCGTCCTCGCCCCCCAGGTAAGGTGGAGAAGTTGTCATAACATAAGTGACTCCTGACCTCATGCGCATCTTTACAGATCGATGCTCTGGGTTTATAACCATCGGTCAAACGCTTGATTCTTTGAAAGAATTTTCGGACCTCTGTTTGCTCGTACATTAATCACACTCGTTGCATGTCTGGCATCGATTAGCACGTGGTCTATTTGGGTGCGGACGCCTGGTACGCTACTGCACCAAGTTGCCTTGTGGATGTCGAAGTGTTGGAGTCTGGTGCTACTTATGACCATGTTGCGGCCCGCGGCAAAGTCGATTAGCCTTTCTCCAATACTGTTGGTGGTGTTATGCAGGTTAAATTTCCGATGGTTGGACGAAAGATTTCTTCTCTCCCAATTTGTGCGTTTAAATCACCGATGACAATTTTGATGTCATGCTTGGGGCAGCGCTCGTAAAGTTGTTCCTAACCGCTTATAGAATTCATCTTTCTTCACATCGTCTTTATCCAATGTCGAGGCGTGTACACATATTAAGCTAATGTTGAATGCGTATCAAGGCCTCGTCTACTGCTGTAAATTTGAAGACAAGACCACGTAGTTTCCTACTAACCACGAAGACACATTCAAATATGCGTTGACTCTCATGGCCACTGTAGTAGATGTCGCAGGTTGCTTTTTCTAGATGTCCGTTTCCAATCCATCGCATTTCCTGAATGGCTGTAATGTCAGCCTTAAATCTGTCAAGAGTGTCAATAAGTTGTTCAGTCGCACCATCCCTTTTAAGGGATCAAACGTTCTAGGTGCATATTTTTGTGTTCCTTAAATCTTTTTCGGGGTTTGTTATCATGAGTAGCATATTTAACGGTAGTTGGTGCCTCCAGAATCCATGCCCCTTACGCGGAGTTCACCACAGGGGGATTTTCACTTCTGTGTCTGCCACCTGGAGTAGTTTTGTTTCTTCTAGTCGTCTTATCCATGGTCCGCGTCTGCTTATGGTCTTAGGTTGTTTTCCGGTTGAGGGTTAACCTCTAGGTTTCCACTTTAACCCCGATGTTTTCTTTAAGCCGCCCTTTCGGGAAGGGTATTCTGGGGGGGGGGTAATTTAGAAAACCCGAACACCCAAAACAAAAAAATTCATCGTGATAAAAAACAAATAATTGGTTTAAATAATATTACGTGAGAAGATAATTGATTGTGGTGGGGGGGGGGGGGGACAAAACCTATAGGAAAATAATGATAGAAACGATTAAAGTGTTAAACAGTGTTTTTACTATTCACCTGATTCGTATAAAAAATTTTCAATAGATTACTAATCCGAATTCGAAATCTTTTTATCACGTCTCAATTTCGGAAAAAACAACTGCAAACTTAAAAAACACATAAAATTCTCAATAATTATTGAGATTCACTTTTATTATTGTTTTTCTGTGCAGGGATACACTGTTATCTGATATTGAACGATATTTGTACTTACACTTCAATTTGAAAAGCATCGAATCATTTTTTACTTGTATATATCGCCATAATATGTCGTTGCTATCGATACTGGGTGCTCCGTTTTGTGGTCCCCAATGTAAAATTGTTGTAAAGTTAACATGTGCTATAAGATTGTTTCAGTCTTGTTCACTTTTTTCCATTGGAAATTGTTGCCAAATGAAAAGCCTCGACGTCTTTAATACCTCTAAAACATGCAAAACGTTATGGAAATCGTTCCTAATTTTTGCAAAATTATATCATGACTGATGTGGCTTATTTCCATTTATGCGTCGCCAAACTTTTTCTCTAGACCAGCTCAAAGACAAAATATGATATGCTACAAAAACTGAAGAAAAATGCCGAAAAAAGGGCAAATCTTTGCGTGGCTGCTGAGGGCGAACATCATCGAAATCCGCCCGAAATTATCTAACGTAAATTACCAAACTAGTCCATACGAGAATATAACATGGAAGATATTGATTGTAAGTAAAATTTATGTGTAATATTAAAGCTCTTCTCTTCGAGATAAAGTCTGCAAATCCGTCGGGTTTTTCTTATATTTAATTACTTATTAACTGTTTAGTTAAAATGTTTGTCAGAAAAATGTTATGCATTTAAAAAATTAATATGAAATGTAACTCAATTCCGAATATAGTGAAACTATATTTTTTTTATTTTTTAATTTTTTATGCTATATGTTTTAAGTATGTAGGTATTTATATGCATATTAATAATTTATGTGTTTTATTAAATAAAAGATACCTAACATACTACTGAATATTCGAAACCAAAACTGAAATGAAGACAGCTGCCGCTAAGTAAGGGCAACAACGATCAATCGAATGGCTACTGTTTAATTATTTATATAGAAATATTTGGATGCGTGAGCATGCGCAGAAATGTCTATACTATATGTACGAGTCTGTAGATAGTTTTTTTCAATGTGTTTCTGTTTTTGTTTGTTGCTGTTGCTTCAATTAAGCAACGATTGACGTGCAACAACCTGTGGCTGCATCGGCCGCAGTTGTACCAACAACAACTCAAAACACAGAAATGTAAAAAGTGAGCAATTATGGAAACAAGTTAATTACCGCCTCAGCGGGCACACTCAAACATAAAATATACGCATATAGATAAATACACACACATTGATATACACGTGAAAAGTATACATTCGAATTACATTTGAATCGAATTCGAAACAAAAGTTGCAAATGTTGTTGCTGTTGTCAGTATGTTGCATACAAAATCAAAAAAAAAAAAAAAAAAGTAAATGCAAACATAACTCCACGCTTCATGCGTTGATTTTTTTCTTTTTTTTTTTTTTTTTGCTTTAATTTAATTTATTCAAGCCAAAAGAACAACTACAGCAAAACAAGATACATCAGCAATCTGCAATACTCGTATTCAATGGAATTCTTTTTTTGTTTGTTTGTTTTTTTTTTTTTTCTTTAAAAGCAAAAACAACAAACTAAATGCGAATCGATTCTGTAGATTTGTTTGTCGATTGCTGCCTTGCTCTAAAGTTTTCAGTTCGCTCGTGCTCAAAGTGTGTCAATATTAAGTTATTCTCATATGAGATTTATGCACGAGAATGTTTTGTGCAGATACAGATACATTGTCTTGTGTGCACTTATTTCATTTCCATATACAAGCACAACAACAACTATTGCAACCATTGCAACCACAATAACTGAAAATGGTCAATAATATAGCCATATCCGTTCGTCATCAACCCGATCCTCATCTCCGACATCTTTATCTTCATTCATGGTCGGTCATCTCCATTGCCGGCCACAAAGTAATCGTGCACAATTTTCGCGTGCGAGATAATTTTATCCGTTCAGACATCGTTCGTTTGCCATAATGGCAATCCATGTTTCTCGTAATTGAATTTAGTTAATAAGTAGCGAAATTAGTTCAGTTTGCTATAAATGTAGTTCATTAATAATATTTCAACAACGGCAAAGCGGACCGAACTTAATCTATTTTTTGTCTTTACTATTTCCTTTAGGAGTGTATAAAATATACAGGTTAGCTAACTACAGTCTTATAACGTATATACTTGTATTCACATTTTTATTTAAATGGAGTTATGATGTAAACAATTTTAATTATGTTATTCGACAAGTGGCTCGGACATTTTCCATTAAATAAATAATTTTTAAAGAAAATATCTTTTCTGTGGTCTCGAAAAAGACGAAATATTGTGCCAAAAGCAGTACCGAAAATATATAGAATTTGTGAAATTGTTTAAACTGAGTGCAAAAATTCTCTATAAAGATGCTTAAAACGTTCATGGATTAACAAATAATCTAAGTTTGTTTGGCCCATTTTACTCTTACCATACGACAAGCAAACGACAATACAAACATATTATCTATATGTGTACATGTATCTTAAAGATACAAACGATAATGTTGTTGATTTAAATAACAAAAAAAAAAAAAAAACAGAATAAAGAAAACATAATGTAAGACAATATTAAAACTGATTGTTGTTTTAGTTGCTGCTGTTGCTTTTTCTCACTCGTGTATTCATTTTATTTATTAATTAAAAATATACTAGTATGTATGTATGCAGGTCTGTATATACCTTTGTGTGTAGATACATTTATGTTTATCGTTATTTCTTGCTTCGGGCTTTGTATATCTTCATGCGAAATTAACATTTCTTAATGAAGAAGGCGTGGGTAGTTGTCGAATGGAGATTGAATTATATTCAATTTATTGGCATATTAGTTAAATTCGATTTGGAGAGATAAACATAAATATCGAGATTAGAAATTCTTCGTTTATTATGAAATTCGTTTTAAAGATAAATCTTTCGGCTTAAAGGAAAATTTTATTCAAATATGAAATAGGTGCGTGCTTTTACGTGTTTTTAAGATCCTATTTTTCAAAGCTCAAAACATCATAATTCTAGTGGATGTTTAACTGAACAGTGAAAATATTTGTTCTAGGTTCTTAGAATCTATCAATCTTTTTTTTTTTTTTGTATTTTTAAACATGAAATCGAAATTTTTCTATCAAGTCTTAAATCTGAGAAAATTATGGTAAAAGTTGTAAATATACACTTTTTTTAAATTTTTAAATGTTACAAAGTAACGCGATGTGATAGAATTATATAATTTACTTTATTTGAAAGCTTAAACATTAGATTATAAAGTTCAAAAACAAAAACATTCGAAACATTAACGTGGGGTGAAGAGGAGTTACACATAGTGTAAACGGGTATATTCAGTTTGTCTGAAAGTTTGCAACGCATTAAACGAGGCATCGGAGGCCCCATAAAGCATGAGTCGAATCGATTTAGCCATGTCCGTCTGTCTGTCTGTTGCGATGCGTTTTACGCAGAATGTTTTTAAGATATTGACATGAAATGTTAAACTTAAGCTTTTTTTGGTCCTAGGCAGTTTGTATGTCAGAATCAAGGTGCCACGCCCATTTTTAGGTATAGCCCCCATACAAACTTACCGCCCATTTTCGAGTTTTTGTATGAAAACATTTACATATTATTTCTGAATGAATCCAACAAAAATTTGGTAAATTCAAACTCCAATGTCCGCCTAAGTGAACACTATCGATATGGTAAGGATCGGGCAAATAATACATCAAGCCTTTATACAAATTTGACTAAATTCATGGTGAAACTTAATCTAAGTACCTGGTGAATAGGGCATAAGGGTCGCGTAAAAATTTTTTTCGGTCCACAAATTTGGGACGTCCCTAATAGGGGCTCAAATAAAACTGGATAGTCACATATCCAGACTTTGTGTACTAAATTTAACCGATTGCTGTTACGATCGATGCTTTCCGTCTGCACATTGACGATGAAAATCGAAAATTGTAGGTAAGTGGTCTGATTCAATCCAAGTTTCGACACAATATTGATATCTTCAGCTAAAAATTCAGATATTACAATAATTTTTTTTTGTAAATAACAGAAATGGGAAGTAAGTTTGTATAGGGATATATGATATAGTGGCCCGATGCTTATAATATCTGTAGTGTATACATAAGATGACATTAGATGTGTTTACCCAATTAGAAGTGAAATATTAAAATAAAATTCTAAACTTAAGCTTTTTCCGGCAACGACTAAGTTAATTTCGTAAATGAAAGTTCCACGCCTATTTTTAGGAATAGCCCCCATACAAACTTTCAGCCCATTTTCATTTTTTATGAAAATAGGTATTACATCAGAATATGTTCACTCCAAACTGGGTAAAAAACTTGTAATGTCATCCAATGTCAAAACCAAGGTGTGACACCGATTTTTATACCTGTTACACATAGTGTGAAACAGGTATATTCAGTTTGTCGGAAAGTGTGTAACGCATTAAAGGAGGTATCGTAGACCCTAAAACATATATAACTTCTTGATCACTTCGACGGGAGCGAATCGATTTAGCCATGTCCGTCTGTCTTTCCGCCTGTCTGTTTGTTGCTGCGCGATTTATTTCTAAATTTTAAAAATATATTTTTAATTTGTTTAGTATCGTATTGGTTAGATATAAAATAAAAAATTTAATACAAATAGTGCGCACGAAGATTTACCAAATAATGTGTGACAGGTATATAAGGTTCGGTCCAGATGAAGTAAACTTTTAATAAATAAAAAAAACCTTATTTTGATTCAAGCATCGGACTAGGGTTGCCTTATAGATTTTTTTTATCGCTAAATGCAAGTCTGGCCTTAAAAATATTCAGCACCTCGAAAATTTGAGAAAAAGTGGTAAAAAATTTAAAAAAATTTTTGTGATCAAAAACAATAAAAGCAGTGTCTTTTGAGTTTGTTAGAACTATTTTGCGAGTTGATCTGTGTTATTAAAGGGTTTCAAATTCGTCTGATAATGCGTTATCTCAAAAAGTGGGTTACTTTCTAACCGACCTATTTTAATGTATATTGAAGCATAGATTCCAAAAATTCTAAAATTTTTCCTTAACACCGATTAGGAGATATCTTGAAAAAACCATATGTTGTGAACTTTTTCAGTTATTCAGTTATTGTTAAGAATCTCAAATATGGATAAATTTATAACGCTTATCTTTACATGGGTTGAGAGATATATTGAGATATTTCCTGCAAGGTTCAGCTCCTCGCCAGGTAACAAATCCTTCAGCGTAGATTACAAATTATATTCTTGGGGTTTATCAGGATCAGAAATTAATTTAGAAAAGTAATTTTGTTAAATTTTTTGGCTTCACGCTTTTCTGCTCTGCTATTCGGTTCATTGTTATTCCGGTCCACAGCGAAACTATAAACTTATAAAAACATATGTATGTGCCAAGTACATTTTTTCAGTGAAATCTGTGAAATTTTATATCTATTTTTGTTTTACTCGAAAGAAAATAGAGCTTCCGAAATTTCATGTGTAGTTCCTTCCTCTATGTCATTTCAAATTAAAAAAAAAATGCACATACCTTCATATTCAGATAAGTTTACAAGCAGATGCGACGAAGCAATGTAATGCATTTGTCTAATTTGTTCATTTCAGCGATTCGCCATTTGCGGTTTTCGTTTTGATTTTTAATCAAACTGGCGCTAATTAGTTTAAGTCGTTGGATAATTGCAAATTAAACGCAAACTTAATTGCGCCGACACACGAAATCAACTCAGCATTTCCTCACATAGAGACGTGCACAACAACAATAAAACTTGTTATGCGCAGATACATTTGAATCTATGATCATACACATATGTGTGCTTCAACTTTGGTTAGAGTTGTTGTTTTTGTTACCGCTTTTTTTTCATGAAAAACAATTAAGTTAAATTGAATTAAATTACGCTTAATCGAATATTTGTGCAAATTAAACAAGTGAAATTCAAATACAGTTGTCTAAACACAATCAAATGAAGATAGATACTAAAGATGTATCTATGAATTTATTTTTATAAAATATACAAACCAAACAAAAAAAAAAAATGTTATTTTAAATTAAAATAAAAGATTTTTGTAGATAAAAATATAAACAAAAAAAAAAACAATTTACATGATGCATTGTGTCAGCGCTAATTAGTCAAGTCAATTAACGATTATAAATGTGTGTTTCATTATTATGCTAATTAATTGGGTTCACTTCAAGCGTTCGATAGTCGAGACACGACTTGAATCGATTCCAGTTTACTTGAATCGATTAAAAGGCGATACCAAAGTATAGACTTAATATTGAAAATAATTTTGTTTTATTTTGCTCTTTAATTTTTGCCAGCGCCTTCCGGGGCTATGATACTTGAGCTTCTCGCTTTGAGCTGACCTAAATCGATGGTTAATTAATATGCGAATTGTGGCCTTGTACAGAAAATTATAGCGGTATGACTTGTAGCTTTTAGGGCAATAATAAAAGACCAGCCTACTAACAGCATGAACAGTCTCTGGACTGGATTGTACGAGAGTCTTTTGGTTTTCATTCAATGAAGGCAATCCATGAGAGTAGATACGTATTTATGCGTATGTATGTTAGGAGTCAGATGGAGCGGAGCGGCTAAATATGATTATCACAGCTCCACCTTGCGCATAATGCGAGGTTGTTGTGATGAATTCTACACGATAACTAGCCTGAGGAGAGGAAATCAACGCGTTGCATCCATAAATGACGTCGGTTCGCCTAATTTGCAGTTGTTTAATGAGCAGTTGAAGCGAACAATTCGCAGCGCGTTAAAAATCAATTGCTTCGATATCTAATAACTGTAGTTAGCACGGAAATCAACACTTTATGCCCTGTAAATGTTATCGTAAATATGTCATTTCGTTAATAATGCGTTAAAAATACATTCGAATATTCAGATATTCCGATATTCAGATATGAAGCCTGTTGGTGGCCCAGCAGAGTCTAAATAAAATTAATAACGCTACGCTGGTGGGCATCTGATAACGTATAGCGTATGTAATACAATACTACAGTACTTGTAGTTATTGTAAAATAATTTGTTTTTAAATTCATTATATTTTCACGCTTATTATTATAGAGTAGTAGGTCGTCGATACGTGATTTTTAATTTTACATACATACCTACCCACCTACTTTATATAAGTTTGCACATTAAAAGGAGCTTTGAACTCAATAAAACAATTACGGAATCATTCGATTATATCTTTGTGTTTATAGTCAATGTGAAGTTTTTCACATCAAAATATGATTTCAGCGAAGCTATAAATTATGTGTGTATTAATTTTCCATATTATTTTTATACAAAATTATTTGCAATATGAAACTATTTTCCTATAGATTTTTACTTTTATTATTTACTTTTACTTTTGCCATAATAAAATATTTGTATACTTTTTTTGATCTTAGAATGTTTTTATATGTCAGAACCAAGGTGCCACGCCCATTTGTATAAATAGCCCCCATACAAACTTACCACTTTTTTCGATTTTGTGTTTAAAAATATTTATTATTTATAAATATATTCACTTCAATTTTTTTAAAATATTATTTTTAACATTTTTAACTCAACATTTAAATATGCGTCTTATTTGAACTCCAACTTGAGTTGTCCCCACGATGAGAATGCAATTTGGATGATCAATAAACTTTAACCGATCAACAGATTATGGAAGATGTGAGTTATAAGGGTTTTCGTGCTGAATATGAATCTAAAGTCGAAAACCCTCCATTTCGTCACGGTTTCGAGAAAATAGAACACGACCGCACATAATTCTCTGTTATCAGAAATCAATTCATGGTTTACGTTCTTTAAAATAAGACATTCAACGATTTGGTCAATGCGCCTTAAAAAAGGAATTTGTTTCAAGCCCCATTACAAAACTAGGAAAAACGTTAACTTCGGTGGAACCGAAGCTTAAATACCCGTCACAAAAATCTTTGAATAGTTTGTGTGATCATAAGTGGCTTATATACATTTATAAATATATATTTGGAAATAATTACTTTTTCATATAAATGTTCGAAAATAATCAATAAGTTTGTAGGGGGCTATATCTAAAAATGGGCGTGGCACCTTGGTTTTGATATTGGATGTCATTAGAAGTGTTTTTACCCAAATTTGAGTGAATAGTTCAAAAATAATACCTTTTTTAATACAAAAAATCGAGAATGGGCGGTAAGTTTGTATGGGGGCTATAGCTAAAAATGGGCGTGGCAGCTTGGATTTGATATTGGATGACATTAGAAGTATTTTTTTCCAACTTCGAGTAACTACATTCATAAATAATTGCTATTTTCATGCAAAAAAATTAGAAAAAACAGTAAGTTTGTATGGGGGCTATACCTTAAAATGGGCGTGGCATTTTGATTTTAACACTTGAACTGCTTAGGACTGAGAAAAGCTTAAGTTCCGAGTTTCAGGTCAATATCTTTAAAACTGAGCGAATGAATCGCATACATACAAACAGAGGAAGACGGACGGACAGACAGAGACATGGCTAGATCGACTCGTCTCGTCGTGCTGATCAAGAATATATATACTTTATAGGGTGTAAGACGTCTCCTTTAATGCGTTACAAACTTTCTGACAAAATGATAATACCCTTCACACTGTGTGTGACGGGTATAAAAATACAAATCATTTGTATGGTGGCTATTAGCTTAAGTGTTCCGAATTAATTCAAATTGAAAGAATTATTTTATTTTACAATATACTCGTATAAAACAAATTGCTTAAAAAACAAGGAAAAACGTTATCTTCGGTGGAACCGAAGCTGAAATACCCATTACATTAAACTTTTAATAGTTTATATGTTCACTAGGCGCTTAGATTAAATTTCACGATGAATTTGATCAAATTTGTACGGGAGGCTTTTTGTAATATTAGCCCGATTTTTACCATATCGATGGAGTTGACATTAGAATCGATTTTACCAAATTTTAATTGAATTCATTCAGAAAAAAAAAATGTTTTTATACAAAAATTCGAAAATGGGCGGTAAAATTGTATGGGGGCTATACCTAAAAATGGGCGTGGCGTCTTGGTTTTGACCCTGGATGACAAAAGAAATGTTTTTACCCAATTGGGAGCGATTACAATCATAAATAATTACTATTTTTTACTATTTTTAAAGACAGACGGACAGACGGACGGACAGACGGACAGACAGACGGACATGGCTAAATCGATTCGTCTCGTCGAGGTGATCAAGAATATATAACTTTATAGGGTCTACGATGCCTCCTTTAATGCGTTACAAACTTTCCGACAAACTGAATATACCTGTTTACACTAGTGTAACAGGTATAAAAACCGAAAAAATCTATAAGTTTGTATGGGGGCTACATCTAAAAATGGGCGTGACACTCTCATTCTCGAACTTAACCTAGTCGTTGCCGAGAAAAGCTTAAGTTTGAAATTTCAGTTCAATATCTTGGAAACTAAGCGAATGAATCGCATAGCAACAAACAGACGGACAGACAGACAGACGGACATGGCTAGATCGATTCGTCTCATCGAACTGATCAAGAATATATTTTCTTTATGGGGTCTCCGATGCCTCCTTCAATGCGTTACAAACTTTTGGACAAACTGAATATACCCGTTTACACTATGGGTAATCGGTATAATAATCGTTTTTTTATATAAAAACTCGAAAGTTAGCGATAAGTTTGTAAATGAGTTATGGGCGTGGAACATTGGTTCTAACATGTAAAAAAATTATCTTTTATTCCCATCAAACATGGTAAAGTCGACTATTGTTAGTTTGTCGGAAATTTTATATTGCGTTAATGGTAAAGTATATATATTCTCGATATTAATCAGTTCGACAATACAAATCGATTAACACATAATCGTCTGTCTATCCGTATGCCCATCCGAGTATCTATTTTCGGCTACAAGATTTTCTACGAAACTGATGATCATGTGTAAGTTGTATGAGGTTTCGTGTGACGGGTATTTGAGATTCGGTTTTATATATAGTGTAATTATCAGGTGTAGTTTTCCGCTTCTCTTTGCTTAAATATTCTTATGGTATCATAGTATGCTTTGTTGTATAGCTAAAAGGGTAGAGTGAGCAAAATAGAAATATATCATTCCCTTTTCTCCACCATGTAAGCAAAATAGATACAGGGTGGAAAACTACACCTTATAAAAGTGGATTGAAAAGATTTACTGGAACCTGAAATTCTTCACATATTTTTTAAGGAATTATTTTTTATTTGAAAACTTTTATTGAATTATTTAATAATGAGGCGAAAAAGGATTATTTCAAAAATAAAAAATATTTTTTATTTGGTGTACCACCATTAATTCGTTCACAAACATTCAGACACCATGTGTGACGGGTATAAAAATTACATTTTCAGTTGAAATTATATCGGGTGCGCAACTAAATAATTTCGTATTTTTTTGTTAAAAAAACCATTTATTTAAGTATGAAAGTGAAAAAAATATTTTATTCAAAATATTGTCCATCGGAAGCGGTAACTTTTCCCATCTTTCAGGCAATTTATGGATTCCATCCCAAAAAAACTTCTCATCTTTTGCGCCGAGAAAATCATCAAGCCATTTTTTAAATACCTTCAACATTGGTGAACCGTATTTTGGCACCCAATTTCCTTGTTTGTGAATGTATCCAACTGCTTTTAAACGTTTAGAAATGGCTTGTCGAGTGACTTCCAATGTTTTTTCAAGTTCTTCTTGAGTTTGACATGAATCTTGATCGAGTAATGCCTCCAAATCTTCGTCTTCAAACTTTTTTGATGGACCTGGTCGCTCTTTGTCTTCTGTGTCAAAATCACCACTTTTAAATCGTGCAAACCACTGCTGACATACTTTAACCTCTGGAGCATATTCAGGATAAGCTTCTGAGAGTAAACGATGTGCTTCTGTTGCACTTTTCTTTAAATTGAAGAACAAAAGCAAACCTCCCCGCAAATGCTGTTTTGTTGGAACGTAACTTGACATTTTGACTGTAATAAAAAATTTGTGTGTTTACTAATATTCACTGTGACATATCAAATGTTCTTGATTTTTTGGGCGCGCTTTAACATAGAATAGCTGTCACTGTCAAAATATTGACTACATAAATAGATATTAGGTTAGTAACACATACGAAATTATTTAGTTGCGCACCAAATATTTATATGAAAAATGTTTTTGTTGTAGATGGGGTCTTAGAAAAAATATCAATTAGATCGCCCCATTTGTATGACGCTATCCAAAACCCAGTGCTAGCATACGTTTATACAAATTTGAAACATATCCGGATTGAAAAGAGTATAGAGATTCTCAAACTTGGTTTGATTGTGGGCAACATTCGTTCGGTCAGAATAAACATAATATGTCAAAAAAATGATTTAAGGCTTCTATTATTAACCTTCGAAATATTAATCGATTACCCTACTAAATAATTTTATTAAATATTGAAATAAATTAAAATCTTTGTTCTTATGTGAATGCCTATTTATACCTACTTACCTAATTAAATTCCAATTTCGTTTTCGATACTTTTGTACAACTGCCAAGCCTACAACGCTGATTATAATACAAAACATAATTCAACAAGAGAAACCTGAGTTATATTAATTTGCATATTTAATTTGTTTCTAATTTATTAATGAATTTTTCTTCTTTCAGTTTGTGTGAATTTCAGTGGTTTTTAGTGATGCTGCGATTAATTCGGAGGCTGGTGTTTCATGATGGCACATTCATATTATTATGTTCGCAATTCGACGCACCGGATGAAGATTAACTGATTTATGGCTCGAGCGCTGATTAATGACACAACCCGGCGGTTATGAGTCAAAAGTATTTTGTCTGTCTGTCTGTCTGTTTGCTTGTCTAAAAATGTGTTACGCATATTAAAAATGAAAAGTGGGCCACTTAATGAGGATTAAAGCATATTTTGGGAATTACATGTCCCACCTTCGCTAAAGACTATTTTAGTGTATTTTTTTTTTTATGCTAGCTCATAAATTAATAAATTTACTGTGTAATTATAGTACTATGAATTTTTCTTTGTATTCCAAAACACAGTTATAAGTCGAAAAAGTAAAAGATATTTTGTTGTTATGTTCTTTGAATTTTATTTTATTTTATTAAATAAATAAAAGTTTATACAAATGTAGAAGAAATTTTAAAATAATTTAAGACGCTTAAACGTTTTAAAAATAATCATCAAAATAATAATCGTATACGATTTTGTCTTAATTTTTAACATTAAATAAACAAATAAGAAACATTGAAATTTATAATTAAAAATATTGCAAATTTTGAATTATACGCAAAACTACAGCATTACAATAAATTTGCACTGGGATCATCTGTATTTAGATTGAATTTGTTATATTTTATTTTTAATAAATAGGTACCGCCAATTGCGAGACTTGTGAGGCTAGACACACAATGGAATGCCAGAGTACGGTCGACACTAGCTAAGCACATCGCTATGTCCGTTCTGGCGTAGCATCTCAAGCTTAAGTTCATGCTCGCGTGCTTTTAGCCGCAACGCTGCTATGGAAGAAGTACGTCGGTCCTCTGGAGGTGTAACCGAACGCGTAGGTGCCGCAAGTTGCGTGGTATGCTGATGCTGATGTTGCGGGGAGTGGGTGAGCGCTATTGGACCTGAACCTGGCTGTACTGCGACTTGTGGAGCTGCGCTTTGGATAGACGCCGGCGGTGGTGGTGGTGGTATCTGATGAGCCAATGGAATGCCAACAAGTTGTGGCGATAATTGCTGCGCTGCTGTTGACGTCGGTTGTGAGGCTACCGACGACGATGACGGCGAATTCGGCGGTGAGGCAATCAAATGGTTGGGCGAATGCAAATCTGGTGAACCAATAAGCATAGGCGGCTTTGCAGCCACCGGTACTGGTGGTGCACGTGGCACTGCAGTCATATTGGCCAGTAACGATTGAAAAGAAGTCGAGGGCGAATACATAGAAGCCATGCCTGGCGGCAGCATATGCGGTGATGCGCTGTGAAGTGCATCAAATCTAATGAGCGCTAAATTAGAATTTGAATTTTAAATTTTGTTTATAGTTTTTACTTACCGTTGAAACTGATTAAAGTAACCGGTGGGCAGCATTGGCGCCCCTGAGAGGTGCGGATAGCGAAAGGCGGCTAAATTGGCTGGCGCATCGAATGGTTTACGCAGATTGAAACCCAAATGCGTAAATGGATTCGGGGGTAGTGCAGCACCAACAACAGTCTGCATGGCTGCGGTGCCAGCTGGAAGATACGGATTGTAAGGATGTGACTGTGGACCGACCTTCTCTTGCTTGCGCCACTTAGCGCGTCGATTCTGAAACCAAACCTATGTGAAAGAGACATTGGGGAAAAGACACGATCAGACATTGTATGATATATTTGTCATAAATTGAGTTGATTGCTTTGCCAATAAACGGCCAAGTCGGCTGCATTTTTTTAGTGACTGTGTTTGTTCAAGCGCTTCTGTATACTCGTATACTTGCAACGCGTTCGTCGTGGCTAATTAATGGGCGTTACCACTAAGAACACCCATTTAATTACTTTTTAACATAACAATATGCACAATTGCACAGAACCAGCATTTGTTGTCCGTCCGTTTTGTCGTAAGTCGCTACGTGGTACATTGTACAACTTTGTAATTAATAATAAAAAAATTTATGTAAACAAAAAATAGTCTTTACATGCTAACTAATTGGAAATATTGGAGCAGTTAGTCGAATGCTTGCTTTTTAATATCAGATATGTATCTGCGTATAAATTGTTTGATTAGAATTTAAGTAGAATGATGATTTGTTAAAATAACAAGAGTTTAGGCGAAACTGGAGCTTTCAATGCGGATCAAAAATATATATACTACTGTGGGCATTTTACAAAGTGAATTTGTTTGTAAAATGAAAAATCATTATTTATTCTTGTAAATCCATTTCATCCCCTCCAAAGTAATCCCCTCCCGATAAAATACACTTATGCCAACGTTTTTCCAATCCTCGAAACATGCCAAATAGTCCCTTCGGTATCGCCATCAGCACCTTCTTCGATTCAGCTTCTATCTTTGGGAATAGCAACACTGTTGCTTTTTCTTTTTTCTCTTTCGCGCTTTCTCATGATGAACTGTACAGAAGATTATTACAGTTCATAATGCGTGCCGAAAGAGAAAAAAGACAAACGGCAACAGTGAGCCAGAATAGCCAGAAGAGAAAAAGTCACAAAGAAACGACGCTGTTTTTTTAAAAAAAATTCACCAATTTTGGTAATAATCGAGACTCGACACGTTTGAGGCCCAAAACATCTTTCAAAATGGTATTAATTGATCCTTTCGATACGCCAATTTCATCAGCACATGTATCTTATATTTAATGACGGTGTGCAAGCACGAATTCTTCACTTTTGGATGTGACATCGTCCGTTGAGGTCGATTGTCGACCAAAGCACTCATCGTCTTCAACACGTTCTCAACCTTCTTTAAACAATTTGATACCCATCATATGTTGTTTACTTTGGTAGAGCTCGGTGCCCTTAAGCCTTCTTCAACATTTTTATTCCATTTATTCCATTCAGAAAACAAAATTTAATGACACTTCTCTGCTCAATTAAATCAGACATTGTAAAAATCGAAAAATGCACTCTTGGTCGTTTGGTAAACACAAGCGTAAATATATTACTGATAATGACATTGACATGAAATTTGGCCCAGATTCTATTAACAGTCCTGCCAACTCAAGAAAAAAAGAACTAGCCCGAAATGTTAAGCCAGCGAAGTTTAAATGGAAAATTCTCCTTACTTTTTGCCCACAGTAGTATCTTTATGCTGTCTCGTTTAATTTGTGTAATGGAAATGGCTTACTAATTTTAATTAGTCGTTGGCAAGATAAAATTTAATCCTTAATTACAGCATAACATATTCAAATCTGAGCAAATGAGCAACAGGGAACAAACTGATAATACCCGTTTCACACTTTCTGTGATTGTTTTAAGAACGATGGAATGTGCCTTAATCAATTATTCTCAAGATTTAATATGTAGTATAGAATCTTTTCAATATTAAGCGCTGTCTAGCATAATTACGTACAACCAGTTTTTTTAGATTAACACATTCAGCTCTATTTAAAATGTGAAATAATTTTGTCTCATTTCATTTACAATAAATAATTAGGCGCGTTATGCTCCATTATATACTTCAATTATAATTTCAATTTACGGTCAAGATATGTTATTATGTCACGCCATCGCCGAGTAAGTTGCAGTTGAGTTATTTTAATTTTTAGATCGCAGTGCAATTAAAATAGAATAACTCACCTGAATACGAGCCTCGGTTAGACCAATTTTCATTGCAAGCTCCTCTCTGAAAACAAAAAATGAAAAAAAACTATTAAATAAATAAACTAATTAAGAATATAATGAAAATCATATTTGAAAATTGTATAAATAAAAAAATAAATAATGCAATTAATTAAAAATATTTGCTTTTAAATTGATTACAAAACTTGTCACATTGTCACGGGTTTTTAATTAATTGTAATGCTAACTTAATTATACACAAAGCGCGCTGATTTATTTGCTTAATTAAATGATTGCATTTATTTGCAGCAACAAAAACGACAACAATAAATAAATCAACAAGATACAAAAAAAAAGAACCAATTCTATGGAATGCCACAAACAAGTTGCAAGAAAAAAAAAAAAAAAAAACCTCGGACTCTAATTGAACGATTTAAGTTTTTCATTTTATTTATTAGCGCACAAATGTCAATCGGCAACAAAAGGAAAAACTAACAAGATTTCTTATTAACTAAGCGAGTATAACCGCAATTTTAAGCCGCTACACAAGCGTTTCAAATATTTTTATAATAAATAGTCTGAGACACTTACAGAACACACAGCTAAATATTTTATATTGTATAAAAAAATGGAGACAGAAATTATTTTATTTATTGCATTTTAATTTTAAACTTTTTAATCATATTTTTTACTCGTTTCAGATGTTCTACGCGACGCCGCATGGCACAATAAATAGTCGAGTCGGTGTCGAGTCTTGAGCATAAACGGTTTGCTTAAAGGTATTCTTGATGTATAAGGTTTTTTGTTGAATTGTTTGGTCGGTAAATTACTTTGTAATAGCAAAATTGTTTAGCACCAGTTAATGTTAACGATGCGGGATGCAGTTCAAGGCAGTCAATTTCTACTTCGTTCGCGAGATGATTATTAAGAGATTTACATATTAGAAGTAGTGTTGGGGTTGTGACGAACAAGACGAAAATTTGTTACTGTAAGCAGGATGTGAACTAGTTTGGTTATTCAGTTGATTTTTGCATGAAATTGAGTAAATTGTGTTAATCGAATTGGCAGTTATACGATAATTAAGGCTTAACACTTTTAAAATGTGGAATGAACGATAACAAGAGAAAATGTTGCAAACAAACAAACAAATACGGAGTGAAGGAAATCGAATTTTAATAACACGGTGCCAAAAAAAACAATTTTTCAAAAATTTATGGACGACGGATGGGACTTAGTGTAGGTTGTAGGTATAGTTAGTTATAATAACATTTTTTGGCATACTAGAATTTTCTCTTGCACATCGAAATTTTTAAATAACGGGGAAAACTGGATTTTTCGAGGTTTATAGTGTAAAACAACTAAAGGGTGGTTAAATTTCAAGGGCCGATGTTGAATGTGAACCACACCTAAACGTCAAGTTTTTCCTGCATTTCTTTTGACATTTCTCAACTTCAGGCTAACTCAATTTGAACCATGGAAAGATACACAATCAAGCAACGCGTTAAAGTTATTCAGGCCTATTATGAAAATGGGCGTTCAAATCATATCGTGCATATCGTGCACTTCGTGATTTTTTCGGTCAATTTAATCGTCCAAATGCGCGTACAATCGGAAAAATCGTGCAAAAATTTGAGCAAACCGGGTCTATAGGAGATGTGAAAACACCAGTGCATGCTCGCCGTACAGCTCGGCAAAGCTCGTACTGCAGAAAATATTGCTGCTGTTCGCGATAGTGTGGCTGAAGAGCCGTCCACCTCAACTCGTCGTCGTGCCCAACAATTGCACCTATGACGCTAGTCGTTGATGAATATTACGCATAAAGACTTGCATTTACACGCTTACAAGGTTCAATTGACTCAAGAACTAAAGCCTCTTGACCATTTCAAGCGTCGTCATTGGTCAGAATGGTGGCAAGAAATGGCAACAGTGGATGATCAATTTTCGAAGGAAATCATCTTCAGTGGTGAGGCACATTTTCACCTCAGTGGATTCGTCGATAAGCAGAATTGCCGCATTTGGGCGAATGAGAATCCAAGAGTGATTGTCGAAAAACCAATGCATCCACAAAGAGTGACTGTTTGGTGCGGTTTAGAGGGCGGCATCATAGGGCCGTACTCCTTCGAAAATGAGGCTGGCCAGGCAATTGATGATAACAATTGATGATAACAAACTTTTTTGTGGCCTGAATTGGAAGATATGGATGTGGACGATATGTGGTTTCAACAGGACGGTGCCACTTGCCACACAGCTAACGAAACAATGGCTCTTTGCGCGAAAAATTTGATGGCCGAATAATCTCACGTCGCGGCGATGTCAACTGGCAGCCAAGATCATGTGATTTGACACCGTTGGACTTCTTTCTTTGGGGTTATTTGAAAGAAAAGGTGTACGCCAATAAGCCAACAACAATTCAAGAGCTAAAGGATGAGATAGTTCGGCACATTAACGACATTGAACCTAAATTATGCCTCAGCGTCATCGAAAATTTGGACCATCGGATGGACGTGTGCCGCCGAAGCCGTGGCGGCCATTTGGCCGATATTTTGTTCCATACATAATTGAGTCATACCAATATACCATAAAAAAAAGAAATGTCAATAATTTCCTAAATAATCTCGTGTTTTATTCAAAATCAACATCGGCCCTTGAAATTTAACCACCTTTATATGTCTTAAACTATACATCTTACATCGCATTTCGTTGGAAAGAAAGAAAAGCACCTTTCCAATGGTGTACTACATTGTATAACATTTCTGATCCTATCTTTGTATATTTTTTTGGTTTTTTTACACAATTTTCGACTTTATCGATGATTGCATGGACTATTTTTTTCGAAAGCTACATCTACAGTTATAAGTTTTGAAAATTACGCTTAATAACGAGTAAAACGAATGTTTAATGGGACAAATCCGTTTTTCTAAAAACAAATTTTTCAGAAAATACAATTTTTCATACACCAATGAAAAGGTGTTTTTTTTTTCATTCCAACGACGTATTGAAATGCGATGTAAGATGTATAGTTTAAGACATATAATTGTTTAACACTTTAAACTTCGAAAAATCAGTTTTTTTACCGTTATTTCAAAATCTCGATGTGCAAAAGAAAATTCTAGTATGCCAAAAAATTTTTATTTAACTGTACCTACAACCTACACTTAGTCCCATCCAATAAATTTTTAAAAAATTTTTTTGTCGCACCGTGTAATTACTCACTCGGAAAATGTAGAAGTGTTTCTAATATAAGGCCTCTTTTCTACATACCTTTGTTCATTGATTTTGAATTAACTATAAAAGTTACTGTGTGGAATGTGCTTTTGAAGGTGTGATCGAAAACTACCTTACAAAAGAAAGCCAGAAAGAAGCTGCTTTGTAACAAGTCACATCTTGTTTCAAACGACAGATGGATTCTTGATCAGCTAGACGAGACGAATCGATCTAGCCATCTGTCTGTCTCCGTCCGTCTGACTGTTTATTTCTCGATTTTTTTTAAAGTGAAGATATACAGATATTATGCTGAAATTTGGAACTTAAGTTTTTCTCGGCAGTGACTACTTTGTATGTCAAAACCAAAGTGCCACGCCCATTTTAAGGTGTAGCTCCCATACAAACTTACCGCCAATTTTCAAATTTTTGTATAAAAAAAGGTATTATTTCCGAATGTATTTTCTCCCGAAATTGCGAAAAAACATTTCTTATGATACCCAATATCAAAATCAAGCTACTACGCCCATTTTTAGGTATAGCCCCCATATAAGCTAACCGCCTGTTTTAGATTTTTGGTATGAAAATAGTTATTATTTATGAATGTATAATTCACTCTTAAATGGGAAAAAATAATTTTTATAACATCCAACTCCAAAACAAAAGATGCGACGCTTATTATTAGCTAAAGCCCCCACACAAACTAACCGATTATTTTCGAACTTTGTTTGAAAAAAGTAATTATTTTCAAACATATATTTATACATGTATATAAGAAAATGATGATCCCATATAAACTATTCAAAGATTCGAAGTTAACGTTTTTCTTGTATTCTTTTTTTACATACATTCGTATTTAAATCAGTTTAAATTGCAAAACCTCAGAGGTTTTCAAGTTCGAATCCTGTATTTTAAAATGGAATGGAATGGATTGGATTGAAAACTGTACTTGTTAATATAAATTATATACTTAAATACTTAATAATTACAAGAAAATAAAAAGCATACACATACATACATGGAACAGTTATTTAAAATAAATTAAATTACGCGATCTATTAGAGTTATTCAAGTGCCGATCAATTAAAAATCTTTATTTTAACTCAATGGTAATGATCTTCTCGACTAGCACGGCATTGACACGGTATAGGATGCGGTGACTCTGTAAATTTTTTTTTTTTTTTAGAGGTGTAGTAAAATTAAGACAGCTCTAAGAGGTGCTTCTTGGTACATCTTTTTCGAATGGGGGAGGCCCCCGTTTTTTAGTCTACATTTCGTTAAGTAAATTTGGCACAATGTTTATTCTAAAGGGCCTTACGAAATAAGGCAAGTATGGAATGTAAGCAGGAATAATATATCGTTCGTAAGGCAGTTTAGAATGAACCTTATAACGAATTCGCCACACAAACGTATCATACTATGTTATAAGGTGGTCATGCTCTGTGTAAAAGGAATGGAAGATCGGAAAGCGAAAACGGAGGCCTTCGGACCATTTTTTTTAAAATTTAATAAATTTAATAAAATACCATATTTTTTAATGTATAGGTATGCATAAAAAAATATCTCCAAATCTATTATAAATTTTTATTTATAAAGAGAGACAGGCGGTCTTGAGGAGAAGCCGAATCTTTGAAACCCATCGCACGAAGTTACAAGCAACTAACGTTGTTACATACAAGTTTTTTTTATTGTATTAAAAAAAAACACTTACAATAGCAGCCTACGATAATAGAATGACCCATGGTAGAGGTGGGTCCACTATGGCAACAATACAAATCTTCCGCCAAATATTGAGATATTAAGAAAAATGATGTATTTTACGAAGCGATTTGTTTCAAACACTCAACAAACACTTCCTATATTAACCGATATATAGAAAAAGACCCATGGTTAAGGTCAGATCACAGTAACGTAAGGGTGTACCCCTTAAAATAGGGCTGAGTGACCCTTTCTCTTATAGTCTCCGAAATAATCTCTCTCATAAGGCGGACAGCAGGACAGACGGATGAATGGACAGACAGACAGACACAGCTAGTTGGACTCCCCTTCCAATGCTGATCAAGAATATATATACTTTACAGAGTCTTTCTAGCCTTCTGTCTATTACATACATTCGTACAAACCTAATATACCCTTTTACCCTTTTGGTACGGGGTATTAAAATTCATGTAATGCACGGCGGACCAAAGTGGGGTAATTATTTAATGTACGATCATTAGTACGTAGATTACGTTCGAGTTGGCTACCTCAAGTCCGAATCTGAAGTCAAAATTTAAAAGTTAATACACGTTCTCAATCTAACCTAAAAACAAGAAATAACGTTAAGTTCAGTACCACCGAAGCTCAAATACCTGCCACACGAAACTTTAATTTGTTAATTTACGATCATTAGTAACGTAGATTACCCCGCCGTTCTGCAGGGGTTGGGTGGCGATACCTCATGTTGGGGGTCAAATTAAGAGCATTTATATGAAATTTTAGGCTTAAAATGCATATAAAACAATAGTTTTCTTGAAAAAATAAAAACAAAATGACAGACGGACAGACACACGGACATGGCTAAATCGGTTTGTCTAGTCGAGTTAATCCATAATATATATACTTTATGGGGTCTGCGATGCCTCCTTTAATGCGTTACAAATTTTAAGCGATCAATTTTATTTAAAATCAATTCAAGCGCTCCGTGCCATGGAACCGAATGAATCTGGATAAATCGATACGGCTTTTTGAGGTGATCAAAAATAACTATAAGTACCTTTATGTTTGTTTTCTTCAACAGCAAAAAGAATATTTGACTTTAAGTAAACTTAGACTCGTTATAAGAATATCTGTACTTAATTTCCAGAAAACAAATCCACATTTTAAATGCTTTAAAAATCAATTAGGCCAAATATGCTTGGGTATTTTCGAATTCTGCTCACCTTGTGAAAACATCCGGATAATGTGTACGTGAGAAGGCTTTTTCAAGTTCTTCAAGTTGAAAACTGGTAAATGTGGTGCGATAGCGACGCTGTTTTCGTTTTGGTGTGTAGTCATCTGGATCGCAGTCACTATTCGCATCGGAGACTGGACTGTTGGTGCCGCCGCTGGCACCGCTGGCACCAATGCCAGTCATGTTTGCTAAATTAAATTGACCAGTGATGCCTCCACCACCACCATTGCCGGTCACCGAAACAACGCAGGAGGCCGAACGAGAGTCGGGCACAACATCCTGATGTGCTAATTTGGCTTCTTGTGGTAGTTCCTCCAGCTTGACCTCCACGGATATGCCCATAATCTAGGCAAGCTGCAGGGCTGTGTTGCCGACTTTTGGTTAACTAAAAAATGTAAAAAAAAAAAAGGAAATGTTTTTATTAAATTTTCTGTTTTATTATTATTATTTTTATTATTTTTAATAATTTTTAGTTGCTAATTTAATTGAATTCAAAATCAAATCGATTTGCCACTCTGCACTTGTCCGGTCGAGACTATGTTAAATAACTTCAGTCAACTCCAGCCCCGTTCAGTTGGCTGTCATGTCATGACAACATTGCACGCAAACGGTTTGGATCGGTTTGGAGAAGTTCATATTACAGCAACGTTTGGAAGGAAGCCGGCGTTAGAAAAACGTAATTTAATAAATGCTAAACATGCAATTATCGTGCACTTTATTATTGCAATTTGCAATTTACAATTTGCCATGAAAATAGTTAAATATGATTAGACCAAGTAAATGAAATAAAGTTGCAGATCGAGACTGCTGCTGCTGCTGCGGTCAGATACGTTGGAACAGGTCTGAAGGTTAGTTGCGGTTAAATGCGTTTGCAAGTTCATTTATTCGACTTAGCAAGAGAGCTTGGCATGTGCCAATTCATCTTGAACTATTGATTTTTGTATACTTATGAGCAATGTTGTATGTGGTTAGTAATAAAAATTAAAGTATTTTTAGGATTCACATTATCTAGTCTATATGTTTTCGATTTTTATTATTGTTGAGCACTTATATAAATTAATCTTTTACAAAATTTTAAAAATATTCCAAACTGATCTACCCACAAATGGATTATATGAGATGTTAATCATTTCTATTAAAAGGAAAATAGATGGTCAAACCTGGAGATATCAACTTGATAGTTGATACTGACAAATAAAATGAAAACAGGGAAGAACGTTAACTTCGGAAGGACCGAAGCTCAAATACCCGCCACACGAAACTTTATTCATTTTTTGTTGTTATAGTGGCTCAATCCTTGTCATATCGGGAGCATATTTATAGGATAACAGTAGAAGTGATTTTACACAGATTGGAGTGAATATATCCATAAATTAGAACTATTTTCATACAAAATCTGAAAAACGGGCGCTTGGTTTGTATGGGGGACATATCAAAAAATGGGCGTGGCACCTTTCTTTGAAATTGGATGTCATTAGAAGTGCTTTTACCCATATTTGTAGTAAATACATTTACAAATAATAACAATTTTCATACAAAAAGGAAAATCGAAAAAAAGGCAAGTTTGCATGGGGCTATATCTAAAAATGGGCGTGGCACCTTTCTTCTGATATTGGATGGATTGATATTGGATTAAAAGTGTTTTTACCCGATTGGTAGTCAAAACATTCATATATAATAACTATTTTCATACAAAAAATCTAAAAAAATGGTAAGTTTGTATGGGGCTATATCTAAAAGTGGGCGTGGCACCTTAGTTCTGACTTAATACAAACGTGCCTAGGAACACAAAAAGCTTAAGTTTAAAGTTTCAGGTCAATATCTTTAAAACTTTCAACGAAAAAAACGCAAATTGCAACAGACGGACAGACAGACCAAGACGGACATGGCTAAATCGATTCGTCTCGTCGAGCTGATCAATAATATATATGCTTTATGGGGTCTCCGATGCTTCCTTAAATGCGTTATAAACTTTCCGACAAACTGATAATACCCTTCACATTATGTGTGGCGGGTATAACAATTTTTTTAGTTCAAATTAGTGGAATATGTACATATTTATTTGTTTGGGATATTTGAATTATTTTGCTGTATAAATAATCTAACCCGATCGAACAAGTTTTCTTTCTATATTTTTTTATTTCAAATTTTAAACAAATATTCATACTCATCAAATGTGTGTGTGTGTGTGAGTGCAAGCAGCGTATTAAAATTGTTTTCATCTTATTTTAAGTATTGCAACTTTGTGCTTGTTTTATATATTTTTTTTAAATTATTAGTTTTCATTCTTGTTTATTTGCTATATCCCTCTCATTCTTTCTATCACATCTTTCTATCCGCTCAACTCAAAAAGTTTGGCATGTATACGTCATGTAGTGCTCAACTTAACTCAGTTCAACTTTGTTTGGGTCTGTTCAGCAATTTCAACATTGGAGATCGTTTGGAATTTTAATTAAATTGGGCGGTAACTTAATTTCCATCAGCAGCACTCATGCTCGCTTCGAATGACGGCGTCAAGCGATGCTGGCTACCAAACTGCTTAGTGCAGTTTATGGTACGGATGTATCTATCGGATCAAATTAATATCAAGCAGTCGCAGTACGAGGAAGCACTCACTCATCAGAACTGCACTGACTGAGTTTGATGGCTTCTTTGAAAAATTTCGTGCTGACTTGGCATTTAGTTGAATTTTTCCTGGGCGTGTTATACACTAAATTTAAGAAAATCTAAACCACATTAACTGTGCTACAATTCAAGCCAACAAGTCGTCTAATTAAAATAGCGGCAGCAGCTATTAGCCGCTTAGCACTATCCTAAACTATGGTATACATAGTTGCTTTTCGATTCGTTAAAATTTGCGGTCATGATGAGTTTTTAGTTTTACGGAAATAGAAATTTTTAAATAAAAAAAAATGGCTTATTAATAAAAACTATTCGTAGTTTGCGTACAACTTTCATAACACGAGATAAGTCTGGTCAGTCTTTAATAAAAAAATAATATTTTTTTTTGTACAGCTTAGAGATTAATGCTGCATGAAAATCAAAACAAATTTAAATTGAAAACCCGAAATCAAACGACAATTTTGATGTAGCACAACTTTTTAATGACTACATTCTTAATGTGCTTTGAATAACAAAATTCTCTATATCAATTTTCAAAACATGTTTACGAGCCTGACCCGTTATAACGGAAGGTTCAAACTTCAATTTAAGGCGGGATTTATATCTTCTCAGGTTCTTTTGCTATATACATATGTTCAAAAACAGTCAAAAACAGTGATTTTTCTCAAAACATCGACGTGATGGAGAATTTTAAAGGCTAGATTCGCATTCATCGATATAAGATAAACCTTGTCCGATTCATATAATCTTATAACTCTTAAACAGTTTAAGCATATCAATATAGTTTCAGTTTCAGTCTTTGTCTAACTGTGTTGAACAACTGGTTCGTGTGGTACATCCATATCCACATTATTTATAAAGTTCATTTCTCATATCCCTTGTTCATATCTCACATCCAATAACGCAGAAACTATATTGCTATGCTTAAACTGATTGAGAATTATAAGATAAGAATAAGAATTTATTTGAAAAGTAAATCACTTATTTCGAAAATAGGAACCTGACTGATTAGTCAAATAAAAGGTAGTTACCATTGTTAACCAATAAATACACAATCATTTCCAAATAAACGCGATATTTTTAAAAACCTGCAAAATGTACTGGTTTTTTCATATTTAATCACTTCCGCATTTTTTAGCTATTTAACAGAAAACTAATGGTGCATGTTCGGACACACAAATAATTTGAATCAAATTTTGTCAAAAAGTAATTAAATTATTCAGTTTGTCGGAAAGCTTGTAACGCATTAAAGAGAGACATCGTGGACCCTATAAAGTGTATAATTACTTGAAGATCAACTTGACAGAGATAAGTCGATGTAGTTGTGTTTGCCTGTCTGTCTGTTCGTCTGTCTGTCTGTTCGTCTGTCTATTTTTGGGATAAAATTTTAAACTTGAGCTTTTCTTGGACTGTGTACTTTACAAATTTCTAAATTTTTAAAAACATTTTTAATTCGTTTAGTACTTTAATATAAATGTTGATACAAAATTTAATCGAACCGAAGTAAAAGTTTTTCCTGGTTTTTTATTGAAATTAAAAAAATAAATATGTCATTCAATAACTTGTTCAAACTATTTGCAGCAAATGTTTTAATGGAAAATATTTGATGTTCAATAACTTAAGCTAAAATATTTTTTGAATTTTTAAGGAAATTGGATTCAAATTTATTAACGTGTCCTACGCGCACCCTTTGCTCTTAGCTGTATATAATTGCATGCCTCTAACATATCTCTCTTTCCTTAAGTCTGCTCAGTACATCCCAAAAGATTTAGGGCCGGTATTTTGTTAATTTGTACTTAATTTTGAATTATTTTGAATCTAGATTTGGTCGGAAACAGCAGTTTTAAGCAATAAATAACACAGGGCATGGTTTTTTTTCGATATTAGACTAGTTTTTGATGTATTTTTATACGCTGAACACAATTCTGGTATTTAAAAATTAGGTTAGAAACCCCAAAAATCATATTTTTGATTGTTTTCCCCCAATTTTTTTCTCGAAAACCAGACGAGCTTTTAAATAAAATTTTTGAGCCTATCACTACAATAACCATTGAAAAGTTTAAAATAAATGAACAATGTTTAATAAAATAAAGTTTACACTTTATAATCCAGTATTAACTCAATCGATTGAATTTTATATATACATAGTTTTTATACACATAACACATAGTGTAAACGGATATATTCAGTTTATCGGAAAGTTTGTAACGCATTGAAGGAGGCATCGGAGACCCTGTGAAGTATATATATTATTGTTCAGCTCCGATGAGACAATTCGATCTAGCCATGTCCTTCTGTCCGTCTGTCTTTTTGACGCTATGTTGCTCATTCGTTTAGTTTTAAAGATATTGACCTGAAATTTATACTTAGGCTTTTCTCGGCAACGACTAGGTTCGAGAATGAGGAGTGCCACCCTTATTTTTAGGTATAGCCCCCATACAAACTTTTCGCCCATTTTCGAATTTTTGTATGAAAATAGGTGTTATTTCTTCAAAATTGTGTAAAAACACTTCTTATGTCATTCAATGTCAAAACCAAGGTGCCACGCCCATTATTAGGTGTGGCTCCTATACAAACTTTCAGATATGTTCTGAGAGAATTATTGTCATATCTGGTCTTTTTGCTTAAAATTTGAAACCAATATTGTGTGTTTACTTGGGTGACCACTGTTGATTATACATAAACGCTTTAAAGATTCGTGTGTCGGGTATTTAATCTTCGGATTTACCAAAGTTAACGATTTCCTTTGTTATACCCTGTACCCAAAGGGTAAAAAGGGTATATTAGGTTTGGGCGAATGTATGTAAAAGTATATATATTCTTGATCAGCATTCAAAGGGAGTCCGTCCGTCTGTCTGTCCTGCTGTCTGCCTTATGAGAGATTATCTCGGACTCCATAGGAGATATGGCCACCATGTTTGAAACTTAGACTCTCCTGAGCCGTAAAGTGTTCACTTGTAAACGGTTTTTTTCTAGACCCATTTCAAGAGGCACCCCCATACAAATGTACCCCAAAATTTTGTGTTTTTGCATAAAAATGTCATTTTTTTATTCTAGGAAGTTCATATTTAGCGTAAATTATATCTAGATAGTCCCAATAAAATATCCCAATATGGGTAGGACCAACAAAATTTAAGGTATAACCCCATACAAAGATATACCCGATTTTTTAAGTTTTTGTATGAAAATTCAATTCAATGAGGTATGGTAGTAAAATAGAACCGATCTTAAGAATTATATATATTGGGTATAGTAGGTTTCTTGCAGTCGAGCATACTCGACTTCAGCGTTCTTTCTTGTTTTTATATGAAACTGGTTTCCGATGAATTTTTGTGTTTGGGAAAAGATATTTGGGTGCCTTAACCTACTTTTCTCCAAAACGTGATGGGTACTTTTAGGCCCCAGAATTTGGTTTCGGCGTATAAAAATAGGTATAACGGAAACAAGTCTTATATCAAATAAAAAAATGTGAATTTTTTAAGGCCATTGTAATCGATATTCAAAACTGCAATTTTTTAAAAACTTATTTCTTCGCTTTAATGCAACGAAAATGATACAGTCTCAGAATTGAATCGAAATTACTTTTCAAAACTTAGTGAACGATACAAGGTCGATTAATTTTTTTTTTTTTGTAATTAAACTTATAACTAAATTCTGATCTAGTTGTATTTGAAAAACATTTTCAAACATGATACGATACGACATTGCGACAAGATTGTGAGTACCCTTTATATTGTATGGTAATTGTTACTATTCTCATCAAATATTCTCCATTCCCATGCATGGTATTTAAGTAAGATTCTACCTTGTTTCATTTCCTTTTTTTTCCTTTTGGCCAACTGATTGATGGATGACTCTGGGTCCATTCGAATTTATTATTATTATTTTTTTTTTATTCGTTTCGAATGTTTATGTTTGTGTGTTTGTCATATGATGTTGCTTGTTGATGTCATTTAGACATCGCGTTGACATTTTGTTGGTTCGCTGAATATTTCAAAATTGTCCAAATGCCTTGTTAAATGGCAAATTAGTGCTCATGATTGATTTTTGCTCGCTGCTTCTGTCTGTTCTGTCACTCCGTCCGTCCGTCCGTCTGTCCTGATTGTGTATTTTTGCTGCAGTTGCTTTATGCAATTAAGTTGCAAGTGGCAATCAGCAGAGGCAGCAACAACATCATTATCGTCTGGCACTGGTTATTTTGTTGATTATTTACTGGCTACGCCGGTCGTTTGCTCGATCTTTCGATTCCATGAGGTAAATGTGTTATTTGGTTTCAGGTTTTTTTTTTTTTTTTTTTGTGTTTAATATCTTTTACTGTAATTCAACTTGACTCAATTCAATGCATTACTCCATGGAACAACTTATTCTTTCGTTCAGTTCAGTTCATAACTCATTGTCATCATTAATAATTTTGTTATGATTTTTGCTGTCAGTTTTTAATGTTGTTAACAAATTCCGCGCGTGCGCAACTGACAATTTCAATTTGGGCGGTTATTACTTGCCGCTCAATCTCAAAACGTTTGCAAATTAATTTCATTAAATTATTTTATTAATTGTCATTTAAACAAAACTAAATTGCATTTGTGACTTTAGATTGTTTCCTGTCTTGTCACAGCATTCTCCCATGCATTTCTTAATTAAATCGAAATAAAGGCAAACAAACGGCAAAGCTGACATTTGAAAAATCTGCCAAGTGCCGCATTTGCGCTTTGTTGTGGAGCCGCCATATAATTTTTATACGAATTTTTTACCCTTTTTAGTCCAATTTTTGTCGTTGTCGCTATTTGATTTCTCATACATACATACATACACAACTATACAATATATTTTATATATGTATTTTATATCTATATAATTATCAACAGCAAATTAACACACAAGACTTTCAAACGCTCAAGAATGCACATCGGAAGGCATTGACAGCCGCTGCAGCCATAAAAGTTGTCATCTCGGTCCAAGTGACGCACTAGCTTTGGTTGTAATTAAAAAATTTTCAGTCAAACTGTCAGTTTTGCCTGACAGTTTTCATTGCTTCATTTGTTGAGTGTTTACCTTGCTAAATGCCATGAGGATTGCATTGGCAAGAGTTCTTTCTGTCTGGCGTAGGATGCAACTTGGCCTAGATGGCATAAAACTGAATTCGTTAGACTTTGAAATATTTCTGCAGTTGCATTTGTCCTAATCAAGTTAATAAAATATTCGTATAAACTTTCAGGGGAATTGAAATATTTTTCAACTAAATGACATGAGTGAGTGTTTGAAAAATAGTTGTAATATGCTGTAGCATAAAACATTATAAATTCTTAAAAAGTATTGATTAAGTTTAAATATGGTAAAATAATTGAATGCTGCACAAGTAATTAAAATTTCGGAAAGTAACTACTTAACGCTTAAATTTATAACTATGGAATCATACAGCTTTTGCATTATAAACAAGTAAAAGCTTTTTAACAGGATTCGCACAAATGGCAAAGGCAACATATTTATTCCATAATCACTTCATTGTCTCATATACCAAAAATGAATCTACATTTATACTTTTTGTTGCTCTTTCACTGGATATTAGACTCTTCCGGGATGTATAGATTGCGTATGACTTTGTCTTTCTTTAAACCTTAAACAAATTAAGTGGTTAAAAGCAAGAACGAACATAGTGTATAGAAGGCGTTATCAGACATACAAGAAGGTGGTATTAGTTAATTATACTTAGAAGCCATTAGGAAAAAGTTTTACCAAAATAATGGAGTACGACTATAGTATATTCCCAAAGTAAAGCACTCATATTTTACACTTTTAAATCGAGTTAATGTTGTATTGAGTCCGAAGATGCCAATTTTTTTTAAGCGTTACAGAAAATGTAAAAATGTTTTTCGGAAAGTCTTCCGAAAATGACAATTTAGGGTTTGTAAAGTTTATTACGCAATCAACGCCAAATAAGTGACTATAAGTGGCCTAAATGTTAAGATACATGGATGGTATTTTTAAGAGTTGTAGTTCAAAGTTCGAGCTGTAATTTAAGCCTTATTTGAAGTATCTATCAGCTTTCGTTTATTCGATAGAGTCTGTCAAACATAGCCAAAAAAACGATTTTTTAACATTTTGAACCCGATTTACTCAAAAACTAAAGCTTTGCAAACTTTTTATTTGCGAATTCGTAATCAGCACAAATCAGCAAAAATCAATCACAAACACAAAAACCTTTCAAAGCTTAAGAACACTTAACTTTCTTGTTTTAAAATAATTAAAGGAAATAACAGGTTGTTAGAGTGATTTCAATTGAACAATCGAAAAGTTATACGTAAACATACAACCAGACTACCAGGGTAGAACATACATTTTTTGATTTTTATACCCGCCACATAATACATAGTGTGAAGGGTATATTCAGTTTGTCTGAAAGTTTGTAACTCATTGAAGAAGACGTCGTAGACCCCATATAGTATATACATTCTTGATCAGCTCTACGAGACGAATTTCTATGTATCTTTTTGATCCAGATATAAATATATTAAGCTGAAATTCGGAACTTAAGCTTTTCTCGGAAACAACTAAGTTAAGTTCGAAAATGAAAGTACCACGCCCATATTTAGGTGCAGCCACCATACAAACTTACCGCCCATTTTCGAATTTTTATTTAAAAATAGGTATTATTTATGAATGTATTCACTTCAAATTGTAAAATCACATCTAATACCAACCTATGTACTACTGTGGGCATTTTACAAAGTGAATTAGTTTGTAAAATGAAAAATCTTTATTTATTCTTGTAAATCAATTTCATCTCCTTCAAAGTAATCCACTCCCGATAAAATACACCTATGCCAACGTTTTTTCCAATCATCGAAACATGCCAAATAGTCCCGTTCCGGAATAGCTACAGCGCCTTCTTCGATTCAGCTTTTAACTCCTCAATCGACTCGAAACTCGTTCCCCTGAGTGGTCTCTTGAGTTTTGGTAATAGCCAGAAGTCACACGGAGCCAAATTAGGCGAATACGGTGGTTGCGGAACGATATTGGTTGCATTTTTGGCAAAAAAGTCACGAAAAATCAGTACAGTTTTTAAAAAAAATCATTATTTTTGGTACCAACCGAGACTTGGCACGTTTGAGGCCCAAAACATCCTTCAAAATTGTATTAATTGATCCTTTCGATACGCCAATTTCATGAGCAATGTCTCTCATAGTTAATCGACGGTGTGCAAGCACTAATTCTTTTACTTTTTGGATGTGAGCATCGTTCGTTGAGGTCGATGGTTGATCAGGGAGCTCTTCGTTTTCAACACGTTCGCAACCTTCTTTCAACAATTTATACCAATCAAATGTTGTTGATTTTGGTAGAGCTCGGTCCCCATAAGCCTTCTTCAAAATTTTTATTCAATTTATTCCATTCAGAAAAAAAAAATTGATACAGGTTCTTTGATCCATTTTTTTTAATAGGTAAAAATCGAAGACGATCCAAAACACGTGCAAGCAAAGCAGCTGTCAACAATTAAGTGAACATTCAAAATGGCCGAGCTTGTCGGCATAAGTGAGAACATTACGCCACAAAAAAATCGAAATTCGAATATACGTAACCCGCGAAAATTCAAAATTCGCGATAATGTTTGAACACACCTCGTATTGTCAATAAAAAATATTACTTAAAAGATTCTTGATTTATTTTTAAATAAAATCAAAAGCAAAAGTCCTTATCTGATACTCAATTTCATCTGATATGGGATATTTACGTTTTTGTTAAAACTTATTTTTGTTAATAAATATTTTATCTAAGTTATGGTATAGCTTGAAAGAGCACCGAATGCCTATTTATTTAGGAATGTTGTGCTAACTAAAACAAGCGCCACAATTAGACAGATGCAAGTGTTGAGCACTCTATTGAGCTCGTCAACAAAAGCTAAGTTCTTAGCAATCAAAGAAAAGGTATGTGTATGTATGACTACTAAGTAAAAAATTAGGTACATCTTGCTTTCTTGTCTGTCTCTTCTGTCTGTTTGTCAGCTTGTCTGCTTATAGCCATTCGAAGGTTGCAGAACTTCTTGTTCTTCTTGTTTCTGTTCTTGTTGACTACGGTTGCTTGTTTCGTTTAGCGATAAGCTCCATTAGTGTCTGGAAATTAGTTAATGGGCACAAGTGGCAACAACGACAAAAAAAAAACAAAATAAACTAGCCAACCGTAAGATGACAGAATAACGAAAAAGAATCTGAAATAAATCTGAGCTTTAAATAGTGTGGGTTTAGTGACTTAAAAAAAATGAAGATGAACTATGTTGTTTTTATATTGCATTGATTTTTTATATTAAACAAATATTTAAACGTTTCTATGTTAAATTTATAATAAAAACAAGAATTGTGTTCCTTCCTATTGCAAATTGCAATTAATATGCGGCAACCAGCTAACCTAAGCCGCAGACAAAAATCGAGTAGTCAGTTGCAGTAGCAATTTTCTCACTCAGCTGCCGACGGCTAAGATTTTCAACAATTGCCACAGCACGAGACTCAGAACTCAGAACTCAGAACTGAGCTCAGACCGCAGAGTAGTTGTGATCTGAGGTTGAAGCTAAAACTTGTCGAAGACATCGCCGTCGACAGCATCGTCACTTCTGACATGTCGATAAGAATCAATGTTTCATTTTTCTTCCTTTATTTTATTTTTTATTTTTTTTCAATTCCTCTGCTTCTTAGTTTTTCCTTTCAGACTCTGAATATCATGTGGCGTTGAATGGACAATTGGACAATGTATACGGAATTGGACGGAATGAATTTCGAGCGTACAGTGTTCATGTATCTTGGTGTCGTTTTTATGGTTGCACTTTTTGTGTTATGTGTGCTGTCTCCTCGGGATATTTTATTTAATGGAGCGCATCGTGTAAGGCCTGAATCTGAAATGTTGTTGATCGAGACGATCTTGAGTTGAGTTGAACCGAGTCGAGCCGAGCCGAGAGAACAGAAGCACTTTTGCGTATTTTGTTAATGCGACTTCGTTCAGCTTTAATTTTTAGCAACACAACAGCTTCAGGAACGTTGGACGGACAGTCCGTCCAACGATTTATGGGGTTTACATTAGGCTAAACCAATTTAGTCACACTTTAATGATCAACATTGTAAATTTTGCGATAATGTGTTTTTAATTTGTTGTCAATATGACTGCACGTTCGATCTTAGTTAAAAATTTGTATTTTTTTTTTTGTTTAGTTTAGTTTAAGCATTCTAAAATATTTAATGACTCTTAATATCCCAAAACATGATTGAGATGTCTGTGAATGTTGTTGAAATTAGTTCAACTAAAAATGCAATATAGAAATGAAACGTTCAACTGCAATTCATCACTTTCGAAAACGTTGCGTGTGGCCGACCAAAAAAAAAAAAAAAAAAAAAAAAATAAAAACTCTAAAGGTAAATTAAAATAGAAATAAGTTGTTAACAAGTTTTAGCTTCAAATGTAAACAACAACGGAGAAAATCAGAGTTGAGTTAATAAAATGATTGATTATATTTACAATACGCTCAATACATACACATATTCTCGTATATTTAAAAATGGATACATGGCAATATAAAAGTGCATTAAGCGTTTGTGCATCATCAGGTGATCAGTCTGTCTGTCTGTCTGTTCATCAGTCATCATTTAAACTATTCCCCACAGCAATTTTATTCACTGCATGATATCTAATTCCCGGCACGCCAGAGAAGACTGGGTCCCATTATCATTTAGCCAACTTTAATAGGTTTACAAACTAAGCGCAGTGATAAAACCAATTATTAATTTATTAACGCGCGTCGTGCGCGACTGACTCGAGCGGGTCGGGTCGTGTCGTGTCGTATTGTGACTCATAAGAGTATGCATGCTACTCTATTCGCCTCTATCTCTGAGTATTTTCGCTGAAGTATAATATTGAGTAGAATGAATAGGAATGGAATGGAATGAGATATCGGAAACGTTGGTAGGGCAATTGTGTTTCAGGTGTTTCTATATGTATATGACAAGGCAGCGGCGCCGGCGTCTTTAGTCTTCGAGTGAAGATAAACCCAAAGTATTGTGACAATGTGTGGCGCCTGATCTTTTAGCGAGTGTTGAGCTCTGAGTTGAACTCTTATAGTTGTCGTATAGTAGGTGAGTAGGTAGAAAAGAAAGGTTCATGTATACTCAGATACATTAGGTGCGTCACTATATGCAGTTTAATTTAATTTTCTAATCATAATACTGGTTCACTTATATTTGAATAAGAAAGAGCTGCAGTCGACATTCATACTATCATAAACGCTGCATAGAGTGGGTAAAAAATTAAAATTTGTATATTTATATATGTATATTTTGGTTAGCATACAATTTTTGAAGGAAACACATTTTTATTTTTCATAAAAGTATTTAAAGATTAACAACTTGTTTGTGCTTATATGGAAATGGAGTTTGATCCCGTTTGTAATATCCTAAGATCCTTTAAATTTAGTTTGATGTCTGCCGTATATAAACGATTGTCTCGGACACTATGAAAGATATAGCTTCCATATTTGAAACTTTAACTTTCCTAAGCGGTCAAGTGTGCGCTTGCAAACGGTTTTTCTCAAATCTACCCCAAATTTTTGGGTTTTTGCATAAAAAACTTATTTTTTTTCTTATTCTATGAAGTCAAAATTAGTATAAACAATGCCTATAATGGTCCCAAAGAAATAGAAACATTATGGGCAAAGAGGAATGGTAATAAGATAGGACTTAACTTAAGGTACATACAGCTTGGGTACAGAGTATCTTGCAGTCGAGCATACTCGACTTCAGCGTTGTTTCTTGTTTTAAATTTAATTGTAGAAACTCTTTTTACATATAGTGTAAACGGGTATATTCAGTTTGCCAGAAAGTTTGAAACGCTTAAAGATTTTAAGATTTTTTATATATGAAAATAGTTTTTATTTATGAATGTATTCACTCCAACATTTGTAAAAATTCTTGTATCACATAAAGTCAACCCCCTTTTAGCTATCCACCACAAGCAACTTACCGATTATTTTTGAATTTTTACACCTGTTACACATAATGTAAAACAGGTATATTCAGTTTGTGGAAAGTTTGTAACGCATAAAAGGAGGCATTGTACCCCCTGTAAAGTATGTATATTCTTGATCCCCTCGACAAGACGAATCGATTTAGTCATTTACGTCTGTCTGTCTTTCTGTCCGTCTGTCTGTTTGTTGCTGCGCGATTTATTCGCTCAGTTTTAAAGATATTAATCGGAATTTTTAAACTTATGCTTTTCTATGTCCTGTGTACTTTCATGTTAAAATCAATGTGTCACGCACACTTTTAGGTATAGCTCCCATACAAAAGTAGAACATTTTGACAAGTTCTTATAAGAAAAAATGTATTTATAAAGCGAATGGCTTCAAATATGGTACAAATGCTTCTACAATGATAAATCTTCAGTTAAAAATTGGTTCAGATCGGGCCGCGATTTTCAAAATTTTTAGAAAGAATTTCCATTTTTTTATTTGATTACTTTTTTAAGATACAATTTAATACAAATGCTTCATACGAAGATCTATCCACGTCAAATGATGTGCAACAGGTACATAAGCTTCGGTCCAACCGAAGTTAATTTTTATCCTTGTTTTTATTAAAATATGTAGTAATTACATATTTATAAATATTTTAAATATTAACAAATGTTTATAAGGCACTGATGATCACACAAACTTATTTCAAGATTCGTATGACAGGTATTTAAGCTTCGGTTCTATCGAACTTATCTACGATATTTTCGATATATGCAATATGTATTAAAATGGATTTCTTAAAATTGTTAAAGATACAAAATCTTAAAACGTTTTTCGAATTCTACAAAAATATTAAACATCAAATAAAACACATCTTTCAAAATATATAACTTTTCAAGTTGTTAGGCTTACTTTAAACAATTTTCTTAGAAAAATTCTGCACACATTTCATTATTTTTATTATATTTTTTTTTTGTCCAATTTTCGAACACTTTGCAATACAATTTAGATCAATCATTGATTTCCTCTTTGGGAACACACACAAAAGCAACAAATTGTTAATATCCTGTGAGCAACATTAAAACTTTTTTATTGCAGTTGGATTTCATGTATCTTTCTCGCTATTCATTTTTCATATTTCGTTTACAATCTTAATTCAATTTGGTCATTATCAGCAGCGACTTGTGTTGTTTTTGTTGTTGAGTTGTATCTTTTAACTCTTCTACCTCAGTCTTCGTGTTTTATGTCTTGTCTTGTTGGACATGCCACCCTAATGGAAAACGAAACTGACCAGACACATGAATACATTCATACAAAAACACAAACACACACACAGACACACACAATTTCATCAGATACACAAGCGCTTAGCCAGTAGCCGGCGTGCTAGCTTACTGCGTCGCCGTCTTCAATCTCCTCCAGTTTATTTCTTCGCTGTTGCTGCTGTTTTCGTCGCCGGCAAACGAACTTTGCTTGACTTTGGCAAAATTACTCATAAAACTTATGTTAACACACACATCTCAACACAACACAACACAACACACAAAGCGTGTCTCAGTACACACAACCTGACCAGCTCAGCCAACTGTTGCACCTCACTGAATTGACTTGGCTTGGTTTGGCTTGAATTCTTATTCCATCTGTCTGCGACTGCCCTTTGTCATTGTCTTGTACATTTGATAAGACTCCCGTGTACATTTAAAGGTTCCACACACACACTATTCACTTCACTTCACTTTAGTTCTTTCTTTCTTTCTTATTTTATTATTTATTTTTGTTGTACATATTATTTCTTTTCTTTCTTTTTTTTTTTTTTTGGCAAAATTAATGAAATATTATTTTCATCTCAGCGAATCCTTCATCATCCCATCCACAGCGATGTTTCGAATGCATTTCAGTCTGCTCATCATCAACATCATCGTCGTCAGATTGTTGGGCCTTGCTTTATGCGTATTTTGGCGCCAGTTCTTATCTTTCTGAATGAATGTAAATATTTAGTGTTCTTTTTTTTTTATTTTTTTTTTTTTGTCGAATACATATTCACTTAGTCTGAGTAGGCTAAAATCGGCCTTTCGCTTGGTCATCCACAAATTCCGCTTATGCATTTTGTAAAGAAAAATGTCGTTAAAAACGCTGAAATTGTTGATTAATGGACTGATAATATATATAACACCTGTATTGGGTCACTGATCGCCGTTGGTGGGTGTTTCCGAGTATTGTTAATGATCAACAACGAATCTAATGACAGTTATTCGCAAAGAAATTAGCACTTTTCGAAGAAGAATTAAGGTGTTCAAATCGAATTTTTATTTCTTTATTATTATTTTTTTTTTTTTTTACAAATATGAAAATAGTACGTTTACTGTGTTATTTAAGTTAAAATTTAAATAAGTGAAAAACCTACTCCAATTTTTTATATTTTGCTGTAAACTAACAAAATTTCGATTAGTTTGTGAGCTTGTTTCTTTTTTTTTTTTGCGTAAAATTCCAAGAAATTATACACCATTTTTTTCTCTGCCATTGATTCCAGTTGGCTTCGAAATTTTAAATTTATTTACTACTGCGAGGATCTCGGAAAATAACCGACCTACGAAAAAATGGTGACTTACGAAGGTTGACTATATTTACTCACTTGCAACGTAATAAAGCTATAACAGGAGATAAAGTTTGGCTTTATACGACTCGGGATAGTTCCTAAAAGAAGAAAACTTAGATGTTAAAATGATGACTGCTTATGATGATTACAGTTTCGAAATATACACATAGATCAAACAAATAATAGAATTTTTTTAGTTCCTTGTAATCAGCAAAATCATTAATATAAAAATATTTGACTTGGAATCTTCAAAATATGGTTACAATTCAACTTATTTACGTGATCCGTCACTTTTTGTTAGTTAATTTAAAGTGAAAGAGTTCAAGTTCTCTAAAGAAAAAAATTGTCTTTTTCTAGACTCTGTATTCAGACGTGGATATGATCTGGACCATAATCGAAAATGGAATCAAAAGTCCATCCCTAACATTTGTGTTAAATAAAAAACAAATTTAATACGAATTATTATATCCATGTAGCCGATTGGATAAAATGCTATTATAAGTTTCTACAAATGTATGTAACAGGCAGAAAAATGCATGATATAAAAGTACAAAAATTCTTGATCAGAATTAAAAGAAGAATCGATGTTGCACTAACATATGTCTTCCTGCCTGCTCATCCTTCTGTTTGTCTTGCTGACTGTTTCGGACTATCTAGATAGATCCACCATATTCGAGACTCTTTAGAGTCTTTAAACTTTAAACGGGCTAGCTCCATTTTACCCCCCTACAAACCTGCCCAAACAATCTGTCCAATGTGGGTAGGACCGAAAAATTTGGATATACAACCAAGCAAATATACCTAGTTTATTATATTTTTGTACAATATTCGAGGTGTGTTCAAAAAGTATCGCATATTTTGTGTTTTTTTTAAATTATTTATTTATTCATGAATATCTATTTTGTCCCCTTTAAAGTAATCCCCTCTTGATAAAATACACATATGCCAACGTTTTTTCCATTCCTCGAAACATGCCAAATAGTCCCTTTCCGGTATAGCCATCAGCGCCTTCTTCGATTTAGCTTTTATCTCCTCAATCGACTCGAAACGCGTTCCCCGGAGTGGTCTCTTGAGTTTTGGGAATAGCCAGAAGTCACACGGTGCCAAATCAAGCGAATACGGTGGTTGCGGAACGATATTGGTTGGATTTTTGGCAAAAAAGTCACGAAAAATCAGTACAGTTTTTGAAAAAAAATCATCATTTTTGGTGCCAACCGAGACTTGACACATTTGAGGCCCAAAACATCCTTCAAAATTGTATTAATTGATCCTTTCGATACGCCAATTTCATCAGCAATGTCTCTCATAGTTAATCGACGGTGTGCAAGCACTAATTCTTTTACTTTTTGATGTGAGCATCGTCCGTTGAGGTCGATGGTTGATCAGGGAGTTCTTCGTCTTCAACACGTTCGCAATCTTCTTTCAACAATTTATACCAATCAAATGTTGTTGATTTTGGTAGAGCTCGGTCCCCATAAGCCTTCTTCAACGTTTTTATTCCATTTATTCCATTCAGAAAAAAAAATTTTATACAGGTTCTTTGATCCATTTTTTTGAATAGGTAAAAAATCGAAGACGATTCAAAACACGTGCAAGCAAAGCAGCTGTCAACAATTAAGTGAACATTCAAAATGGCCGAGCTTGTCGGCATAAGTGAGAGACATGAGTACCAACATAACGCCACAAAAAAATCGAAATTCGAATATACGTAACTCGCGAAAATTCAAAATTCGCGATAATGTTTGAACACACCTCGTACAAACAATATGTTTGAAAGAATGGTACTAAAAAAGGACACAACTAAAGGTTCATAAAAATGGAGTAGTCAAGCATTTATAGGTAAATGCTAATATAATATCTAAGTTTCGTTTAGTTTGATAAGTTATTGTATAAAATATGGACCCAGCGACCTCTGTCACAAATCTTGGAGTTTTTGTTGGTAAACATTTTGGAATTTCAAGCTAAAAACGCAAATTTTGTGTAAATTACACCAATTGACAGGCCGCAATCAACTCGAAGTCACAAAAAAAATCTGAGCTCAATATTTGACTTTTAATCAGCACAATAGTAATTTCGTCTACTATTTTTAAAACGTTGTCTCAAATGGTGTTTACTATGTTGCCAAATTGGCGTACACATCGAATAAACATATTTCTCCTACATAGATTCATTAAATGAGAATTTCAAGGTAAAAGTGTTTATACGGTGCTGTGCATTTTCGCGAAATGATTTACACAATTAAACGAGCTTACAAATAAACCATAAACGCAAAAGTCAAATAACAGATCATATTTATTTGACTTCTTGTTCAAAAACAGTTTAAGTCGCTAGATACTGGTTGTAATACAGTTGAATTTTAGACTACAGCTTTAGCTTTAGCTTAAATTTTTTTTTTTTTTTGGATAGTACGGAAGTTTTTCTTGTCAAACGCTGTAATATTTTGTTTCTTAAACACGACCATTTAAAGTATTCGTTTAGTATTTTCTGTTATCAATCATTAAAAAAATATTTGATATACTTTTTCATCATTTCGTTTAATTTTGACTGCACCAGAATCAAAACACATGTCACTCAACTTCAAAAGGTAGCGAAAACAAGAAATTTCTAATTGAGAAATGTCAAACATACCAAACACTGATAAAAAAATAATATCAGGTAAAATGTTTTCAAACTTTGATAATTTCCAAAAATAACATAAAGTTACCAAATTTTTGTTTCGGTATTCTCTTCTATCATATTGCTTAACAAGACATAATTGTTTGTATTCGTAATTGAATTGAGAACGTGTATCTAGAGCCATATGAGCAATACATAATTGTGTATCTGAAAGATAAATGACAAACCACAAAAGAAGTTTTCGGATACTTCACCATGAAAATTTTCAATTCCAAATAGAAATATATCCTGACTTTAAAAAATATATATGGAAGAATAATATTAATCTATTCTAATAATACTAAGTATTACGATATATATATTTGGTATAAAATTAAAGATCTTCAATTTCGATTACATGACGAGCTTATTTACGTCAAAATATTTTGCCTTTAACTTCCAAAACGTCACATGCACTAATCATTAAATTAATTATCTGTCCCACATAAACGTCACATGAAATATTAATTAAATAAATAAGCACATATTGACCATATCGATCAAAATCGTTCCAACTTCTAGCGACATATTATCAGGTACGGCGTAAAAATTTCATTTTAGCTTCAAAGTCATATTGAGATGATATGACAAAATATTAAATTAAATACTGTTAATCACAACAAACAAGCAAATAAATCAGTAAACTAAAAATAAACCACGAAATTATTACCACTTGGTCAACCTAAATATAATATGTACAATCTAGTATCTACCACAAAGACAATTCGAGGGAACAGCTATATTACTCAAAGGTTCTATCATTGTAATTATCATTCTTAATAAGTTTAAACTAAATTTTATTTATTTACCTATCTTTTCATTATTATTATTATATGACTATCTGATGGTTCTATTTTATTTTATTAATAATTGATACAATCGAAAACATCAAAATGACAAAATATGATTTATTTACTACGACTCGCCAGGTACTTTCATTCTGATTTGGCTGGCATTATACGACAATGATTTTGATTAATGTTTAATTAAAATTAATCAGTGATTAAATTGAATAGATTATTTCGGTGGAAGTTTATTTGTTCGAAAATAAGTTATTGTGTCCAATACATTTCGTTCATGAATGATTTTGACAAATGAATTTGACGTCTTATAATCAAATTTCTTGATAATCAATTATGTTAAAAAAAAAATACAATATTTTGATTACGCAACCAATAAAAATCTTAAAGTTTTTGTATACTCTTTTTTGATTTGGTTCGGTTATAGTTTTTAATTTTGTTGATAAGGTATCGGTTAAATTAATATTTAAATCGAAATTAATATTAAAATTTATTTTACTTTAAATTTTTTTACAAAATGTATTTACACACTTGGACATTATTTCTTAAGATAAGATTGGGTATTGTGATACAAATAATAATATTGCGTCGCATTGAGTACCAAAATTATCTGCAAATTGATCATAATCAAATAAGAATTAAATTTAATCATTATTTTTTTAAAAAGTTTAAAAAGTCACTTTTAATGCTATCGTATCGTAACAAGGTGGTGTACTCTTACTCTTGTCTGTTTAAATTGTCAACTCAGCCGAGAAAAAGCTGAGAGCTAAATTTCCATGCAAACTGACAACTTAAACCGACAAAAGAGAGAAAAATAGAAAGAGATAGATTACAAATACACCACCTTGTCTAATTGCATCATGGTGTTGAAGATGTATTTATCTTAAATTCTTGTAAAGAAAATTCATACAAAAATGTTTATAAGATGCCTTTTCGCGAATTGATTTCAAGGCTATTTATTATTTTTTTTTTTTAATTTTTTATTTTTATTGTATATGCAATTTTGTGAAAGGATCACTTTACAACTCATTATCAGTCTATAATAAATATGCCAATTTACAGAGGGTACAGGTTCTAGTGTTAATTTCGGTAATTTTATAAAATGTTCCGTATGAATATACCCATAGTAGTTCTTAATAGACGAATTTAAATATCAAAAATTTTAAAACTAAATATCAGTTTGAAAATTTGTTAGATGTGATGGTTATCAAATCAGGACTGCAATTGATCGATTGAAGTGAGTATCTGAGGGCTTAAATAGTGAATTATCAAATCAATGTAATGTAGAATATATGTTCGTCTGTCCAGTAATCCAAAAATAAATTTGATTCATCATTTGGGTTCGTTCGGTTTTTTTTTTTTTAATTGTACTATTTTTTTTTTTTTTTTGATAATATTTTTGTTTTGAAACTAAAACCCCATTTTTCTTCACTTTTTATGGACAACTTTTTTGTTACTTATAACAAAAACCAAAATGAGTCTGGCCTATTTTCATGTTAAACACAACAAATGTTTTAAATTTTGTTCACATGGAACCACAATGACATGAAGCCCCCATATTATTCCAAGGGATAGAATCTTATGACAAGTCTCCCAAGTTATTACCTTTTTGTCTAAAAATTTGTCGTGAAAATGAAGTGAAAAACACTAAAATAGAATATTGAATGGTACTAGAATAGGACATAACTTAATGTTCACAAAAATTGAATACAGGGTGTCTCTTTTTTGTAAAAATACAAAAACCTTCGATTGACCGAGATATAAGCCGAATGGGCGAAGATAAAATTTGTCATTTTGGAAATTTTTTTTCTGACTGTTCGAACAAAAAAACAAAATGGGAAGGAAACTTCTTGAATTCCATAGCACTGAGCAGAATGGAAACATATTCAGTGAACATATGTGAACAACAATTTCGTTCCATAAAATTTTGCATAGTTTTTGTGGCCCAGGTAATGTTTCGCGAAGGGATGAGTCAATGGTCTGACACAACTCTAGTGAAGTATAGTATCGAAACTAGGGTTGTGTCTGACCATTGACTTGCTTCTTACAAGAAGCATATACATACGTCCAAACGTGTATAAATGGGCTGGCATTTCATACATTTATCAATATCAAACTTATTCAAAAAACTCGAAAATAAGCGGAAGATTTCTGCGTGGCACTTTTGTTTTGAGATAAAAAATACCTAGTGCAAAAAAAGGGGACAACGGTTAAGTCTCGAATATTAGGTAAATATCTTTAAAACTTTCCAAGTGAAGCGCATCGCAACGGACAGACAGACGGATATGACTAAATCTATTCTGATCAAAGCTGATCAATAATATATGTATGCTTTATGAAGTTTCCGATGTCTCATTTAATGAGTTACAAACTTTCCGACAAATTGATAATACTCATTCAAACTATTTGTGAGGGATATAAAAATAATTCCAATATATTCGCATATTGGCATTCGCAGATAAAAAATATTCTGGGAAAAAGGTGCTTCACATTAGTTCAAGAGTTGCTCCCTTTTTTATTGTTCCATTAAAAAATCGAATGTCCACCTGAAGGTTTCGGTTGTAAAATTAAACAAATGCCATAAACTCACCGGTTTATCAATAGCTTTATAAAATCCTTATTGTGTTGTTTAATTTATTAGAATTTATAATAAATATTAAATCAATATTAAAATAAACTTTCACAATTCTTTTGCGAATGACAGTTTGCCGACGGACTTGCGGAATTTGGTTCACATGTGGCGTATACGCAATTAATTCGAATCTGTCATTCATAAAGTGGCAACTGTTATAACTTTTATAACACTTGTATAACAATTAATTAATCCTTTTTCATGGCTCTATATATAGATATATCAGTCAATTTTCAAGCAAGGCACACAGTAGTAAATATATATTTCAACAATTGTTTATATATATTTTTTTAAATTGTTTTAATTTTTTTTTTTTCAATGCTTTCAGCGTTAATATTTTTTTTAAATATTTGAACAATATTAATTTAAATTGAAAATAACAATTCAAAATCAACGATAAACACGCAAAAATAGTAAAACAAACACTTCACTCGGAACAAAACAGATTACACAAGGCGAAACCGAGAAACGACCGAGCCCCGTCAATGCCGCAATCGAACTACAAATAAATTTAAAAAATTCAAAGCCAAAGGTGTGAGAGTCCGAATCGAGCCGGTAAAAATTTCAGGTGGGCAAAAAAAAACGTAGCATGTCACTAATACAACAACACAAGTGTATGACGCGACCGGTTTAGCGCACATGAGAAGATGAAAATAAAAAAAAAAAACATAAAAACGATACAACTAGTTTCGAAAGTGTAAGCGAAAGAAAATATAACAGCAGCCAAATGACTGACAAAGACAAAGAAAATTAAAAGGGGAGAGAAAGACAATCCATGATCAGTAAAATGATCATTCTTTTTTATAGTTTTTTGTCTCCTCAATTACGGCCTTACCGTTGGTCAGTGTTGTTGTTGCTTTATTTTTTTGCTTCTGCGTAACTCCGCCCACAAAAATATGCGAGAGAGAGAGAGAAAAAAAAGTACTTGAGTAAATGAATGTGTTTATAGCTGCAGCCTATGAACAACATGATGAAATGTTATAATGGCGGCTGCCGTTGTGTTATCGCTACGCCAAGGGTGCGGGACGCTTTTTGGACGGGATTCGACTGAGGTGTAATTTATAGCATATTATATGTAAACACAAGGTTTGATACAAAATATGATGACAATATAAAATAAAACAATATAAAACTCTGATTTTATGAAAATTTATAGCAACTCTGCAGCCGGTTGCTTTGTAAATCTCGAAAATAAATGGTGTTAAAAAAGTTTTCGATACTTTTATTAGTTTACAATTATCGGTTGAATTTTGTACCACATTTATAAAATTGTTTTTAAATCTATTTAAACTGTTATTTTTTTTTTTTTTAAAATTTTTTTTTTTTTTTTGTATATTGATTTGACTTGTAATAGTTAACCAATATCATCAAAAACATTATTATCGAGTATCAGTTGTTGATATTATTTTATAGTTTCCCATCACTAGCACGTACACAGTTTATATGCTAACCTGCCAACTCAAACTATTAATATTTTGTCCAAATATTTTTCATAAATGCAAAGTTAATTCATTAAGTTTTTATAATATTAAAGGTCGATTTTTTACTTTACTTATTACTCAAAATGAATAACTTGATCGTTAAAAATTAATCTTTAAAAAATGTAAAAGCCCATTTCGCGCAAGTTGGCATTCTTTTTTATACCCGCCACACATAGTGTGAAGGGTATATTCAGTTTGTCTGAAAGTTTGTAACGCATTGAAGGAGACATCCTAGACCCCATAAAGTATATATATTCTTGATCAGCTCGACAAGACGAATCGATCTAGCCATGTCCGTCTGTCTGTCTGTCTGTATATTTCTAGGCATCTTTTTGTTGAAGATATAAAGATATTAAGCTGAAATTTGGAACTCAACTTTTCTCGGCAACGACTATATTAAGTTCGAGAATGAGAGTGCCACGCCTATTTTTAGGTATAGCCCCATACAAACTAACCGTTTTTTTCGATTTTTGTATAAAAAACTAATTATTTATAAATGTATTCGCTCCCAATTGGGTAAAAACATTTCTTTGTCATCCAGTGTTAAAACCAATAGGCCACGCCTTCATAGCCCCATATAAACTTTCCGTTTTTTCCGATTTTTCCGATTTTTGTATAAAAATAGTTATTATTTATGAATATATTCACTCCAATTTGGCAAAAACATTCTAATGTCATCCAATGTTAAATCAGATGTGCCACTCCCATATTTTGGTATAGCCCCCAAACAAACTTTCCACCCATTTTCGAATTTTTGTATGAAAATGGTTATTATTTACTGTATTTTAGGTAAAAACTCTTCCAATATCATGGTGCCACGCCCATTTTTAGGTGTTTCTTCCATACAATCTTACCGACCATTTCTATATATTTTCGAGAAATATGTTGTTAAACATATCTGTATTTTTAACTCAAAATTTGAAATTAATATTGTGTGTAAACTTGGGTGACCACTGATTTTTACACATAAACTCTTAAAAGATTCGTGTGACGGGTATTTAAGCTTCGGTTCTACCGAAGTTAACGTTTTTCTTGTTTTCGGTTGGTTTTGTCTAAGAAAATTAGTATGTAATTATTTTTCCAAGGGACTTGATAAAATTCTAATTAATCAGTAAAACCAACGTTATTGTGAACTATAATGATACAGTTTATTCAGAAAAAGAATTACGTTTCTGCTAGTATAACAACTTTTATTAGCACAAAATTGTTTACTATAACTTTATCAAGTTGGTTGTAGGAGATTTTCATGACACCACTGAATAACATTTTTATTTAAATATTTTCAATAAAAAAAAAACATCAATTTATTCTTTATAATTGTAATTTCTTTATACCCATTACACTTACTATGAAAGGTATTCTCAATTTAGCCATGTCCGTCTGTCTGTAGTTGCACCTTTCATCGTCTTAAATATAAGGACATTGACCTGAAAATCGAAATTTAAGCCTATTTTTTAGGCAAAGTTCAGTTGTTATTTCATATACGAGTATGGTAAAAACACTTATAGCACCCTATTTTTACGAAATGACCCATGATTGAGATGGGATCACTATGGGATATAGCCCCCATAAAAAATGTACCGCTAATTTTTGAGTATTAATTTGGAAAAATTTTTATTGATGGAGCTATTTACTTCAAATATGGTCAAATTATTTCCTATAGCAACCCATTATCGCAGTGGGACATATAGTTGAAGTAGGATTTATTTAGAATGTAGCCCCCATACAAACCCATTTGATGTAAAAAGGAAATCAAAATATTTTCTAAAGATTATTGAAGCATCGGTTCCAGCGTAGTTAATGATTTTCCTTGTTTTTTTCATCATTTCACTTTTATCAATGTACGTTCCGTAACTTTTGAATCGTAGCTTGCATTCTACTCTTTTATAGCTTGTTTGCATTATGGTAACACTTGGCGCTACTCTGCTCCATTCTCACTTCTACTCTGCGCTACTTGATTATGTTACTCTTAAATATTTTTAACTGTTTTTTTTTTTTTTTGGTTTGCTCTATCTGTTTTATAAATTGTTATAGCCATGTTCGATGTCATTTGTGCATATGTGTACCTAAATACACATACATACATACAGACACATGTGTATATAGGTGTGTGCGTGTATAATCGTAATTGAATAAGTTTCGCTCAAAGTGCAATAAATTTGATTAGCAAAATGGAAATTTATAATGCGTACAATGTCGGTTTATTCTTCTCTTTATACTCTTTTTACTTTGTTAACTTTCGTCTTCACTCTTGATTACTTTTTTGACTTTCATGCGTTTTTATTGGTTGTATTCGATGCCGACGGTTTGTCAATTTGTTTGTGTGTTTGTGAGTTTGTGTGTGCGTGCCTGAATGCATATCTTTCTGTTGCTTTTGCAGACGTGGTCCAAGTTGTTGTTGCTCATAAATTAAATAATTTAACCATCTTTTTGTATTCACATACACACATACATATGTATGTATATATGTAGTTACATATTTATTTATGTATGTATGTATATTTGTTTGTTTGTTGTTTGTGGCATGCGTTCTTTATAGACAGCTAGGAAAAAAATGAAAAAAAAGGGTTTAATGAGTTGCTTGTTTATGGATGACTTCAACGTTGGGTTTCTTCTTACCTCGCTTCTGTTGTTATTGACGACATTGTTGTTGCTGTTGTTCCTGAAGTGTCATGTTTTTTAATTGATTCCATTAATTTATTGTTTTCATTTTAATTATTCGAATTGTCTTTTTATATGTTTATCATTATTTCGCAAGGTGTATTTCTTTTTTACTTAATATGGAAAAGGTTCGCTATAGGATAGCACAAATGTTAAATGCATAAAATTTTTTGTCATTTGGTAAGTTTAATGTATGTATAAATAATAAAAAAATATTTTACTTGTACTTAAAACACTCTTACAATCTGATTATGCATGCTTAAAAAATATTTTAAATGGAACAAATCAGTCTTGAGTACATTTGTAGTTTAAAAATAGCATTAATTTTTTTTCTACGAAAATTAATACTTTGGTAAATATCATTTTATCATTTCCAATAAAATGAATTACTCATTAAAAAAGAGGAACTATACAAAGAAAACTATGGATGTACGAGGTGTGTTCAAACATTATCGCGAATTTTGAATTTTCGCGGGTTACGTATATTCGAATTTCGATTTTTTTGTGGCCTTATGTTGGTACTCATGTCTCTCACTTATGCCGACAAGCTCGGCCAATTTTGAATGTTCACTTAATTGTTGACAGCTGCTTTGCTTGCAAGTGTTTTGGATCGTCTTCGATTTTTACCTATTCAAAAAAATGGATCAAAGAACCTGTATCAAATTTTATTTTTTTTCTGAATGGAATAAATGGAATAAAAATTTTGAAGAAGGCTTATGGGGACTAAGCTCTACCAAAATGAACAACATTGGATTGGTATAAATTGTTGAAAGAAGGTTGCGAACTTGTTGAAGACGAAAAGCTCCCTGATCAACCATCGACCTCAACGGACGATGCTCACATCCAAAAAGTAAAAAAATTAGTGCTAGCACACCGTCGATTAACTATGAGAGACATTGCTGATGAAATTGGCGTATCGAAAGGATCAATTAATACAATTTTGAAGGATGTTTTGGGCCTCAAACGTGATGATTGATTTTGGTTTGAAAAATGATGATTTTTTTTAAAAACGGTAATGATTTTTCGTGACTTTTTGCCAAAAATCCAACCAATATCGTTCCGCAACCACCGTATTCGCTTGATTTGGCACCGTGTGACTTCTGGCTATTCCCAAAACTCAAGAGACCACCTCAGGGAACGCGTTTCGAGTCGATTGAGGAGATAAAAGCTAAATCGAAGAAGGCGCTGATGGCTATACAGGAAAGGGATTATTTGGCATGTTTCAAAGATTGGAAAAAACGTTGGCATAGGTGTATTTTATCTGGAGGGGATTACTTTAAAGGGGACAAAATTGATATTCATGAATAAATAAATCATTTAAAAAAAAACACAAAATATGCGATACCTTTTGAACACACCTCGTATACAAAAAATTATATATTATAAAATTATAACACATCAGTAATATACATTTCCGCATTTATTTTTGTATTCCGAGTAAAGATACAAAACTTCGAGTGAATTATTCTTTTAATAATGTATTGCATCGGGGTACTGAAAAACATTGTCCAATACTGCATCTTAATCTACTTCAACGTCCTGATGAATATTAGTGCAGCACTTTTTCAACCGCCGAAATGTTGAAAAGAGCGTTCATTTGTCGATGTCGTTACGGGTAACGCAGCCATTTCAAGAAGGATTTTGTGAACATTAGAAAAGCAGTTGCATTGCAGATGTTAAGAGCTTCGACAGGGCTGTTGATGTGTTTTATTAAAAATCCGTCTTCGCCAGGGTTTTACTCATAGATCCATACTTCAGTAGAATTAGAATCATCATGCAAAATCGTGGAGTATTTCTCAAATAATTGGCTGTATGTTTCTTCATTTACAGTTGAAGTTTTCAATGGGAAAAGACATTTGACAGAATTAACTGATTCTTAACTGTGTAGATTACAATATGGGTCCACATATATGGAAAAATAAAATAAGTAATATGAAAATACTACCAAAAATTAAAAAGTATATATTTGAGACTACTACACATTGATAGTTACTGTGAACATTATACTGATATTTTCGCCAATTTATTATAAAGTTTCTGTTATAATATGAAATTCATAGTTTTATGTACATATGTATTAATAGTTATTAGACTTCATAGACGGGCATTTACTATGAAGAAGTCTATTTTTTCAATCTTTTTATAGTATTTGTCCGTTAGGGTCTAAACCTTCTGGGGGTTTAGATCCCCAAAATTTATACAATGACATATTTGATATCAAATTAAAGTTATTTAAATAATCTTTAGAAAATTATATATTTGTTTATTTTATTATCATATAATATATTATGTAAGTAGTAAACTTAGTAAATTTTGGGTTTACATACTTATTATGTATTTTGTCCAACCATTTGTAAAAGTTTGACTGAATTCAAATACTGTTTTTTATTTTTATCTATCTATTTTCGCTTGCAAGACCGTAGTAAAGATACCCCTACAATTACGGATGAAACATTATTTTTTAACGGCGTTTCCGTTGGTGAATTTGATGCTTACTTAAAATTTATCGATGATGGACATCTTGATGCAAGTCAAAACTGTAGACAATACGGATAAAATTTTTTTGGCGTTTTTTTTTTGTTGTTTATGATGTTGCAATATTAGCCGCTTATATAATTGTTCTCGAAATTAAACCATTCACCGATAAATCCCTACGCAAGCGACAACTGTTCCCATCATCTGAACTTAGGAAAATATTTAAAAATACTTTCATTGATGATCGATTGTAAGAACTCAAGTTGTGATGTGTGACCAAAAAACGGTTAGATTTAAAGTTATGAATGTAATTTTTTTTAGCTCTTTGTTTTAATAAAAAAATAATCGCCCCAAACATATCAATCTGAAGCAGAACTTTGCTGTCTTTTAGTAAAAGGCACATCATTGAGCTATGATACATGTGCGTGATTTAGCTTAAAAGAAGAGTTCGTATATAAAAAGTTTGCATAGCTCGATCACTTTAGTATATCAGATCGACGTTAAACACATTAAAATATTAAATAAATCCATTTAATTTTTTTAACTCATTGAAAAAAAAAACTGATGAAGCCTTAGCAGTCCCACACAAAGTATTTCATTTGATCAACACATTCAATCAGAAACAGTGCTAATAATTTTAATTTGAAAATCAAATAACCTCAGGTAAAACAAACAAGTCATGCATAATTTTTACGTAAGAATATTTTAATTGAAATTGCCGAAGGGAGCCTCTATCACAGCAAATCATACAAACCAATTCGGTCAGGTCAAACCATATCGATTCATTTATGCGTGTAGCCAACTCCGCACCGGTTTCAGCTGCGAGGAGGATGTCTGCAACTACGACATTCAGCTGCATGCAAATTCAATTTAAGCTGCCCTTTAACGCCAACCAGAAATGCGTTTTAAAGTATGATTTACGCAGGCGCCCCAGGACGTCGTACTCGCTCATTGATTAAACGCTTACAGAGCTAATAATAAGAAGGGCAAGAAAAAATAGAGTGAGCGGGGCAAAAACGCAAAAAAAACGAAAACAAAACAAAAACTAAATATTTACTTTGGCTTTGATATTTACCAAACTCGGAATCAGTTAATTTATTTCATTGACTCCAGTCAGCTTTGTGCATGGAAATTTCTATGACTAAAGCAATATTGTGCACAATAAATGAAGTGTTAATAGCGATTCCCAATTAGTTTGTACAATAAACTCGAATTACCTTTGTTTAATTTCTTTTTTCCCACCAAAACAAACATTGCCGGCTGCTATTACCGCCTCAGGAAAGCAGCAGTAAAGGCAATGGATGAACTGAGCCAATTTCATGCACCATTGCCGAAAAAAGGGTCTAAAAATCGAAATCGAATATAAAACACAAACAGAGAAGAGTAAGTGGTGCTATAAAGCCTTTGTTCATTCAATAATACATACAATGTTATTGCAGGTATACAATAAAAATAAAATATTGTAAATATCTGTTTAGCTGGTTTGACTTTTTGGACGAAAGGGTCAACGAACAAAGTGAGTCAGAAAATGTTGCGCATGCGTCGCATCAAATGAATGCAATACGAGTATGCATACACTGCCCCGTCGCCCCATTACCATTGGAGCTATTCGCAGTCTGTGTCTGAGCATGCGCCTGCGCAATGTCAGTCAGCTTCTCGCAAAAAAGCAAGGTGTGTGTGTGTATACAATCGAGTCGTTTGTATATGTAGAGAGGTAAAGGGAAGCAATGCAGGTTAAAAGAGCGACCCTTCAACTTCACATTCGTCAAATTGGATGATTTTAGCCTTAAATGTTGTTTTCATTTTCATTCGTTTACATTTTCCATTTGGTTAAGTTCACATTGACAGTGAAGTAAAAAAACTTTAATTCGAAAACATCAAATTTCAAATTTTGGTATAAAATTAAAATTAAATGTAAAACAAGGAAAATCGTTAAGTTCAGGCGTGCCAAACCTTAAATTTGATATTAAAGGATGATAATTAAGAGTTTTATGACCGATTTAGAGTCAAAACATTTCCACAAAAAATAGTTATGTCAATTTTCCATATGAAAACTCGAAAATGGGCGGAAAGTTTTCGATTTAAATAACGCGGAACTATTTTCGCTAAAAATGGGCATAGCCGCCACACATAGTGTTGATATTGGATGATGATTAGGCATGTCCGTCTGTCCTTATTATTCAACAATCTTGGAGCAAATACATTCCTTAAATTAAACAACCATTTTCGTACAAAAAATTCGAAATTAGGCGGCAAAGTTTTGTATGAAGAAGTATACCTAACAATTGTAGCGTGACAAATTTGATTTAAACACATTGGATATCATCCAATATGAAGTGTTTTTACCCAATTTGGAGTGAATATATGCATACATAATAAATATTTTCACTACAAATAAGTCGAAAAAAACGGTAAGTTTGTATGGGGGCTATACCCGTAAACAGGTGGCGTGGCATTATCATATTTCAAACGTTTGACCATTAAAGGAGACATCGTTGCCGAGATAAAGCTATAGTTTCATATTTCAGCTAAATATCTCCAGTAATCTCCGAGTAAATCGCGTTGAAGTAAACAGTACAGACGGACAGACAGACATTGACCTGAAACTCGACTCGCTCTCATCGTAAGCATTAATTTTTCAATTTAATTTACGCGCGTTTTAAATATTAGCCCCCATTTAAACTCTAAATATTTTTTTTTTGTATAAAATAGTACTTATTTACTGAATGTAGTCACTCCAAGTTGGGTCCAAATTCTTTATATGTCAAAATGTTAAATTCTGCCACGCCCATTTTTAGCTATAGCCCCCATGCAACTTACCGCCCATTTTCGAATTTTTATATGAAAATAGCTATTATTTATGAATGTAGTCACCCCAAGTTAGGTAAAAATACTTCTAATCTCATCCAATATCAAAAGCAAGGTGGCACGCCCATTTTCAGCTATAGCTCCATACAAATTTTACGCCCGTTTTCGAATTTTATATGAAAATAGGTATTATTTATGAGAATATTCACTCAAATTTGGGTAAAAACACTTCTAATGTCATCCAATAACAAAACCAAGGTGCCAAGCCCATTTTGAGCCATAGTCCCCATACAAACTTATCGATTATTTTCGAAAAAATGTATGAAACGGTAATTATTTTCAAATATATTTCTATAAATGTAGTATAAGCCACTGATGATCACACTAAACTATTTTGCAAAGATTCGTGTGACGGGTGTTTAAGCTTCGGTTCCACCGAAGTTAACGTTTTTTCTTGTTTTTTTAAGTTAGTAAAACTGCTACTGACTTCCATGTCAAATTATATGTCAAAATATTTATTAATGTTTACGTTACTCTTGTTTTTTGTGCGACAAAAAAGTATTTGGTGATTTTTTTTTCTGAATGAAATAAAGCTGCAGAGACGTTGAAAATGTTGAAGATGGCTTACGGGGACCGAGCTTTACCAAAATCAACAACACTTGATTGGTATAAATTGTTCAGAGAAGGTAGAGAACGCGTTGAGGCCAAACAACGTGGTCAACCATCGACCTCAACGGACGATGCTCACATCCAAAAAGTAAAAAAATTAGTGCTTGTACACCGTATCGAAAGGATCAATTTAAGGGAGGAGACTATTTTGAAGGAGACGAAATTGATGAGGGAGAATAAATAAAGATTTTTTTATTTTATAAAACTAGTTTCGACTAGTTTTTGGTCACAGTAGTGAATTAATATGAAATATTATCGTTTTGGTATTCATACAAACAACAAAACGATAACATTGAATTTTTCTTGAACTGTAGTTTAATAGGACTTTGTACAACCTAACAATATACTTTTCATAAAGACTGTTTATTATCTAAATCAGAAAGGGAACAAGATAGAGTGTTAAAGAGAGATAGAAAGTGTCGTCATGCACTTGTCAGTCATGTGCGCTGCCTTCTGGTTTGCTTTCTTTTCATTTTGTGTCTTTTCTTGTTTTTTTAATTGGAATTCTATTCCATTAACTATTTAGTATATTCCTGTCGCTCCCTCAGTTCTTGCTGCTGTTGTTGTTGCTGGTATTTCGCTGTTGCACATGCGCACACGTCCTAATGTAATTATTATCTCAACAATTGAATTTCCGGTGTAGTTATTTCTCTTTTCCTCCGTTTACGTCTATCATTATCAATTGACGGAGCTGATGATGCGGTTCGCTTCGGACAGATGTCGCGCGAAAACGTTACAAATGTTCACTTAATTGCGCAATTAAATAATTTTACTTTTTAAATAAAAATAAATAGCAACGACAACAAACAAATTGATGAATTAAATTTAAAGGTAAACTGATACCAAAAGTAATTATATTTGGAAACTTATACAATTCGAATACTTGAAGACGTAATTAAAAAAAAAACTTAAATCTTTTAAATAATTAAGTTTTACAAAAAAAAAAAAAATTTGAAAAAGTGGTACTACATTATTTAAGATTATCAACCTAAAATTCCAGAATCATAAAGACAAAACTAGCAGAGTTCGTATGTAAAAATCAACTATTCGCAGCAGTAGTGGCACGAGACTATTGCAGAGTCAACCCAATATATTTTTGGCGATTATCGATGCCATATTTGTATCATCGATTGTAATCATCGATTGTAATCATTCGAATGTAACATCGATTGTCATCAAACAAGCAAAAGTTAACCGGTACAAGCGAAGGTAAAAACGTTAACACGTCATTTTTAATACTTTATATATGTTCACCTAGGGTTTAGATAATATTTCGGAATGGATTTGGTTAAGTTTGCTTGGGGGACTGTACATTATATCAGCCCGATCCTTATCATACTGGTAGAGTATAATTGGGTTGATATTAGAAGTTATTTTATCAAATTTTAATTGAATTCATTCTTTTATACTGTACATATATCAGAAGAAATTTTTGCCATGTTAATGTGATCCCCCATTTTTTCTAATTGAAAGCAACCTGTAGAATGCTTTCTTTTGCTTTAAATAGTTACTTTGCGGCCCAGGTTTAGAGCCAGTAGATGTCGAATTTCAGATTAGATTTTTCGATAATGTTTCAAAAATGCTTTTAAAAGTATTGTATATCAATGGTTCAAACTTCATACGAGTAGTGGTGTCTATCATATATTATTATTTTGAATACATTTTTTTATACCCGTTACACAAAGTGTAAACGGGTATATTCAGTTTGTCCTAAAGTTTGCAACGCATTGAAGGAGACATCGGAGACCCCATAAAGTATATATATTATTGATCAGCTCGATGAGACGAATCGATTTAGCCATGTCCGTCTGTCTGTCCGTCTGTCTGTCTGTTGCGATGAGCTGTTACTCGGAAAGTTTTAAAGATATTGACCAGAAAATTGAAACTTAAGCTTTTTGTGCTCCTAGTTAGTTTGTATGCGAGAACCAAGGTGCCACGCCCATTTTTAGATATAGCCCCCATACAAACTTACCACTTTTTTCGACTTTTTGTATGAAAATAGTTATTATTTATAAATGCTTTTACTACAATATAGGGTAAAAATACTTCTAATGGCATCCAATATCAAAAGAATTTTGCCACGCCCATTTTCAGATATAGCCCCCATACAAACTTACCGCTTTTTTTCGATTTTTTGTATGAAAATACGTTTTAATTTATGAATATATTTAATCCAAATAGGGTAAGAACACTTTTTATGTCATCCAATGTCAAATCTAAGGCGCCACGCCCATTTTTATGTATAGCCTCCATACAAATTTACCGCCCATTTTCGAGTTTTTATATGAAAACATTTACTATTTCAAAATGAATTCAATTAAATTTGGTAAAATCAATTCCAATGTCCACCTAAGTGAACCCTATCGATATGGTAAGGATCGGGCAAATATAACATAAAGCCTCCATACAAATTTGACCAAATTCATCGTAAAATTTAATCTAAGCACCTGGTGAACATATAAACTATTAAAAGTGTTGTGTAACGGGTATTTCAGCTTCGGTTCCACCGAAGTTAACGTTTTTTCCTTGTTTTTAATTAAAGAAGCGTACTCTATCAATACAAAGCAGAATTAGGTATAATAAAAAAAAAAAAAAAAAAATTCACATAATGGCTTTGATCAGGTAATATTGTTGAAAACTTGAATTTCATTAAAATCGCCAAAAAAATTTTATAATTCAAGGTTTTTTTAAAAATTCTAAAAATATAGTATCTTCTTCTTTATATATAATAATATATAGCTGTGCGTTAACAACGCTAAAACTCAAGAATGACTCGACCGATGTGATCATCATGTGGTCATATGGCTCTCATCATAGATGTGGTCAGAAAGAAAAAAAATTTGGAAAATTTTGACCCGGGGCCAAATGGGGGCCCTGAAACCGGAAAGCCATATCTTTGGAATGAATAGACAGTAGAGTAGAGACTTGAAACTGGGCGCATTTGAATGATGGTTAGTCGTGTTAAGGGGATTTCGAAAATTTGAACCCACATTTTTTGAACAATAATATATAATATTTAGCCACCAAAGAGAAGCAAAAAACAAGCAAGAACATTAACTTCGGAAGCACCGAAGCTCAAATACCCGCCACACGAAACTTTATTCATTTTCTCTGGAAAAAAAAAAAATAGAAGGTGAGTTTGTATAGGACTATATGTTTTATGGCTCGATCCTTGTCATATCGGAAGCATATTTATAGGATAACAGTAGAAGTCATTTTACACAGATTGGAGTGAATATATCCATAAATAAGAACTATTTTCATACAAAATCTGAAAAATGGGCGCTTGGTTTGTATGGGGGGCCATATCAAAAAATGGGCGTGGCACCTTTCTTTTGAAATTGGATGTCATTAAAGTGCTTTTATCCATATTTGTTGTAAATACATTTACAAATAATAACAATTTTCATACAAAAAATCGAAAAAAATGGTAAGTTTGTATGGGGGTTATATCTAAAAATGGGCGTGATACCTTTCTTCTGATATTGGATGGATGGATATTGGATTAAAAGTGTTTTTACCCGATTCGTAGTCAAAACATTCATAAATAATAACTATTTTCATAGAAAAATATAGAAAAAAATGGTAAGTTTGTATAAGGGCTATATCTAAAAATAGACGTGGCACCTTTCTTCAAGTATTGGATGTATGGATATTGGATTAGAAGTGTTTTAACCCGATTTTTAGTAAATACATTCATAAATAATAACTATTTTCATAGAAAAATATAGAAAAAAATGGTAAGTTTGTATGGGGGCTATATCTAAAAGTGGGCGTGGCACCTTGGTTCTGCCATACAAACTGCCTAGGAACACAAAACCTTAAGTTTAGAGTTTCAGGTCAATATCTTTAAAACTTTCCAAGAAACACGCATTGCAACAGACAGACAGACAGACGGACGGACGGACGGACGGACAGACAGACGGACATGGCTAGATCTTTCGTCTCGTCGAGCTGATCAATAATATATATACTTTATGGGGTCTCCGATGCCTCCTTTAATGCGTTACAAACTTTCCGACAAACTGATAATACCCTTCACACTATGTGTGGCGGGTATAAAAAAACGCGAAGCCGGGTACCTTCTATATAATATATAAAAATATCATGTCACAGCGTTTGTAACGATTCTCCACGAAAACGGGTTGACTGATTCTTTTGAAATTTTGTGTGTATATTCAGTTGGTCTAAGAATCGGACATAAACGATTTTTCATACCATTAATTGGAGTGGCGGGCGTTGTCCCCATTGAATTAATCATTAATTCATCTAATATTTCCTGAAACAACTCCACGTGTTTCAATTAAATTTTGTAGATGTCTATTTTTTGGTCCAACTTACACAAAAAGGAAGTATGTAGTTTTAGAAAAATGGGCGGTGGGCTTGGCTCCCATAGAAGTATTTGAGAGAAATTTAATTCGGTATACATGTTAAAAAAAGTTTGAAAAAAACGGACGATGGGCGAGGCCCCATAAAAGCGATCAAAAAAATTAATTTTATTTTTGCAAATAATTGAAGAAGAGAAACGGTACTTGGTATAAATGTTATTACATCGAGAAAAGTATAATCCATTGGAAAAACGAGCGGTGGGTGAACCAAAAAAAACTTTCTCTTATTTTTGCAAATAATGGAGCTAGACAAATGAAATAAGGAATTACTACATGACCCGAGCAAGGCTGAGTAGTTCAGCTTAAGTTCATTGCATTCATGGTGTGTAGCCGACTTTCTCAGTCTAAACATTTCAAAGTGTAAATGTAGGACATTTCATCGTAGAAAACCGATTTTAGCATCTTACCTCCTAAACAATCACAAACTTGATAGGGAGTTTAGTTTTTGTGATTTGGTTGTTTTCATGGACCCCAAATTAAACTATATAGCCCATATTAATGTATTGGTAAATAAAGTAAAAGGATTTATTGGTTTTATAAAACGTTGGTCTAAAGAGTTTGATGATCTTTATATCACTAAACTTCTTTATACCACGTTAGTTCGACCTACATATTTTGGAATTTGCATCTTCTGTGTGGAATCCACATTATGCGGTTCAACAAGATCGTATAAGGTCTATGTAAAAGCAATTTCTCATTTTTACTCTTGAAAACCTTAATTGGTCAACAAATGTTCATCTCCCGATATGTGACACATTTTGGATATGTGATTGTCTAAACACATGTCAAAAATGTAATGTGGGGAGAGTCTCGTTCTGAACGTCATCGAGTGCAGACGTGCTGCTGGCGGTCGCTCTTCGTTTGTGTGGCGTCGATTGCAATTAAGAGAAGTTTTGCCTACATTGTATTTTGTATTATCTTTGTATGATTTAAATATTAATAAACATTATCAATAAATGGAATAAATAGTAACCATCCTGACATACACTAATTCCATTTTTGACAAATCAGAAGTGGGATGCAAATCCACACCACATAGGAAAAAAAAACAAATTGTTAAGAGAAAGAAAACAACGAAAGTTTTACGAGAGCGTAAAAGAAAAAGTGAACGAGAACAATCAAGATCGGACAGACAAAACGGCGAAGCCACAAAGGGCAAAGCAAAACGGTCAGGAGTTCCGAACAAAGAAAAAAAAAGTGTGACGACAAGGCAGAGCCACAAAGGGCAAAGTAGACAGTCTCACGGAAAAGAAAAAAAAGTGAATAACTGCAAAAAAAAAAAAAAAAAAAAAAAAGTTTGCAACGGACAACTCACTTAAGAAGGAAAAATATATTGCGACACTAAAGAAAGAAAGTGCTACGCAGTTAAACAAAGTAAATTGCGTCGCTAAAAGAAAAAAAAGTGCTACGCATATAAGCAAAGATATTGCGACGCAAAAAGTGCAACCGCAATAAGAAAAAAACACAACGACAACGAGTTTAAAAGAGAGCACTATCTTATTTCTCTTTCCGATCGATTGAAGAAGTGACAGCAGTCGAAAACGGTAGTTTTGTGCGCAGATAGACAAAAACGAACGCACAAAGAAAAAGTGCAAAGATAACTCAAGGACAGTCGTTTTTTTTTAAAGTCAAAAAAAAAAAACGAATAGTCGTTTTGTGAAATTCAAACGGAAAAGTTTTTTTTTGAATTCAAACAGAACGATCCCGTTAAAAAAAAGAAAAAAAAAAAAAAACGAGAAAAATAGTCAACGAGAAAAAGAAAAAGGGAGTCGCGTCGTAACAGGCAAAGAGCAAAGACGTGTGCGCATAGTCAAAGGCGACGATTAAATTTTGAAATTGAAAAGCAACAGTTAAAGTTTATATACGCACTTGAGTTGACAAATGAATATTTAATTAAAAATGTTGATTAAATTAAGCCATCTACGCGTGAGTGAATTGGATATTGTATTGCGTACGAATGGCATACAATTATCAGGAAATAAGCAGACCAAAGTGGAAGAATTGACTAAGCTACTAGGATGTGACGAAATAGAGAGCAATGACTACGATTTTGGAGAAGATCGAAGTAATGGCATGCAACGGCAACTAGACGAATTGAAGGAAATGGTGACTAATTTAGCAATGTCAGTGCAAGCAATGTATGGTCAAGGGCAACAGCAAGCGCAGGAGCGTAGGGCTGCAGCAATGATAGAGCCAACTGCAAGGGCACAAACGACGGCAGAGCAAAGTATTAGTGCTACAAGAGAAGCAGCAGCCATTTCTGTAACGCCAAGTCTCGGAATGCAAACTAGTACGAGCATAAAGGATGTAATTGGAATACTACCAGAGTTCGATCCAATTAAAGGTTGTTTATCGTCAGAACAATTTATCAGCAAAGTAGAACGACTTCAAAGCGTCTATTCATGGAGCGACGATATTGTGCTATTTTCGGTTCAGCACAAAATGAAAGGTGTGGCTAAGGATTGGTTAGATGCACAATCTGTTTATGAAACATGGGAACAGTTCAAGTGTGCGCTACGACAAGATTTTCCAAGTGTAGTGCTTACAGCAGATATTCACCGCGAAATGATGAGACGTAAGCGAAAACTCAACGAAACGATAACAGAATATTTCTACGCTATGTTATCAACGGGAAGACGTGCGAACATTGATGAACCGTCAATAAATTCGTATATAATAAATGGATTGAATCAACCCGAAGCGACGAAGGCTTTATTGGCGTTGAACTTAAAGACATGTGCAGAGCTATTTCGATCATTAGAAAATATGAAGTCGGCACAAGGATTACAGCAACAGTCTAACGCAGCACCAAATGGTTATAATGGTAATGCAAAGGGACCAAAGTGTTATAACTGCAATGAATACGGTCATATAGCTGTAAAATGTCCGGCACCACAAAGTAAGCCAAAGTGTGTAAAGTGTGGCAAGATGGGACACGAGCTGAAAAATTGTAAAGTTAAAGATGTGTCAGTATCGCAAGTCAAGGAAGCGAATGAAGAACCATATCCGCCTATTATGAAACGCGTCTACATAGGTGGTCAAGAATATTCAGCATTTGTGGACACAGGCAGTGATAATACGCTTATTATTGCGTCAGCAGTACCCAAAGATGTTGTACGACTGCGTTCAGTAAAACGCTTACAAGGATTTGGAGGAGCAATCATCGAGTCAACGGAGTGTATAATAACTGATATAAGATTCGACGATAAGGTTATATACTCAACAATTCAAATAATACCCGATGAAGTACTTAAATATCAAGTTTTGCTGGGCAGAGACATACTTTGTCGCGATGGACAATGCATGAGCGTCAAAAGTGATGCGGTCGAAATGAAGCAGCATAAGTTTAATGTTGGAGATGATATTAGTACAATGCAGCGTAATCAAGTAAAGAAATTATTAGAGACATATGAACACTGTTTTGCCGAAGATATGTCTAATCTTGGTAGATGCAAAACAACAATGATGGACATCGAAGTGACATCAACAAAGCCAATACTTGGACGACGATACCAAGTACCATTTGCACACAGAGAAACGCTACGTGCGAAGCTGGAGGAACTTTTAAAGTATAACATAATTCAACGCAGCAAGTCGCAACATGCAGCATCAGCAATAATAGTACCAAAAGCAAATGGAGAAAGTCGGCTATGTGTTGATTTTAGAGTACTAAACGAAGTGACGATAAAGAAACAATATCCAATGCCGATTGTAGAAGAGCAGCTATCAAAGTTAGCTGGAAACAAGTACTTTACTACATTGGATATGACGTCTGGATATTACCAGATACCAATCAGCGATAAATGTAAGAAGTTTACAGCTTTTATGACTCCTGATGGATTATTCGAGTTTAATGTAATGCCATTTGGTTTAATCAATGCACCAATGGTATTTCAAGAGGTAATGTCAAGTATTATACGAGAGCTGGAATATCAACGAAACATAGTAAACTATGTAGATGAAGTCATCATACCATCAAAGACTATTGAAGAAGGATTAGTCATACTAAATGAGTTCTTGAAAGCTATAGAAGTAGCCGGTTTAACGTTACGACCGTCAAAATGTACGTTTATGCAGACAAAGGTAAAGTTTTTGGGTCACGTGATTACTAGTGACGGCATACAACCCGGTACTGAGAAGACACAGTGTATTGACGAATACCAACAACCACGAAATGAAACCGAGGTACGCAGATTTTTGGGAATTACTGGATTTTTCCGAAAATTTGTGAAAGACTACAGTGTTATTGCACAACCATTGAGTAAGCTGTTAAAGAAAAGTCAACAGTTTGAATGGCATAAAGAACAAGACGACGCTTTTCAACGTTTGAAGAAGGCTATAACTACACAGCCTGTATTAACTTTGTATGATCCCGCAAGGTTTCACGAAGTACATACGGATGCAAGTATCATAGGAATTGCTGGAGTGTTACTACAACAAGAAGACGAAGGTCTTAAGCCAGTATTTTATTACAGCCGTCTATGCAGTGATGCAGAAAGTCGTTACTCAAGTCACGCACTTGAAGTTTTAGCAGTTACGGAAGCGTTAGAAAGGTTTCGCATATATCTGCTTGGATCACAGTTTGTAGTTGTGACAGACTGTAATGCAGTGGCAACACTTAAGAATTCGACAGCACTTCAACCGCCAATCGCACGTTGGTGGCTTAAATTACAAGAATTTGATTTTATATGTAAGCATCGCCCAGGCGAACAAATGCCTCATGTTGATGGCATGAGTAGACAACCAGTAAGACAACCAGAGAGTCAATCTACCGTAGCAGATAGTATTATGAAGATAATTCCAATTGATGAAGATTGGGTTTATACTATGCAGAAACAGGATCCAGCTATTAATGAAGTTTTCGAAGTACTCAAAGGCAAAGAAAATAAGAATCAGTGGCGTCAAATGAAAACCGATTATGAAATATTAGCTAGTCGGCTTTATCGCAAAACGAATGAGGGAAACAAGCTTGTCATTCCTCAAGCAATTAGATGGCGCATAACAAAGTCAAACCATGATGATATGGGACATTATGGAGTAGAGAAAACTTTAGAACGGATTAAACGAAGTTTTTGGTTTCCACGAATGAGAAGGTATATAAAGTCATATATCGCCTCATGCCCTGAATGTTGTATAAACAAAGTTAAAGGAGGCAAACCGGATGGTCAAATGCATTTGTCGGAAGTTACACCGATACCATTCAGGACAATCAATATTGATCACGTAGGACCTTTTCCGAAAAGCAAGAGTGGAAATTGTCACATTTTGGTAATAGTTTGTGCGTTTACCAAATACACATTTGTGACAGCGGTTCGAAATACAAAGACAGCACCGGTAATAAAGGCGCTTAACCAAATGTTTGCAGTTTTTGGACAACCAGTGCGTATTATATCGGACAGAGGCACATCATTTACGTCAAAAGAATTTGAAAAATTTATAGAAAGTCATGGAATTCAGCATATTAAAACAGCTGTGCGCACGCCTCGCGCAAACGGACAAGCAGAGAGAATGAATAAAACGTTGATAAACGCTTTAAAAGCCAGCACAGAAGAGAATAAAAATTGGGACCAACAGCTATTGAATATTCAGTGGAGTATGAATACACAAGTGAATGCAACTACAAAGTTTTCCCCGAATGATTTGGTCTTCAATTTTAATCCAAGAGATGTATCTTATAACCGTATTGTTCAAGCAATTATGGACGAGCCAGATTCAGAAATTGATGTGGTTTTAAACCGTCAACAAGCAGCAGCAAACATAGAAGTCGAACAACAAAAATGGAAGCAACGATACGATTCTAAGCATACACAACCACGCAAGTTCGAGATCGATGACTTAATAGTTATTGATTTTGTACCAACGGCAACTGGAGAAACGCATAAATTAGATCCAGCGTTCAAAGGACCTTATGTAGTAACGAAGATTCTTGGCAACGATCGTTATTTAATTGAAGACTTGCCAGATCGATCAGTGACGCAACGACGATACAGCAACGTGGTATCCAGTGACCATATGAAGCCATGGTGTGCGTTAATACCAGATCTGGACATCAGCGAAGAAGCATACGATTATTCAAGTGAGATGATCGAAATGTCAGGAGAGGCCGAGATGTCAAAAATGTAATGTGGGAGAGTCTCGTTCTGAACGTCATCGAGTGCAGACGTGCTGCTGGCGGTCGCTCTTCGTTTGTGTGGCGTCGATTGCAATTAAGAGAAGTTTTGCCTACATTGTATTTTGTATTATCTTTGTATGATTTAAATATTAATAAACATTATCAATAAATGGAATAAATAGTAACCATCCTGACATACACTAATTCCATTTTTGACACACACAAAAATCTTATGTGTCACATTATGTGTCATAGTATGTGTCACAGAAATATTTTGAAATTTTCAGTGCATACTCGTTAATATTGGGAATCTCTGAAAGTAGCACGATAGGCTTTGGGAATCACTTTACAGTAAACTGAAAATGAAAAATAAATTTACAGACAAAATTTATTACACAAATCATATACAGGGTCCGCCACGTAACTTTTTTTTTTTTGCAATAAAAACAAAACGGTTCATCCGATCATCAAATTTATTTTTTCATATTAAAGTACAATCCTTCCGGTTACTTATGGAATATAAGTTCGTTCAAATGGCTGCCTCGGCTGGCCTTGCAGTACGCCATTCGGTCGACCCAATTTTTGAGGACATTTCCGATTGTTTGCGGCCGTATTTCGGCAATGGCGACGCGAATGTTGTCCTTCAAAGCTTGAATTGTCGCTGGCTTGTCCACATAACACTTGTCTTTGACGGCGCCCCACAAATAATAATCCAACGGTGTCAAATCACAGCTCCGAGACGGCCAAACGACATCAGAATTTCGGCTGATAATTCGGTCTCCGAAAACAGTGCGCACAAGATCGATCGTAACGCGTTCCTCAATTTTCGTTCAGCGGAAGGATAAAACTAACTTTCTGTACAATCAGATGTGACATCAGTGTTGCCACACTCGAAATAACCACTAGTTCAAAAAAATGTTAGATGGCGGACCCTGTATGTATATTCATTATTGTCGTTTGAACACCTTAAAATATATGTGACAAGATTTTGACAGTTGGACGATATGTGACACATAAGATGTGTAACAAAATATATGATCGTGATAAATCTGGCCTTAAGCAACTGTTTTTATACCCTGTACCCAAAGGGTTAAAGGGTATATTAAGTTTATGCGAATGTATGTAACACACAGAAGGAGGCTAGACAGACCATATGAAGTATATATATTATTGATCAGCATTGAAAGGGGATTCGAACTAGCTATGTCTGTCCGTCCGTCCGTTCGTCCGTCTGTCCGTCCGTCATGCTGTCTGTCGTATGAAAACGATTATTTCGGAGACTATAAGAGGTACAGCTTTCAAAATTGAAACTTAGACTCTCCTAGGCCGTCAAGTGTGAACTTACAAACGGTTTTTTTTGTAACCCAATTTTAAGGGATACCCCCAATTTGTTTTTTGCATTAAAAGGTCATTGTTTCTTAATATAGAAAGTCTTAATTTAGTATAAATTATGCCTATTATAGTCCCAATAAAATATCCCAATATGGGTAGGATTAAAAAAAATTTTAGATATAGTACCCATACAAATTTACCCACTTTTCAAGTTTTTGTTTAAAAATCCAATACAATAAGGTATATTACAATACAATCATAGGACTTAGCTAAAGGTACAAAATGATTGGGTATAGGGTATCTTGCAGTCGAGCATACTCGACTTTAGCGTTCTTTCTTGTTTCTAATGTAGTTGTTATCAAATAAATATCAAATATAAATATCAAATATATGTGTACTTTAGGGGGCCACCAAAGTTTCGTTTAATGGGTTAAAAACTTTCCGTCACACCTATAATACGTTCATGCTACGTGTGAAGAATACAAAAAAATTATCTTCTTCGAAGATGCATCTCAAAACCACTATTGCACATGTTTGCTTAGCTCGCCCCTGATAGTCTGACTAGTATGGGCTGTTACAGAGTCAACCCACTAACCATAATGAATCAGCTGAAACCAGTTACAGTTAAGATCCGGCAGTGAGGCGGCATGGGACAGCCGTTGACCAACACCAAATTCTATGTTAAGTCGGAAATTAACATAAAAAGATATTAAAACTAAATTAATAAAATATGGATCAATAATATAGAAACATTAACGTACATGGTTGATCTACTAGTTTTGTTGAACTAATAAAAATTAGAATATTTTGAAAATCTGATTATTGTGTGACGAGTGTAAAAACATAATCCCTGAAGTTCCTACGAGTTTGGTGAGAAAAGAAAACTTATTTATACTCATCTCGAGCTCTTTTAGCCTCTCTTCACTGACTGCTTTTTGGCGATCTAAAAAAGAAGAAGAAACAAACTTACGACTTTCTTAAAAATTGTCTAACCAAAACTTTCATTAAACAATAATATGAAGGCAAATAAGACTTGAGCTAATTTCAAGTTCTTTTTTGTATCTTTCGAATTCTTTTTAGGTTGGAACGATAGAAACATTGCCTAATATAGTATATCCTCGTCCATCAAAATGGTGCGCCAAAATTCGCTGGGCAATACTATAACATATGTACAAATAATGATAGGTTTTCTAGTCCGATTTTTGATGTTTATAAAAACAAAAACTTTTGACAGTTACAAATTGACTAATTTTTTAAGAATCGCCGACCGAAATAACATTGAAATTATTTGTACAAAGTTTATAAATACAAATTTGTTTTTCTTTCCGGTTAATTTTAGTAAATTCTTTGTTGTAATTTTCCAACGTCATGCAAATTGACTTCAAAAATGTCTTTACAGAAACCTTAAATTGACATTTTATTGCAAGATGTACTCCCCCTCAAAATGCAATTGGCTGCCGCCATTCCATTCCATATATTGTACAATAACTGGCTCCATAACGCCTCTCACGCAACTGTAAACGATACCAAATTATATTTAATTACCTGCAATTAGTTAAGGTTACTGACGACTCCCGATGAAATTGTTAAGATAAGCGTAGCAGAGTTTTTCTATTTATTTCCATAAACAACACCCTTCATATACAATTGTGGATTTTTATGTCAATAATATTAGTTGACTGAATTGTTTGTAAAACACTAAAGGACACCTCGGATATATAAACTTTAAAATATTTTTTTTGGCATATTTTTCATTCAATGTTCAACATTTTACAAATAAATATTCCATATCAATAATCTAAGTTTTGTACTTCGTCGATTCGATAGCTTTTCAGATATATTATATAATTTCAATAAGTCTAGTTTTTTGAAATAATTATAAATTTGTTTTAATCTTTTCAAAAGTTTTATTTAAATGATTCGGAAAAACATATTACGTATCTAAAAAAAAAAACAAATTTATGAAGGGTATAAAATCGTTGGGTATGACAATATCTTCTTTTTTTACTTGATTTTGTTGTTGCCTTCTTTGTCATTTCGTTTCCCATAATATAGCTAACATTAATTCAATTACAAATGGCTGCTGACTGACTGACTAGGAAAAGTGAGCAAGAGGTGGAAAGTCAGTAACTAGCTTAATAACTGCCAAGAGAGAAGAAGAAGAAGAGGAGTGCAATAGGGGAGGCGGGCATGTGACATAATCACCTCGAACAACAACACCAATTTGGTAATTTGTTACGATTTTTCTTGCACTCATTAGAGTGATCCGCTTTCCCAAATACCGTATGTGTGCGTGCTGTGCACGTTTTCCAACCGCATTTTCACTCAATTTTCGTCGACAAATTTGACTAACGTGGTTGTTAGGAGGGTACAGAAGGGTGTTTGTATAAAATTGGCTCAAACGGAAACGCGTTATTAACTGGTTTATGCAACAAATCGAGATGCCTGACGCGCGATAAGCGTCCAATACGCGCATAGCTATGTGAAGTGAAGGCGTGGTACGACGCAGAGCGGGTGTAATAAAGGCAACAATTAAAACGAAAGCTCAGTAATTTCATTTATTCCTAAATCTAATTGTAATTATTTTCGGTTTCTATTTTAGCTTCAACATTAAAAGCAGAAATTGAAATCAAAAAAAAAATTATGGTTTTTTTTTTTTTTTTAATTTTATTTTATATTTTTATCTAAACTCTTTGCAAGCAAACACAATTAGTGCGTATATTTTGTTTTGTTTTGTTCAAATTTAATTGTTGGTTAATTTACCCAGTTTGGAGAATTTATTTTTTATTTTAATGATCCCTGTCCAAAATTGTAATTTAATGCGCGACAATTAAAATACACGATTTTTTCTGTTTTTTTTTTTTTTGTTTTTAATTAATTTTGTTTTCTGTACTCTACAATTTTGCGATATTTCATAATGTTGCACACTTCATCGTAATATTTTTATGCCCTTTGCCCATAGTATAAAAATAATTTAAAAACTTTTGGCAAATAATTAACTACTTCGAAAATAAAACAAGAAAAACGTTAACTTCGGTGGAACCGAAGCTGAAATACCCGTTACACAACACTTTTAATAGTTTATATGTTCACCAGGTGCTTAGATTAAATTTTACGATGAATTTGGTCAAATTTGTATGGAGGCTTTATGTTATATTTGCCCGATCCTTACCATATCGAAAGTGTTCACTTAGGTGGACATTGGAATTGATTTTACCAAATTTAATTGAATTCATTCGGAAATAGTAAATGTTTTCATATAAAAACTCGAAAATGGGCGGTGAGTTTGTATGGAGGCTATACATAAAAATGGGCGTGGCACCTTAGATTTGACATTGGATGACATAAAAAGTGTTCTTACCCTATTTGGATTAAATATATTCATAAATAATACGTATTTTCCTACAAAAAATCGAAAAAAGTGGTAAGTTTGTATGGGGGCGTGGCGACATTCTTTTGATATTGGATGCCGTTAGAAGTATTTTTACCCTATATTGTAGTAAAAGCATTTATAAATAATAACTATTTTCATACAAAAAGTCGAAAAATGTGGTTAGTTTGTATGGGGGCTATATCTAAAAATGGGCGTGGCACCTTGGTTCTGGCATACAAACTAACTAGGAGCACAAAAGGCTTAAGTTTCGAACTTCAGGTCGATATCTTTAAAACTTTTCGAGTAACACTCATCGCAACAGACAGACGGACAGACAGACGGAAAGACAGACGGACATGGCTAAATCGATTCGTCTCTACTTTATGGGGTCTCCGATGTCTCCTTCAATGCGTTGCAAACCTTTGGACAAACTGAATATACCCGTTTACACTTTTGTGCAACGGGTATAATAACTGAAATAACTGAATCGTTTGTTCATGAGAAATATAACGCTACCTTTTTATGTTTTGACTTTATCTAAGGATCTGGGTTGCCACACTTCTATTTCGTATTTTTTTGGTAAAATTCCAAAAATGCCATCCAAATATTTTTCTTAAGATCCGTTTCCAAGCGTTTCAATAACAGACAAAATTATTTTCCCATGCTTTATAAAAAATTGTTCATGATAGTCGAATACGTGAAAGTTAGAGCGTAAAAAGCTATCCATTAAGAACTGAAAAAGTCCCAAAAAAATAAGTTTATTGAGAGAACCCTTCTTATGAACAATTTTTTTTGTCATTTTTTTTGGGAATGAAAAATCAGATCCGTTTTGGTGTTTTCTAGTATTATTTATTCAATGCAGTTAGTGAACAAAGCCCCTTTAATATTTTAAAAACTTTGTATGATGGACAAAGATGGACGTCAGGACGGGAATACCGTGATTCCTGCTGGGTCCCGCTTACTTTTAATTACAAAAACCCAAATATTAGTTTGATTTGTTAATCAAAAAGCTTAAAATTAAACACTGCAGTGTTATAATTAACAAATATTTGCTGTTTCGTTCTAAAAAGTGTTCGATACTCAGTGGGACCCGCGGGACCCAGCGTGACTCAGGGAATTCCCGTCCCGATGCCCATATCTAGTCTTAAAGCAAAAAGAAATTTCTGTCATAAAACAAAGTCTGCAAACTGGTTTTAAACCGATTCGGGATTTTAACCAACCCACTATATTTAATTCTGCTTTGATTATACAAGAATTTTATACTAAAGATTGTGACAATGTTCAATTTAGTTGAGCTAGGACATTACTTGTGATTATTGCAAAATATAATAGAAGCATAGAATCCTAAAAGGACTTGATAATGTCGAGTAGTGGGCAGAAGTGGGCAGAATATTGGTTGATACACATGACACAGGATTGCGAATTATATATACGACAACTCGAAGTAGTTTCCCAAACTATAAGTACTTCGCAACAAAGTTAAGTAATATTCTTGATATTCTATTCTCAGAATTTGTTAAGTCTTGAGCCAGAAAAATGTGGGTTTTTTATAAACAAATGATGAACTTCTATACAAAATCGTATTACCAATTTCGCGCACATCACAATCTCAAGAAATCATGTGTGCAGATTGCTTTCAGTTGGTACATATGTGACGCTAAATTACATCTTGTGATAAATCTTTAATTCCTGCCACTCTGGTAATGTGATTTTTGAATCCGTCCAAAAATAGTTCCAAAAATTAAGTTGAATTCCAATAAAATTGAAAATGTTCGGTAGTCGACCCGATTTTGAGACTGGTCGAGGTAAAACAAAATTCTGTAATTGGAATTTTCGGGAGACCCCAAAAATCTGAATTTATGGTAGAAAAACTGATTTTTCTTCATTTTACATTTTTAAATCAAAATAAAATATATCGCGTTTTTAGTTAGAATCAAACAAAAAATGAGTTTTCAACTAAATAAATTTTGATTTTTATATTCATAAATCAATAAATAAATTTGTTGGTTTTAACTTATTACTTTATATCTTTCACACTTTTAGTCCAATTTGGATCTTAGATTTCATGATTTCGCAAAGAAATTGTCTTAATTTTCAAATTTTAGAAACAAATGAAAATAGTTTTTTACTAAAAAATTGGGATTAAAAATTATAATTTAAAAAAAAGGGGAAAAAACGAGATGAAGTCGAGTATGCTCGACTGCTAGACACCCTGTGGCCAATCTAAATTTACCTTAAGTTAAGTCGTATCTTACTACCATATCTCATTGTATTGGATTTTCATAAAAAAAAAACTTAAAAAATGGGGTATGAGGGCAATACCTAAAATTTTGCTGGTCCTACCCATATAGCGATATTTTATTGGGACTATCATAGGCATAATTTACACTTCCTAGAATGTCGTTTTTATGCTAAAACACAACATTTTAGGGTGGATTTCTATGGGGGTACCCTTTAAAATGAGTCAAGAGTAGGGCTGTGTGATTGTTAGAAATAATCGATTGTTGATGATTGTAAATATAATTCGATTGTTGCTGATTAATCATGATTATCAAAAAATATGATTTAGTAAATTTTTTTTATTTTATTATATTTCATAATCTTAGAATCAATGGCTAGACTGACCTCTAGACTGTACCAACTACTTGTTTTTTGATTAAATACTCAGTTGATTAATCAATTATTGATTCTTCAACTAATTGATCAATTGATTATACCAAAAATTTGATTGTTAGTTCATTAATCGATTAATCAACCAACAATTAACCGTTTGCAAGTGTACACTTGACGGCTCAGGAGAGCCTAAGTTTCAAGTATGGTGGCCCTAGTCTCCGAGATAATTTTTCTCATACGACAGATAGCAGGACAGACAGACGGACCGACAGACATAGCTAGTTCGACTCCCCTTCCAATGTTGCCTTTTTCTGTCTGTTACATACATTCGCACAAACTAAATATACCATTTGGCATTTGGGTATAAAAATGAATAATATAATTTTTCTGTGTTTCAGCGCTTGTTACACAAAAATTATTCATTCGATTTAACCAAATAGCAAATCGTCGCGTATAGGGTAGCTTTATTAAATTATCCATCCATGATATTTTTTGGTAATATCTTAAATCTAGTCTTCAAATGCTGATTATATGGACGCCATAATCTTTTTTCATTAAATCCACACCCACCTCTAGCAAAAGAACAAAGAACAACTGACCCATCCCATCTCGAAGTTCTATCTCAGTCCTTATCCTTATTTTTCAATTGTTTAACTTTGACCACTTGAACCGAACGTAGTTCGACAGTTACTAAAAACAGGTATGTGAAACGAACCAGAGGATCATAGGCATCGTGAACAACCGAACCGAAGCACTGCTAGTTTTTTTCTTACGCAAACATTTTCTAAATCGGCTCTATTTTCATTATAAGGATCAATAAGATCTATTTCGGACTGATATTTCATATATGAGTTAAGAATATCTAAACGACATTCTAACTTAATTGTATTCATCGAAATAGTTTCTATTGAGCCATTTTTTGATCAAGCGAATTTTTATACCCGCCACACATAGTGTGAAGGGTATATTCAGTTTGTCTGAAAGTTTGTAGCGCATTGAAGGAGACGTCGTAGACCCCATAATGTGTATATATTCTTGATCAGCTCGCCGAGGTGAATCGATCTAGCCATGTCCGCCTGTCTGTCTGTCTGTCTGACCGTCCGTCTGTATATTTCTATGCATCTTTTTCGTTGAAGATATAAATTTATTAAGCTGAAATTCGGAACTTAAGCTTATCTCGACAGCGATTATGTTAAGTTCGAGAATGAGAGTGCCGCGCCCATTTTTAGATATAGCCCCCATACAAACTTACCGTTTTGTTTTATTTTTTGTATAAAAATACTAATTATTTTTGAATGTTTTCGCTCCCAATTGGGTAAAAACATTTATTTTTTCATCCAGTGTCAAAACCAAGATACCACGCCCATTTTTATGTATAGTCAACATACAAACTTTTCGGCCATTTTAAAATTTTTCTATGAAAATAGGTTTTTATGCAGGAATTTACTCCAAATTTCGTAAAAACACTTATTTTGTCATCCAATGTTAAAACCAAGATGTCACGTCCATTTTTAGGTATAGCCCCATACAAACTTTCCGCCCATTTTCGAATTATTGAATGAAAATGCTTATTGTTTATTCATGTATTTGCTCTAAATGGGGTAAAAACACTTCCTATCTCTTCCAATGTCATGGTGCCACGCCCATTTTTAGGTATGGCTTCCATACAAACTTACCGCCCATTTTCAGTTTTTTCTCGAAAATTGTTGTTATACAGATCTGTATTTTTAATGACCACAGATGATTACACATAAACTCTTTAAAGATTCGTGTGACGGTTCTACCGAAATAAACGTTTTTCTTGTTTTCACTAATCTTGACGAAAAAGAATTATAGCAATATCTGGGTTTGAACCCGATTTCTCTGACATGAATAAGATTTTATCAAAAATAAAAAATAAATTCTGTTTTAGTACTTTCTTAATGACATTAAAGTTTAAATATTTTGCGGAAACTATCTATAAAAGACCACACACAACTTCCGACTTCCGAAATAAACACAAATTAGAGTTTCATAATAAGCACGCCTCCTCAATCCTGAAGTCTGCTGATCAGTTGAGCTAACATGCTAACGCCAGGTCATAAAGTAAATAAAATTTTAACTTCAGCCACTAGCACCGACCATATTTGATTATCCGCTTGTCCGTCTGCTTCGAAGAATTTGTAGGCATATAGTATATGCAAGAAAATGCTCATTCAGATTGGAATACAAACAGATGTGCCACATGCGAGCAAGCCATTAAATCCAATCCAACTGAAAACGTTGATGCAGGCGCAGGTAATTATTTGTATGTTTATCCCAGAAAAGATGCGATGTGTATGCCCGAGGGTCCTTTTGCTTGGCTTACCGCTCCATCGTTCGTTCTCCGAAGTCCATAGACTGACGCCTTCGTTGTTGGTCGTTTGATAGTTTGTTTTTAATTTATTAATTAGAGGTCGGCGTTTGTTTGTTCTTCTGTGCAACTGCGACAGCGGCTGCGCATGGCGCTACAGAACGAACACCGAATCGTTATGTTTGTAATTGTCTTGCGGCATGTGTTATCCTTATCATCCTTATGGTTAAAACAACTTGTCCCTTGTCATCCTTCACTTGGTCACTATTTTTTTTTTATTGTTGCAGTTCTTGTTTAGTTTATTTCTATTAAGTCATAAATAAATTGTTAAGTTTGTTGATTGCTAGCAATTAGTTTGGAAAATTGATTTGACTGTACACTAATTGCCAAATGCATTTCCATTTACTTCTTTATCACCAATTCTTTCCGGTCCGTGTCGTTTATATTTTAATAACTCGTAAATATATTATATACACGAGTATTAGTAGAGAAATATCTATGCGGAAGTGAGCGGCTTAGAATGTAAATTTTTTTGAATTCCTTTCATTGTTATATTGTTTGTTCTCATTCCCCTGCCATCTTCGTAAACAAAGCAAGAACAAGTTGACAAAAGTAATAAATCGAATAATAAATATAAAAGGACATTGAAAACTGGGTCATGAACATACTATATATCACCATCAAGTAGACATGTTAGAGTATAAAGTATATTCATATTTACTTCGAAGACTATAAGAGATATAATTATTTCTTATAAACGGGATTTCTCTAGCCCCCATAAAAATCTTCTCCAATATTTAGAATTTATCAATTGAACCTTTTTGGTTACATAATCTACCAAAGGAACTCCAAATTTAGAAAAAAACAAGAAAAAACGTTAACTTCGGTGGAACCGAAGCTGAAATACCCGTTACATGGGCGTGTCGTCTTGGTTTTGACCCTGGATGACAAAAAAATGTTTTTACCCAATTGGGAGCGAGTACATTCATAAATAATTACTATTTAAAAAAAAAAAATCGAAAAAAATCGATAAGTTTGTATGGGGGCCATACCTAAAAATGGGCGTGGCACTCTCATTTTCGAACTTAACCTAGTCATTGCCGAGAAAAGCTTAAGTTTAAAATTTCAGCAAAATATCATAATATCTTCATCGAAAAGATCGCATAGCAACAAACAGACGGACAGACGGACAGACGAACAGACAGACGGACATGGCTAGATCGATTCGTCTCATCGAGCTGATCAAGAATATATATACTTTATGGGGTCTCCGATGCCTCCTTCAATGCGTTACAAACTTTTTGACAAACTGAATATACCCGTTCACACTATGTGTAACGGGTATAAAAAACAAGGAAAAAGGTTAACTTCTGTTGAACCGAAGCTTAAATACCCGCCACATCTTGGTTTAGTTCAGGTAAAATTTGGAGAAGGGATGGCTTGGAGGCAATATTCTGATATAACCAAAGTTTAGACACAATACCTTAATTGTCAAATTTTAACCTAAGGACAGAATAATAAATATTTGTTCAAAAAAAAAGTTGAAAATGGGTGGTAATGGTTTGTATGGGGCTATATGTTTTAGTTGACTGATCCTTAATATTAATATTTGTAATGTGCACATAGGATGACATTAGAAATGTTTTTTAATCCATTTGAAGAGAATATATTCATAAATAGTTATAATTTTCACAAATAAATTAGAAAATAGGCGGAAAAATTCGTATAGGGCCTATAACTTAAAATGAGCGTGGCACCTTAGTTTTGACATTGGACGGACAGACGGACATGGCTAGATCGACTCGTATCATCGAGCTGATTAAGAATATATATACCTTATGGGGTCTACGACGTCTTCTTCAATGCGTTACAAACCTTCAGACAAACTGAATATACCCTTCACACTATGTGTGGAGGGTAAAAAAAATATTTTTATGATAGTTCCAATAAAAGACCAAAAAGTTTCATATGCATTCCTATCATTATATGTAAACTCCATTTCGGCTTAACATTCTGAAAGTCCTTATCGAAACATGCCAAATCCTCTAGTTTAGCTCGTATTTGCGTTTTACCGTAACGTTCGCATTTAAAGTAAAACTTGAACATTTATATCTAGAACTAGTAAACCGATAGAAATTTTTATTTGCTGCTTTCAGCTTAATTGTAGATATAAAAGAGAAGAAAATAAATGTGGAGCCAACTTATATGAACAAACTGGCTGAAAATCGAAAAATATAGTCAAATCACCATTTATTAATTGTCATTGAATGTAAACTCAATTTTGATTTCAGTTTTTGAATGTGATGATCGAAGCAAGTCAAATCTCAATATGGTAAACCGTGTAATCATTATAATACTCAATTTTTTTACCTTTTATATGAAAAATGTCTTGTTCCTTGCAATAGAAAGGCCAAATTTAGTCTGGCTTGTTTATGATAAGCACTCAATAGTTTATATGTTCACCAGGTGCTTAGATTAAATTTCACGATGAATTTGGTCAAATTTGTATGGAGGCTTTATGTTATATTTGCGCGATCCTTACCATATCGAAAGTGTTCACTTAGGTGGACACTGAAATTGATTTTACCAAATTTAATTAAATTCATTCAGAAATAATAAATGTTTTCATATAAAAACTCGAAAATGGGCGGTAAGTTTGTATAGAGGCTATACATAAAAATAGGCGTGGCGCCTTAGATTTGACATTGAATGACATGAAAAGTGTTCTTACCCTATTTGGATTAAATATATTAATAAATAATACGTATTTTCATACAAAAAATCGAAAAAAGTGGTAAGTTTGTATGGGGCTATATCTGAAAATGGGCGTGGCAACATTCTTTTGATATTGGATGCCATTAGAAGTATTTTTACCCTACATTGTAGTAAAAGCATTCATATCAGACAGACGGACAGACAGACAGACGGACAGACAGACGGACATGGCTAGATCGATTCGTCTCATCGAGCTGATCAATAATATATATACTTTATGGGGTCTCCGATGTCTCCTTCAATGCGTTGCAAACTTTCGGACAAACTGAATATACCCGTTTACACTTTGTGTAACGGGTATAATAAAAAATATACACCGTACTTTTGTTAATTTTATAAATGTAGTTAAAAATAATTGAACATTTTTTTGACTATTTCTTTGAATTCAGGAGAGATATGAAACAAACCAAACGAGAGATTTTATGTGACACCCCTGATAGTATTGTATATAGTATGCTCGGTGTATGTGTATTCTTTTTTTATATATAATATAACACTGTTCGACAAAGTTTAACTCTTCAATTCTTAAAGGTAATGTCTATCTGTCCACCATGTCTTGAAGCATTTTTAAGTATATTTTCGAATCTGGACTCGGAATATCTCAATAACGTTTCAATTTCGTATAAATTGTTGTCTATAACAAAGCAACGCGATGTGAATTATAACAACAACTTATTTAGTTTATACTGTGTAAAGCTGCTAGGGAAAAAAACGGTTCTTCTTGATCCCACGCTAATGTTAAGAAAGTTTTTGCTTTTGGACTTTTATAATTTAAGGTTTAAGCTCCTTTTTAAGTTAAATTTTATTAGGTTATAGTGGTTCAAAAGTACCCTTTTCAGAATCAGGTGGACATTGTATCTTTCCAGAAAATTTATGTTTAACTGTGTAATCCAATAAGAAATAAATAAATATTTAAAAAAAGATTAAAAAAAAACATTCTGATGTTTAATATAATAATTTATCATAATAAATACATAATAAAACAATAGAACTTCACATTTTATACGATGGAAGCTCCAAATATCTGAAAAGTATTTCAAGTACAAAATATATGGCGAATCGCACATTTCGTTTGTAGAGCAACAAACCCAACTAAATAAAGTGTCCTATAAATATGGAAAGATTTAGATTTTTATACCCGCCACACACAGTGTGGAGGGTATTATCATTTGTCAGAAAGTTTGTAACGCATTAAAGGAGACATCTTAGACCCTATAATGTATATATATTCTTGATCAGCTCGACGATACGAGTCGATCTAGCCATGTCCGTCTGTCTGTCCGTCTGTCCGTCTGTCTGTCTGTCTGTCTGTCCGTCTGTCTATATAGAGTATTACGCCGAAATTTGGAACTAAAGCTTTTCTCGGCAACGACTACTTTGTATGTTAAAACCAAGTTGCCACGCCCATTTTTAGGTGTAGCCCCCATACAAACTTACCAAAAATTTTCAAATTTTGTATTAAAATAGGTATTATTTATGCATGTATCCACTCCAAATTGGATAAAAACTCTTCTTATGTCATCCAAAGTCGAATCCCAGGTGCCACGCCCATTCCTAGGTATAGCCCCCATACAAATTTAACGCACATTTTCGAATTTTTGTATGAAAATAGGTATTATTTATGAATATATTCACTCAAAATTGAATAAAAACACTTCTAACGACATCCGATATCAAAAACAAAGTACCACGCCCATTTTTAGGTGTAGCCCCACACAAAATTACCGCCCATTTTTCAATTTTTGAATAAAAATTTGAATTATTTATGAATTTATTAACTCCAAATTGGGTAAAAACACTTCTTATATCATCCAATTCCAAAACCAAAATGCCACGCCCATTTTTTATGTGAAGCCCCATACAATGTATATAAGCCACTGATGATCACACATAAACTATTCAAAGATTCGTGTGGCGGGTATTTATGCTTCGGTTTCACTGAAGTTAACGTTTTTCCTTGTTCTTATTAAAATTTAGCGGATACACAATAAAAAATATATTAATTTATTTTACATATTGTTCGCATCGAAAATAAAGTGAAAATATAAAAATATGTCTTGCATATTAAAAAGTCTAATTTATAATTAGAAAAGAAATTTAATACCATCAACGAAAAAAAAAAAAAAATGAAAAAAAGATACGATCAACAGCTTCTGTATTTACGCGCGGCTGCCAAACAAGAGAAGATTAATTACAATGCAATAAATGTAAATTTAATTGGTTGCTAGTGTCAGCAGCCATCATTGAAGATAGTTAAGGAGAAGGTCTGACGCAAAAAGGGCGCGTTAAACGGACAACTCATAGGCGTTTCTAGTTCCTCAAACGCTAGATGCGCATGCGCGCCAAACCAAATCCAAAGCTTAAAACTTTTCATCATAGTGAAGCGGTCGTAGACATGGTGGTGGGCTACTCAACGCAAGTCTTAACGGCGCTGCTTTTTAGTATTTAACTTAAACTCATTATTGGCATAATCAAGCTTGTAATGAGTGGTAAATGTACCCATTCAGTTATTGCTATAACCGCCACCGCCTTCATTACATGATGGACGAGCAAAGATATATTGCCGCGTTGAATATTATAAATTGTATAATTTAAGCATTTTTATACTCCGATGCATCGTCAGCTCCCTGGGCGGGCAGTGTTCAGCTTTTAACTTGGTAGTTAAATTAAATTTGCGAACAGGTTCGTCAAAAAAAAATATACGTAGATCATTTTTACATTGTCCCGTATTGAATGGTGTTACGACCAGGGCCGGTCCTATCACCCTTGGCGCCTTCGTGCAAAATTGTTTGTTGCACCCTTGGGAAATTGAACTTATTTCTCACAACATAGCTGAGTATCGTTAACATCACGTTCTCTCGTCAAACTTAAACTGTTAATCGGTTCATAGGTGAATCAGTTTTCACATTAAACAGAAATGCAAATGTTTCGGAATATATTTTTGCGAATCATTATGACAGAATTCACTGGTTCATTATTCATCTGGTTTTAATATAACTCAACTTTCATTCTCAGCCATTAAGTCTATTATTTCTTAAAGTATCCTTTTTCCACAGTAGTGGTCCGATGTAAGTTATAGGACATTTTCCATTTGGTTTGGTGTTTATAATTTGTCACAATTTTCTCTAAAAGCCACATTGTCTCTAATGTCTCTAATCATTATATCCTTTCGAAGGAAGTTTGGAATAGCATTGAAAAAGGCAGCAAAAGATCGTACATAGCTTTTGAATTCGAGTAAACTAACCGACAAAAAACTGACCATTGAAAAGCTTTGAACATAAAATATTTTGAAGAATGTCGACCAAATTCAAGGTTTGGTTGTTTTGGGCTAATTTTTTTTACAAATGATCGACAACGATGCTACTTATACCAGAATTTCAACATTTTTTTTCAGTATCATTTTGAATTTCTCTAGTTTATATGAAAGATTGAACCTTACACTTAAAACTCCAAAAATCCATGCATAAATGTGTTGTCGAAAGGATTATAATTCACAGTTAGTTTAAAAAAGGTAATGACAATTTATTTTAGCATTTGCTTAAAACAAATTTTGTATTCTTAATATACGGAAAAAGTCTTTTCAAAATCAGAAGAGTTACATTTTGTCGAACTGTGATTTTATATAAACTGTTTGCATAAAAATTTATATTGTTATTACATGTGCTATAAATTAAATACACTGTCTCGTCTGCAACCCTTTAAAATCTGGCGCCCTAGTGCGCTGTACGACCTCGCACCTCGCTAAAGGTCGGCCTTGGTTTCGACCATACGTTGGTCCAGACAGCCATAAACATTTCGCCCAGAGCCATTGACGTTGAAGAATTGCCTCATTAGTTTGACTTAAGTTTTTTTTTGTTTCTTTTCTTTTTTGTGTTTAATTAAAAAGCGTTGCATATTTAAATGGTTTTATTAATTTCTCGCAGAGTTCCTTTTAAAAAATTTCATATAAATAAATTACAATGTCGGCTACTGATAGTTGATAAACACATTTATCATATGTTTCGATTTTTATACCTGTAATTCATAGTGTGAAGCAAGTATTTTCAGTTTGTCGGTTTGTTTGTAACGCATTTAAGGAGGCCCTATAAAGTATATATATTCTTGATCGCCTTGACGACACGAATCGATTTAACCATGTCTGTCTGTCTGTCTGTCTGTTTGTTGGTGAGCAATTTATTCGCTCAGTTTTAAAGATATTGTGCTGAAATTTTAAACTTAAGCTTTTTAAGGTTCTGTACTTCGATAGATACTTTCTAAGTTAAAATTAATGTGCCACGCCAACTTCTAGGTAGAACCCCAATACAAACGTACAACATTTTGTCAAGTTCTTAAGAGAAAAACATTTTTTTTTAAATATGGTACAAATGCTCCTTCTATCAAGCCAAGTCTTCAGTTTTAAATTGGTTCAGATCGGGCAGCGAATTTCTAAATTTCTAAGAATATTTTTAATTTGTTTAATATTTTAAGATAAAATTTGATACAAATGCTGAACACGTGGATCTGTCCACATCAAATGATGAGTGACAGGTATATTAGCTTCGGTCCAATCGAAGTTAGTTATTTTTCTTGTTTCAACTACAACTTTTTACGTTCGAAATCATTTTCCCTTTGTTCCCCGAAAGTAAAACGTTGTGACACCTTAATATGCAAATTAGACCAATGAAAAATTTACGTTTATTTTCGAATAGTTCGGTTATGCTACAATACCACTGCAAAATAATTAAGCTAAATTTTTTACCGAACTCACATAATATTTTTAATTTAATTAAAAAAGTTATCCCTGCTTAATTCTTCATAGCCATTTATTGGCCTCTATTTCGGTGTAAATTTTAATTCATTGCTTCTTACAGTATCACTCACCTACTTACCCACTTCTTAGCATACATATATGTATATGTCATGTTGAAATATTTCCGTATACATATTACTATTTTAAATCGTTAACGATTAAAGGCTACACATATAAAATCAAAATCAAATTACTTGGCATAAAAACCAACCGCAACAAATTGGATCTACTTGAAGTTTTACAATAAATAAAATCTCTTTATTTCATAGTCAGTTAAGCAAGTTAATTCTGCTTTAACGAGCCCTAATGAATTGTCTGCCAACTCCACTACGATCGTCTATAGAAGATTTAAACAGACTCATTCACATTCATTCACACAACCACTTTCACCAAATTAAGCCAAAGAAGTTAAAAAAAAAAAAAAAAAAAAAATATGAGCATTAATCTTTGGAGAGGTAGCAACGCGCGACGTCCGTTTCAATTAATCAGTTCTATGAAAATAAATCATAACCCATAAAAGCAACACAGCGGGACGTCCTCGAACCACGAAATGGTTTATTAGTGGAATCCACATGAAATCATATTTATAAAATTCATAAACGAAGAAACGAATGGATTTGTATAATGGAAGAAATTTAATTAGTAACGAATTAAAAATGCAAATAACATAAAACTACTGCGAAGTGAAGTTAGTTGGTATTAGAGAGTGTCTTCGAGCCGAAACCGAATCAAATTAAGGTTATCCTTCTCTGCTTACAATTTACCCGTCTCTGTCTAAAACTCGATTTACAAGGTTACTAATTTATGCGTTTTAATTAACAGCATTAGACAATATTAATAAAAAAAGGCAAGCTGCTGCCAAAAATAAAACTGATTAGTTTATTAAATAGTTAATTTATTATTTTAAATTTTAAAACAAAATACATAATTGTATCAAAAATTAAGAAAGCAAAACAATCTTTTAAAAAGAAATTAGGAAAGAAAAAAATGTTGTTCAAATACGATCAGGATGCTCCGTTTTACGGCCTCCGATGCAAAACTGCTTTAAAATTAACATTGGCATTCAGACTGATATATGTGAGAACGCGTTAGTCGCATATATATGTACTTGCTTACTTAAAATTTGATATCAGTATTTTGTCTTAATTTAGGTTATATCAGACTATCGACCCGTTTTTACCGTTTTACGTTTTTTTTTGGTTTTTGGTGCTTTTTAAACCCCCCCAAATATCTTCAAAAATCATGAGAGATTTGATACCAACCCAAAGCGATTTTGTGACACCTTGAAACCCCCTTTTGGTTGGAACTTGGTTAATAGATTTTTTCCTGACACCTCTAATGTATTTTGGGACGCTGAATTGAAATCTGAAGTCAGAATTCAAAAGTTGATTTGCGAGGGTCTTTGATTGTGAGTGGGTCTGAACCAAAAAAGTCAGTTTTTTGAGGTTAGAATAAAAACGCTTAGTAACTTTGACATTCTGAATTCAGATTCGGATTCAGTCACCCAAAAAATATATAAAACGACCCCTTTGGTTAGCGGCACATGACATGTTTTTTTATACCCGCCACACATAGTGTGAAGGGTATTATGAGTTTGTCGGAAAGTTAGTAACGCATTAAAGGAGGCATCGGAGACCCCCATAAAGTATATATATTATTGATCAGCTCGATGAGACGAATCGATTTAGCCATTTCCGTCTGTCTGTCTGTCCGTCCGCCTGTTGCAATGCGTTTTTCTCGGAAAGTTTTAAAGATATTGACCTGAAACTTTAAACTTAAGCTTTTTGTGTTCCTAGGCAGTTTGTATGTCAGAAAGTGCCACGCTCATTTTTAGATATAGCCCCCCAAACAAACTTACCATATTTTTTTGATTTTTTGTATGAAAATAGTTATTATTTATGAATGTATTTACTACAAATGGGGTAAAAACACTTTTAACCCAATATCCATCCATCCAATATCAGAAGAAAGGTGCCCCGCCCATTTTTAGATATAGCCCCCATGCAAACTTACCATTTTTTTCGATTTTTTGTATGAAAATTGTTACTATTTGTAAATGTATTTACTACAAATATGGATAAAAGCACTTTAATGACATCCAATTCATCCAATATACGGCCCCCATACAAACTGAAAAATGTATGAAAATAGTTCTTATTTATGGATATTCGAGGTGTGTTCAAACATTATCGCGAATTTTGAATTTTTGCGGGTTACGTATATTCGAATTTCGATTTTTTTGTGGCGTATGTTGGTACTCATGTCTCTCACTTATGCCGACAAAGCTCGGCCATTTTGAATGTTCACTTAATTGTTGACAGCTGCTTTGCTTGCGCGTGTTTGGATCGTCTTCGATTTTTACCTATTAAAAAAAATGGATCAAAGAACCTGTATCAATTTTTTTTTTTTGAATGGAATAAATGGAATAAAAATGTTGAACAAGGCTTTAGGGGACCGAGCTCTACCAAAATCAATAACATTTGATTGGTATAAATTGTTGAAAGAAGGTTGCGAACGTGTTGAAGACGAAGAGCTCCCTGATCAACCATCGACCTCAACGGACGATGCTCACATCCAAAAAGTAAAAGAATTAGTGCTTGCACACCGTCGATTATTCGAAATTGGCGTATCAAAAGGATCAATTAATACCATTTTGAAGGATGTTTTGGGCCTCAAACATGTCAAGTCTCGGTTGGTACCAAAAATGATGATTTTTTTAAAAAACTGTACTGATTTTTCGTGACTTTTTTGCCAAAAATCCAACCAATATTGTTCCGCAACCACCGTATTCGTCTGATTTGGCACCGTGTGACTTCTGGCTATTCCCAAAACTCAAGAGACCACTCCAGGGAACGCGATTCGAGTCGATTGAGGAGATAAAAGCTAAATCGAAGAAGGCGCTGATGGCTATACCGGAAAGGGACTATTTGGCATGTTTCGAGTTTTGGAATAAACGTTAGCATAGGTGTATTTTACCGGGAGGGGATTACTTTAAAGGGGACAAAATAGATATTCATGAATAAATAAATAATTTAAAAAAAACACAAAATATGCGATACTTTTTGAAAACACCTCGTATTCACTCCAATCTGTGTAAAATCACTTCTACTGTTATCCTATGAATATGCTTCCGATATGACAAGGATCGAGCCACTATAACATATAGACCCATACAAACTCACCTTCTATTTTTTTTATTTTTTCAAGAAAATGAATAAAGTTTCGTGTGGTGGGTATTTGAGCTTCGGTGCTTCCGAAGATAACGTTCTTGCTTGTTTTTTGTTTGGCTTTGTTATTATTTTAAATATTCATAAAAGCCTAAATATTTTTGATTTTGCAGATGTAGATTTTACAAAAAAAAAAAACAAGGAAAAATGTTAAAAAAAACTTCGGTGGAACCGAAGCTTTAATACCCGTCACACGAATCATTGAATAGTTGATGTTTAATCATTAATGGCTTATATACATTTATAAAAATATATTTGAAAATAATTACTATTTCATACAAATGTTCGAAAATAATCGATATGTTTGTATCGGGGCTATAGCTAAAAATGGGCGTGGCACCTTGGTTTTGAAATTGGATGTCAATAGAACTGTTTTTACTCAAATTTGAGTGAATAGTTTTATAAAAATACATATTTTTATACAAAAATTCCAAAATGGGGGGTAAGTTTGTATGGGGGCTATACTAATAATGGGCGTGTCAGCTTGCATTTGACATTGGATGATATTAGAAGAATTTTTACCCAACTTGGAGAGACTACATTCATAAATAATAGCTATTTTCATACAAAAAATCTGAAAAAAACAGTAAGTTTGTATGGCAGCTATACCTTAAAATGGGTTTGGCACTTTGATTTTAACACTTGAACTGCTTAGGAATGATAAAAGCTTAAGTTCAGAGTTTCAGGTCAATATCTTTAAAACTAAGCGAATGAATCGCATAAATACAGACAGACGGACAGACAGACAGACGGACAGACGGACATGGCTAGATCGACTCGTCTCGTCGTGCTTATCAAGAATATATATACATTATAGGGTCTACGATGTCTCCTTTAATGCGTTACATTAAAGCCATTTCCGTCTGTCCGTCTGCATGTCTGCCCGTCAGTCTGTCTGTAGTTACACGTTTCATTTGCTCAGTTTTATAGATATTCAGAAGAAACCAAAAAGTTAAGCTTTTCCCAGTCCAAAGCAGTTAAAATGTTAAAACAAAAGTGCCATGCCTATTTTTAGGCATATCCCAATACAAATTTTTGAGTTTTTTTTTTATTAAAAATGGTTTATTTTTGAAGCGATTTGTGTCAAATACAGTAATAACACTTTTAATAGCAGCCTATGTTTATAGAAGGACCCATGAGGTGGGTCCACTATAGCATATAGTCCCCATACAAATCTACCGCCAATTTTTGAGTTTTTATATAAAATATGCGTTATTTTTGAAGTGATTTGAGTCAAATATGGTAAGAACACTTCTAACATCAACCCATGCTTAGAAAGGGGCCCATGGTTGAGGGGGATCACTGTAACATATAACCCTTTTAGAAAATCACCTCTAATTTTTGGGTATTTTTATGAAAAAATGGATATTTATGAAGCGATTTGTTTCAAATATACTCAAATTAATTGTTGTAGCAGCCAATAGGACACATGATTAAAGTAGGATCACAATATGTAGCATATAACCCCCTTTATAAACCGAACGCACGAATTCATTCATCGTGTGACGGGTATTTAAACTTCGGTTATACCGAAGTTTTCGTTTGTCCTTGTTTTTTTTAATAAATATAACCATTTGCTTATCGAAATTTGATTTAGTTAACGATTAGTACAACCAGTCTAGTGTAAATATTTGCTTTGCCTGGGCGAAACCGAAAACCGTTTGGACTGTTTCGATGTTTCAACGTTCGATACCAATCGTATAAACGCTTATAGCTTCTGTATCGCATAATATTTACGTTTTTAATTAAAGAAACCAACCTACTTGAACGCCACATGATACACATAGACTCCAAAGCGGACAACTAACCGTAGATACAAGCTTCGAGTAGAATTACATTTGAAAGTTTATTATACATTTACGCTTCCTCTGCGTTTGTGTTCCAATTTTCGCTCAATCGGTTCGTACCCATGGCCAAACTATCTTAATGAAAAATGTTACATTTTTAATTAATGAAATTTAAAGTTTGTTTAAAGAATTAAAGCTCAATAACAAAGTCACACGCCCATTTCCGTTCAGTAGATTCAGCTTTAAACACGATCAAATGCAACAACAAATTTCAAAACCAACAAAATAAACCAAACTAAGATACAAGATGCACTTAGGTGCATTCAGATGCATCTTGTATAGTCTCCTCTAATCAGCTTAACCATATTTCAAAGATTTTTTATGATTTATATTTAGCTTCCGTTTGAAACTGTTGCATGAAACACGCAATAATGTAATAGTTTAAAGGGGAGTGTCTTTAAAACATTGAAACGAAAGTGGAAATCCTTGGATTATATGCATGACAATCTACCCAATATAACAATAAAGTACGCTAAAATATATAAAAAATATATAAAAGAAGCAAGATTTGTTGTGTACCTTATGTCTTATCTTAATAAAATAATTATTTTATTGGATTTTAATACAAAAAGTTAAAAAATATGGCTTTAGATTTGTATAGAGGATATTTCATTTGAGCTATTGTAGGCATAGTTCTAACTAATTTTAGATATCGTAGATAACATAATACTTAAATTTTCATGAAAAACACAAAATTATGGAGTAGGTTTATATGGTGTGTATAGGGCTAGAGAAAAACTGTTTGTAAATAACCACTTGACGTTTGAGGAGAGTTTAAGTTTCAAAAACAGTGTTCGTGATAGTCTCCATTCTCATGCTGGAGACAGCAGCACAGACGCACAGCCCGACGGACAAACGGACAAAGAGACAGCCATAGCTATGTATGTTCACTTGCTTATCAGGAATTTATAAAACACATGGAAAACTGCAGGGGCTTGGCGGCATTATTAAATGTTATTCGATCAAAAAAACAAAAACTACGGGTCTTCTTATTTTAGATATAGAACAATCCTAGGGAATGCGAACATAAACATTTTTTTGGACCACCCTAATATATATTTATATATATATGGGAATTTCCATGGAAAAAAAAAAACATTTCCTGTACGACATACCTCAGAATTCGATGAAATTTGATGGAGAGGAAGCCTACTGTTCGAAAGGCTTAAATCCAAAATTTGAGCTTAATCGGAGCTTTTTGTGGACTTTATGAGCCTTTGAAAAAATGGGACCCCATTATATCTTGAAAACTGCTTGAGATAAAATCTTGAAAATTTGCATGAATATAGATGGGAAAAAGACGTTTCAAAAAAAGAATTTTGAACAAAATACTTTGGAACAAAAATTTAAAAAAAGCAGAAGTTTTTCTCAGAAATCTTCGAATAACAAAAAAGACCCATATTTCAATATTCATGGAAAAAATATATGTTAAAGCTGCCTCTTTTATGCGCCTTTGGTCAAAATGATCGGCCACCGCAGCAATACAAAAATAAAAAAAACTTATTTTAGTGATAACTGAAAAAAGTCCACTAAAAACGGTTTTTTGAAGATATCTCCTAAACGGTTCTTGGTGGCCATTTTTGAAATCTACGCCCCAAAATACATGGAAATAGGTGGGTTAGAAAGAATCCCATTTTTAATGTAAACTAGTATTATGTATTTACCTATAAATAAAAAAATTCAATAAAATTTTAGATAAACAAGAAAAAACGTTAACTCCGGTAGAACCGAAGCTCAATAGTAAAATACGATCATCAGTGACGTAGATTATAAACCGCAAAGGGGTTGGGTGGGGACAACTCATGTTGGTTTTCAAATAAGACACATATATATAAAATTTTAAGCTAAAAATGCATATAAAACAATAATTTTCTTTAAAAAAAAATTATAGGTTTATAAAGGGCCTGTATGGCCCGATCCAAGTCATATCGGTAGCATATTCATAGGATGACAGTAGAAATGTTTTTATCCAGAATGAATTGAATATAATCATAAAAAAAGAACTAGAAATATTTTTACACAATCTGTAGTAAATACAAGAAACATTCAAAAATTATAACTATTTTCATACAAAAATCGAAAAAAGTGGTAAGTTTGTATGAGAGCCATATCTAAAAATAGGCGTGGCATCTTGGTTTTGATATTGGATGACGTTAGAAGTGTATTTACTTAATTTGGGGTCCTCTTTAATGCTTTACAAACTTTCCGACAAACTGATAATACACGTGTTGCGGGTATAAAAATGATGTACCTCAAAACCTAAGATAGATAGGAAGTTACAGCATTTGACAGAAATGAAGATAAGTCTGTTGTGTATAAAACGGACCGATATTCATGTTTCAGTCAGCAAGTCTTAAAAAGGAGTCCCGCTTAAAGGGATTTCGACGAATTAGAGTGATAAAAAGTACTTGGAATCCAGCAGACCATAAACAGACCAAACTAAATTGGGACCATCATATATTGTTCGTTTAAAGATAATTGATCTTCCCACTTTGTGTTCTCGCCTTTCAATGCCATCGGTCGTTCTTTATAAGATTATCTACAATAAATTTTCTCCCTTGTTCTCGTTTAATTCTACTTTAATTTCTATCAAAAAATCTGTCCTAAACTTAGAACTTTAACATTGGTTTTTCTGTTTCCAGACAATTTTAACTATTTACTAGCCCGGCCTTGGTCGGGTCATGTACACATGTATACCAAATTTAATTTGTCTAGTTCAATTATTTCAAAAAATATAGTATGACGAATATTTTTTGAAACGTTTTTTCCACTGGATAAATATAATAATAAAGACCCCACCACCGAAGTTAACGTTTTTCCTTGTTTTGCATAAGAAAAGTAATTAATTATGAATATATTTACTTGAAATTAGGTAAAAATACATCAAATATAATTTTATGTACACACCACCGATTTGATGCGAATAGCCCTATACAAACTAACCTCTCAATTTCAGATATTTTCAAGAAATTTTTTTTATATAATATCTGTTTCGAAAAAGTAAAAATGAGTCGAACCGGTGTGTATACGTATATTCGCCTTCTTTTCAAGGATTCCGGAAACTGACCACTACACAAGTAGAACCCCACGTTCTAACGCCAACTTGGTTCCGGTCTAATATTAATGCACGTCAGAGTTCAACTCTACATATGCGAATTTCAAAAGTTTTCATTCCTATTTTTGAAAATGTGATATGATTATAGGTTTTCGGTACCAGATTCGTGTTTCGTGTTCGCGAAAAATTATATTCGGAAACACCATTTCCTTGTCACGAAATAATTTGAACAGGTTTTTACTTGCGTTTCGGCGTTTGCCTCCAAAAGAATTTGATAAAATTAATGTGGCGTGGGTTAGTGATAGTCCAAGTTTTAAGTTGGATTGCTCTTTCTTATATGGTCTCCATAACAATAAGTATCATACGGCTTGTATGTTCGGGAGAATTTTTAAAAAGCAAGATTGCCGATCCCGACTATTTAAGTACTACATTAAGCTTTTTAGATACATTTAATTTTATTAGTGTATGATTCTTCCTATGGATGGCTACCCAACAATTTTTAAAATTATATATGTATGGCCTTTGATAATAGTACAGACATAGTTTGTAATAATTTAACCAGTTTTTGGAAAGTTTGTAACGCATTAAAGAAACCGTCGGAGATACTTTATAGTACGAGGTGTGTTCAAACATTATCGCGAATTTTGAATTGTCGCGGGTTACGTATATTCGAATTTCGATTTCATTGTGTCGTTATGTTGGTACTCATGTCTCTCACTTATGCCGACAAGCTCGGCCATTTTGAATGTTCACTTAATTGTTGACAGCTGCTTTGCTTGCACGTGTTTTGGATCGTCTTCGATTTTTACCTATTCAAAAAATGGATCAAAGAACCTGTATCAAATTTTTTTTTTCTGAATGGAATAAATGGAATAAAAATGTTGAAGAAGGCTTATGGGGACCAAGCTCTACCAAAATCAACAACATTTGATTGGTATAAATTGTTGAAAGAAGGTTGAGAACGTATTGAAGACGAAGAGCTCCCTGATCAACCATCGACCTCAACGGACGATGCTCACATCCAAAAAGTAAAAGAATTAGTGCTTGCACACCGTCGATTAACTATGAGAGACATTGCTGATGAAATTGGCGTATCGAAAGGATCAATTAATACAATTTTGAAGGATGTTTTGGGCCTCAAACGTGTCAAGTCTCGGTTGGTACCAAAAATGATGATTTTTTTTTAAAAACTGTACTGATTTTTCGGTACTTTTTGGCCAAAAAATCCAACCAATATCGTTCCGCAACCACCGTATTCGCTTGATTTGGCAACGTGTGACTTCTGGCTATTCCCAAAACTCAAGAGACTACTCCGGGGAACGCGTTTCGAGTCGATTGAGGAGATAAAAGCTAAATCGAAGAAGGCGCTGATGCCTATACCGGAAAGGGACTATTTGGCATGTTTCGAGGATTGGAAAAAACGTTGGCATAGGTGTGCTTTATCGGGAGGGGATTACTTTAAAGGGGACAAAATAGATATTCATGAATAAATAAATAATTTAAAAAAAAACACAAAATATGCGATACTTTTTGAACACACCTCGTACATATATTTTTGATTAGCGTAAACTGCTCATCTTTGTTTTTTTCTTCGTTTAGTTTTAAAGATATAAACTTGAAAATTTAAACTTATGCTAATCTCGGGAAACACCTTGTATTTGATATACAAGATTGTTCCCGAAATCAGCCAGGCAAATTATAAGCTTTCGCGAAATTTTACCTTCGCCACTGATAATCAATTAAAATATATTAAAATTTTAAGTCCCATGGCCATTTTGTCCAACGACCGGTTCAATAAGAACATAGTATCTACATATGTACTCGTATACACAATTTTTCAAACATAAAAACATTAAATTTTTAAAAAAAATAACTTTTGCCTTAAAATAGACCCTTACCAAAATCAAAACAATTTAACCAAAATAAATATTTCACTATCAGATTCTAAGAAATAAAATCAGACATATCTATACTTGATAACTAATTATATCACAACGAAACGAAACACAAAAACTACAAATTGAAAAATACTATCATATCTAGATTTCGTACTAGACTTGTTTATGCTGCTGATAAGAAGCAATTCAATTAACTGAACAATCAATTACGAATTGTTTCTGAAGAAGTAAACTTATAATGTGCCAAATTGGGCGACATTTAGTTTTAAAATTGGTGGCAGATGATGGATGACATTTAGTTTTATATGTCTATAGGTGATATCTATAGTTACCTATCTGAAGTTACCAATCTGAAGTTATCTATTCGGTTCAATGCAGTTTGTTCAACATTTCTTAATTATTGATTTTATGTTTTCGCTACCTTTTGAAGATTGGAACACATGTTATAGTGGCAAACGGAAACGAAATTAATTGAAATTGTGATAAACTATTAATTTTTCGAGATCAAAGAATTTCCAAGAAAACTGCACAAATAGTTATTTGAATTAAATAGTTTTGGCTATTTTGGTTAGTTTCAAAACAAAATCGAGATTTTTATATGGTTGATAACGGTGCTTATAAAAATATTAAAAAATAAATTTTCAAAATAATTTGAATCTTGCGGAAAGCTTTACTTAACCTGTCAGTTTAAAACATTAAATTATTCTTAACATAGAAAATAATTTGAAAAATTTGCTGATAATTGTATATTCTAGTCAATTATTATTATTAAAAATATTTAAGTTTACGTTTGAAAAAAAAACTGGTCGAAATGTGGCGCATCCTTTCCAAGAAGTTTTGCAATCAAGCGTACAAGCGCAGTTTTACTAAAGATGTAAAATTCGGTGCTGAAGTGAGAGCTATGATGGTCCAGGGTGTGGACACACTAGCCGATGCTGTTGCAGTCACCATGGGTCCAAAGGGTCGCAGCGTCATACTTGAGCAAGGCTGGACATCCCCAAAGATTACTAAGGACGGCGTAACTGTAGCTCGTTCGATTTCGCTTAAGGATAAGTACCAAAATATAGGTGCGAAGCTGGTGCAGGACGTGGCAAATAATACAAATGAAGAGGCTGGTGACGGTACTACGACGGCAACAGTGCTCGCACGCGCCATTGCTAAAGTGGGCTTGGATCAAATTTCGAAGGGTGCTAATCCAGTGGAAATACGTCGTGGCGTTATGATGGCCGTTGAATGTGTCAAGGAGTCGCTGAGAAGTATGTCACGACCGGTTGAAAGCGCTGCCTCCATTATGCAAGTAGCTACAATTTCTGCGAATGGTGACGCTGGCATTGGTAAGCTGATAAGCGATGCAACAGAGCAGGTAGGACGTCATGGCGTTATCACCGTCAAGGACGGCAAAACGTTAAAGGATTCCTTGGAGATTATCGAAGGTTTAAAGTTCGACAAAGGTTATATTTCTCCATTCTTTGTCAATACGCGCAAAGGATCAAAAGTCGAATACAACAATGCGCTTTTACTTATTTCGATGAAAAGATCTCAACGCTGAAGGATATACTCGTTGCGCTGGAGATTGCCTATAAGAAACGTAAGCCACTAATTATTATTGCGGAAGATTTGACAGGTGAGGCGCTTAGTGCGCTCGTCTTAAACAGACTAAAGTTGGGTCTGCAAGTGGCTGCGGTGAAGGCGCCAAGTTTCGGAGACCAGCGCAAAGCAATTTTGGGCGATATTGCCGCAGCAACAGGTGCCTTGATCTTTGGCGACGATACGAATTTCAATAAGTTGGACAAAATCAAGTTTGAGGACTTTGGTGAGGTCGGTGAAGTGGTAATCACCAAAGACAGTACAATGTTGTTGAAGGGAAAAGCGATGCAGCAGGACATCGATAGACGCGTGCAGCAGCTACGCGATGAGCTCGAGGATTGCACATCAGATTTAGACAAGGAGCGTCTACGGGATCGCCTGTCCCGATTGACATCAGGAATTGCCGTGCTACATATCGGCGGTTCCAGTGAAGTCGAAGTTGGCGAGAAAAAAGATCGTGTCAATGATGCTCTTAATGCCACTCGGGCTGCCGTTGAGGAAGGCATTGTGCCCGGTGGTGGTACTGCCTATCTTCGCTGCATCCCAAAGTTAGATTTAATGAAATGCGAGAACCATGATCAGCAACTGGGCGTCAATATTATACGCGATGCACTTGTTATGCCATGCCGGACGATTGCTGAGAATGCGGGTGTTGACGGAGCCTCTGTGGTGGCCAATGTAATCGGCGCAAAGGGTGATTATGGTTATGATGCACTTAGAAATGAATACGGTGATCTAATAGAAAAGGGAATTATTGATCCAACAAAGGTTGTACGTACTGCCATTTCAGATGCTGCCGGAGTTGCTTCCCTGCTAAGCACCACTGAGGTGGTGATTACCGATGTGCGAGATGGAGATTTGCTCTCAAAGTTTGCCGGTATGGGTGGCATGGGCGGAATGGGTGGCATGGACGGAATGGGTGGTATGGGTGGAATGGGAGGACTTGGTGGTATGGGTGGAATGGGAGGACTTGGCGGTATGGGCGGAATGGGAGGATTAGGTGGCATGGGTGGTATGGGCGGCATGAGCGGCATAGGTGACGAATTTGATGGTGATATGTCTTAAGAAACAAATGTAGATTCTATTGGACGCATAAAATTCATGTATTTTTTATTTTAGTTTTAAAATAATTTTGTTCGTTGAAGTTTTGAAAATATGCATTTTGTTATTTATTAATTTGTATATTTATTATGTACTCATCAGGCCCGTAACAATTTTTTGTGAGCGAATGTCTGCAAAAACAGCCGAATTACTTGTAATACTCTTATCGCAACGCAATGTGTTTAGATTTACAAATAAATTTGATTAAGAAATTATAATTTTTTTCTGTCTCAGGAAATGGAAATGCAAATAGAAATGTGCGATCTTTCTAAATTTGAGTCTTAATGTAACAAAAGTTAAAAATAATCTGGAATGCTTCTTTTTTTGTTGGTGAAGCCAAAGCTTCAATACCTTGGAGAATAAAGTTTTCAGTTTAAATATCTTTGAAACAGCGATCAAAACAAGCGATCGTTCGTTCTTTTCAAACTAGATAAATGGTCCTTTTTATTGAAGCAACCCCAACTCAAAATCCAAAAACCTAGGAAATTTCTATCTTCAAGGCAAATGCACAAATTTCTTTCGAAGAGCGCAGCTTCCTATATCGTCAGGGTTGGGTAAAGGTGATTCAATTTCACGTCCATTTACTGAAATGGATTCAGGCACTTTGGTCAGTTAGGTCAGGTCAAACAATGGCAAGTCAAGCTTTTACTGAAAAAACTCTGCTCAACATGCCAGATCTGACTACAAAATGTCAAGCAAAATGGCTGAGCCAGTGTTGAAAAAAGATAACCAGGGATTGAGTAAATTTTTTGAATGTTTGGTATTTTTTAGTGGTAAATGTGCGAATCAAAAATGTAATTTTTTTTTAAAGTAAAATGAGAGACTATTTGGTTTGGAATCAGAAATGTAATAGAAATTTACTCGATAAATTACTTTAATAATGCGTACCCCAGGATAAAATTTCTTTCATTCTGACTGATATTCAGGTTAGGCTATGTTTCGAGTTTTGGTTTGCCTACAAGTGCGTTTGCATGCTCAGTTTGCAGTCACTTACTACTTGAGATCCGAATAAATTCTTTGAAGAGAAAGACAAATTAAAGGCTTTTAGCTGGTTTCTCGAAGCGGTTTATCTCACTACTATCAATCTATTAAATGTAGTGCATAACCATAAACATGATCAGGGCATTGTAGCTCAACTATATTCGGGCAATATCGCAGTAAACACTTTGAATTAAGTTAGCCAAATTCTGACCCCGAAAAAAATGTTTAATTTCCGGGGTCAGTGATCTTTAACAATCAATCAGGATTTGATCGCTTTAAAAAATAGGCACAAAACATTTTTGTAGTCTAATTATAAGTTCAATAAGTTCAATTTCATGAGTGCTTTCATTTTCCATTCAAAAAGTCGATTCTAATACTATTTACTGGTACAGTTGCTCAAAAACCAAGTTGTTTAAAAACCAGCTCTGGTAGTTCCGCCAAACTGCCAAAGTGCCTGACTATTTGAACAACCTAAATTAAATTTTATTTTGAAAGCATTTATTTGAATTGGTTGTGGTAGGGAAAAAACTGATTTTTTTCTTTTAAATGAGCGGGCCTGTTGTATTTTGTGAATGTAGTCCTACATATCGCAGTCATAAGGACTAAAATTAAAAAAAAAATGCATAAAAATTGAGAGTTGCGCTCATGACCAGAAACGAAAATTTACGCGTTTTTAATTTGATGCGCACGCAACTTTAATAATCGCGAAAACACAACAAAGGCTTGCAACAATTGGGGACATAGGCGTATGTAAAAAGGAGGTAGTTCTATTTAAGAATAATATATAGTATGGATCCATATTTAAAAAAAATAATATTAAAATATATTATTAATGTAGTAGTATGAATTCAAATATTTAAAATAACATTTAAGGTATTCAGATTAAGGTTGCAACTCTAGTAACGGAGTAAAATGCAAAACAAATGTTGCACAACAATTTCCATACAAAAATGTTTATCTACTTTCCACTACCCATGCCCCTGACTACAAAATTTAATTGCATCGGTGTAATACTAGGGCTGCAAAATAATTTCGAAAGAATAGAAAGTGGCGGACCGAATTTCATCAATTTTCATGTAACTTGGTTGGCAATGCATCAGTAAACAGTTTTTTTTTTAAAGAGAAAAACAGTAGAATCAATAAAGTTCACATACCCTAATAATATTTCACATAAACATTGAACTATATTTTAAAACAAATAAAGCAAAGTCACGAACAGCTGATTGCGGAAAGTTGCACAGAGTTGCACAAATTTACTTTCACAAAGAGCGTTCAGTTTGCCTTCGAGTGCAAAGTTAATTTTTAATTTTTTGCAAGACCTTCTTAATACTTTAATTAAAACGGATTTATATAAATAAAAGTTGGGGTAGAAAATAAATAAAAATATGGTTTACTTCGGCAAGAACATAAAACCAAAGTGTCAAACAGCTGATTATGAAGAGTTGGAGAAATTTATATTTTTACAAAGAGCGCTCTGTTAATTTTAATTTAGTGCAACACCTTCTGAACACCTTCACCTTAAGTGAATAAAAACTAAAACGATTTTTTTTATTCCCTTTGTTCAACCATATGCATAGTTGTTATTTTAAGGCAGGGCTGCGAACTTGTTTTGTACCCAATCAGTTTTAAACTAAATCACTGTACTTTTTAAGTGTTTGCACCGTGATCCGGACCAGTCTTCTGAAAGAAATGGGTTTGAAACAGGACTGAAGACAAAAGTTGCAGCCGTAGTTTAGCTTTGATCGAAAACTGGCTCAAACGTATCAGTGATTAAAAGGTATCAATAGAGCCAATAAATTTTTGAGTGTTTTGCAGCAATGTTAAAAACAAATTATTTTGAAAAACTGGGAAAAGTAAAACTATTTATTTTATTTCATTTAATCATTTTTTTTTAAATTTCAAGATGATTTTTTAAAATTAAAACTAACTTTCCCTTAAATTGATTTACTGACTTAGTCAGACAATTCAAACTCGAAATATTGCCTAAAATTTACAGAAAGACCGAGTGTATAAAAACAATTATAAAACATAAATTAGTTGTCATTCAATTGCTTCCTTAAATTGAAATATGTTAAATTAATAGTTTTTTTTTATTTTTGGTAGTTATTACACAAGTCTAAAATTATTTCTTTAATTAATATCTGGATTGATGGAAGACAGTTAAAAAAGCATATTTGATGCAGCATCCACTCTGTTTAGTTTTTATACCCGTTACACATAGTGTAAACGGGTATATTCAGTTTGTCCGAAAGTTTGAAACGTACTAAAGGAGACGTCTTAGACCCCATAAAGTATATATATTCTTGATCAGCTCGACGAGACGAACCGATCTAGCCATGTCCGTCTGTAAGTCTGTTACGAGGTGTTTCATTCACTCAGTTTTAAAAATATTGAGCTGAAACTTGAAACTTAAGCTTTTCTTAGTCCTAAGTAGTTTGTGTGCTAAATTTAGATTGCCAGGCCCACTCTCAAGTATAGCCCCCATACAAGTTTACAGCCCATTTGCGAAATTTTGTATGAAATTAGGTATTACTTATGCGTGTATTCACGCCAAATTTATATTATCCATTGTCGAAACCAAGGTTCCACGCCTATTTTTAGATATAGCCCTATACCAATCCACCGCCCATTTTCAAATTTTTGTGTAAAATTACGTATTATTTATGAATTTATTCACTCCAAATTTGTTTAAAAACACCATCGCACCGTCGATATGATAAGGATCAGGCCATTATATTTTCAAGAAAATTATTGTTATACCTGTATTTTTAGCTAAAAATTTGATACTTATATTATGTATCAACAGGAGTTGTTTTAGACCATTGACCCTTACCCATCCCACCTCGAAGTTCTATCTAAGCCACTTATAATCACAGATAAACTCTTTAAAGATTCGGATGTCCTTGTTTTAGCTGCAAATGTCGAGCTGCACGTTTCACACAAGGACGTTTTCGGAAACGAATGTAGAACTGTTAGAGCCTTTATGGCACGAACCTTGCACCAGAAGTCATTGAATGTCGTTGTTACGAATAAAGAAGTCACTTTGACATTTATCCGCACTCTTGAAATTTTGTATAAAGGCATTTAAAATCCATGCATTTTTTTAAGTTCTAGTTCTAGGATACTTCTTAGGACAATAAGGTTCAAATTTTAGAACAATTCCTGTATTCGTTTTGATGTATTTTTTAAATCGCTCTATGCTGCTCTTCTCCGGACCCTTTTGGTTAGATTTAACGGACACAAGGAGACCGCTAACAAGGAGTCTATAACATCTAGAACATAGGATAGCTTAGACAATATTTATACTGAAATTTGAATATTTGTTTACCCTGTTCTGATGAAAATATTATAACAACGCCAGTGGTCGTTTGATGTGAAGATGCTGTTCGTATGGAATCAGCCGACAGTGGCAAAGATTGCTGAGGTGGTTGTGTAGCAACTACAACAATCGTTGGAACATGTGCAAATGCGTTCAGGCAATTATTGAAACAAGTTAATTACTTGCAGAAGTCAGACATGGCTACAGAAGTCAGAAGTAGCGACGAAGCAGAAGTTGCGTAGCTGTCGAACCCAAGCAAACCAATGACAACATTTCTGATTCCGATTCGGATGTCGACTTCAGCAATAATTTAATATATGCACAAACTGTACCGGATCAGCTCATTGCCTATGCTGCATTCCAGACATACTTGTGCTTGTTTTTCTTACTTTTCGATTCTTCGACGACAGCATGAAGACTGTTGACAGCAGCTAGTGCCAAGGCTTTGATTTTGTCTCCTTATTAGGACGATCTTCTTTTTTTTTTATTTATTTACTTATTCTTATACATATACTATATATACATTTTGGGCTTCGAACTATAGCAGCAACTTCGATTACTTCGACATCGTCGTGACCAAAGTGTGAAATGACTTGTTGCAGCGTGTTGCCTGCATACAAATTGTCTGATACCTTTTGGAGGACTCTATGAGCGACAACCGCAGCTCTTAATTAAGTTGTAATCTTCGCTGCATTGCAAATCGTTAAACATACCACTTTCAGTATAAGAAAGTTAATCGAATCGAATCGAGTTTTGTTTTTATTCACTGGAAAGTGCAAGCAATATTTCTTAGAATTGCTAAATAGAGTAATTTCATAAATTCCTGAAGATTGACAAATGAGGACATGGGAAACTGATACATACCTCTATTTATGTATATATAAATGATGATACGGCTCATAATTTCATTTGTAATGTGTTTAAAGAATGTAAAGCATTCTAATGAAATTACATACTATTTAAGTAGAAAAAAATAGTATCTCCGTTTAGAAACTCATCTCGTTATTAAATCAATAAAATGATAAGATAACTTTTTTTCATTGCGTTCTTTTTGTTAATAAAAATATTAAAAAAAGAAAAAAGTTAACTTCGGTAGAATCGAAGCTTAAATACCCGTCACACAAATCTTTAAAGAGTTTATGTGTAATTATCAGTGGTCACCCAAGTTTACACAATATATTAATCTCAAATTTTGAGCTATAAATACAAATATGTATAACAACATATTTCTCGAAAATATCTGGAAATGGGCGGTAGCTTTGGTAGAAAAAAACCTTAAAATGGGCATGGCACCAAAATGTTAATTGGAGAGTTTTTGCCCGATCGTCAGTGACGTAAATTACATTCCGCAATAACATAACAAAAACTTTCATGACAAAATTAAAAAAATAGACGGAAAGTTTGTATAGGGGCTGTTCCAAAAAGGGGCGCGGCATCATCTGTCATTTGGGTACATTCAAAGAATGACATTAGGATGTTTTTAGCCAGATTGGAGTGAATATCTGCATAAATAAGAACTATTTTCTTACAAAAAATCACAAAAATCGGCGGTAAATTTCTATGGGGACTAAACCTAAAAATGGGCGTGGCACTTTCATTCTCGAACTTGACATAGTCGCTGCCGAGAAAAGCTAAGTTCCAAATTTCTTAATCTTTATATTTGCAGCAAATACATTCCTACATAATATACTATATACATACAAAAACTTTAAAAAGCTGTAAGTTTGTATGGGGGCTATACAGTCTAAATAATGCAAACGTTCGGCACCTTGGTTTTACCCTACACAAGTAGTCGTTCCCAAAGAAAACCTTAAATTTGGTCAGAATGTCATTGCTCATATATCTTAATAGTCAATTCACAAAAACGAAAAAATGCTGTAGAAAATAAACAGACAGACATTGCGTACAGATGTAAGTACAGGGTCTCGTCGAGCTGATCAATAATACATATACTTTATGGGGTCTCCGATGCTTTCTTTAATGCGTTACAAATTTTCTGACAAACTGAACTATACCCTTCACACTTTGTGTGGCGGGTATAAAAAAGGGCGTGGAAAGGTATTTAATATGATAATAGCTATTTAACAAGTATTGAAATTTGACTCCAATTGTGCAAAAGGCAGAATGTGATGTCAATGTTTCTTCCAATGGGCGACCTTGTTTGTTCAACTATTCGCCGTATGAATCAAAAGTTTCTGAAGATTAAAAACGATGGAGTCAATAACTCTTAGAATTAAGACTCAAATAAAATTTTATAACTACCCTCCATAATTCCAATTGTAGTTCAATTAACCTTGTTTCGACCGTTATAGTTTTTGTAAACATAAATATATTGCCTTAGAGCCAAAAATGTTTAGCCTTGGCAGCACGGTAGGACCTCGAGCCAGTGGTAACAATCTAGTGCTAGTTGATACCAATTGGGAATTTCAATCTTGCACTTATCTACCGAGATTTGAGCCCTCCAAATTTGGTTCACGTCTTGCGCATAAACTTTTCTTGCCGCAGCTTTTGCGTCCATTCGACGAAGATGACCAGCCAGGGCTGCCATTTTATATTGAATGTTTCAAACTATATAGCTGGAACAGCACATCATTCGTGCGAATAAGGATGCCATCGCCCATTCATCCCGGTCCAAAGGTTCTTTGAAGCATCTTCCGACGACTTAATTTTTTCTGACATAAAATATGCTTCTGAGCCATACATCATGGCCGGCATTATCAGCGTCTTATATGATAGAGTTTAATGATTTGCTTACCGAGACCGAAATAGCATCGATTAGCAGAGTAACTCTTAGTTAGAGTTCTATATTCTCACAGATTCTCCAAGTCGTGTTAATAGCCTGCGAGTGGATACCAAGAACTTCATCTTTCTCTCTTTTACCGCTAACCTCATTGAAAGGGACTCCTCTTAAATCTCCGAGAGAGCCCTGCTTACTAAACGTTGATATTTTTACGTACCCTGACAACGTTTTGGATATTTTTAAAGGTCAAGATATAGAGACGAAAGATCTATGCAGTGATACCAGATTTAGGCAGCGCGTCGCAGAACTTTGATATTATTGCCGTGTCGAATGCGGCTTTGTTGACAACAAATATGTAATGTATCTCGTTATCGGGTCAATAGTCGTCTTCTTTGCCTTGAAACCATACGGGTATCTCCGATATATGGTTTCAGTCTATTACACAAATCGCTGGACAGAATTTTATATGTGTTTGGAAAGAGAGTATTCGAGTTATTTCCTTTCTTAAAACTGAGCTCAGGACATTAATTTTCTAATCGCTGGGCATTATTGTCCATATATTGAAAATGAGTTGGTGCCTTCGCTTCAATCCTCTATTGATGTATGATATGTAGTTTTTCCTCTTCTACACTGGATGCATTGTTCCAGTCCTCGCCCCCATGTAGGGAAGAGAAGAAGAACCTAAATGATTCCTGAAAATCTGTTACCATACTTCCATGAGGTATACTTTGTCCGTAAATCAACCATGTGTAGAAAATATACGCCAAATATATTACATATCTGTTAAACAAGATGGTCAGAAAAGTACAAAAATATAGGAAAATTTTCTGAATTTGAACAAGTTGTCAAAATATAAAGACACTACCACAAAAAGGTCGGCAAACAAGCTTAATTCAGAAAAGATTTTAAAACAAGCAAATTACTGAATATCTGCGTTTACTAACGAACTCTTTGCAGCTATTAAATGAGATTACACCAGCTTTTGGGCTATCTTGAATGTACCCATTTCAAATTAAATGCTCTAGTGGAGAATTTCCAGCAGATGTATGATCTGAATGTCGATGGTGATTCTATTTTGAGTTCATTGCCATGCACAACAGGGACTGTTGAGGAATATTTTTAGTACATTTCGTTAAGCTGGCCGAGGAGTACAATGGGAGGCTCTCCGGGCTATACCTCTCAATGCATGTTAATGAAAGCCAAGTCATAATTTAAATGAATATAATTTGAAGCGTTTATTGTTGTTGTAAAACACGAAGTCGTTTCGAAGTATTATTTAAAAGAGTGAGTAATAGTTTTTCATGAATTTTTTTATTTATAAAAATAAAACTTCTGCCCACCCTAGATTTGATCCTGGCTTACGCCCTGGGCATTCCTGAGCTCTATTCAAATATAATGTTTATTCAGATTCGACGGGATCCTTAAAATTAACTGATTTCTTTGTGGGATGTTTGAAGGTAATTTCAATTGAGTCCAAAAAAGACAACAGTAAAATATCTTTATATATTCTCAATCAAGAAAGGGGTTTATTCAAATCATTGTTTGCAATATATATCAACTAAGTAGACTTTGATTATGAGACTAATTATTTTGTATCAAAAAAGATCGTTAATTTTTATAACTAAAAAAAGAAAAACGAAAAAAAAATAAATAAAGTAAATAAAACAAATACCTGTCATGCAATTTTTTGGCTTTAGGCTTTTTTTATATTTACTCACATTGGTACCATTCATTCTTCATATATTTTCTTTGGTAAGTTTTATAAATATTTTGACATAACTTTACAGTTTATAATAAACATTTCAATTTTGAGATAAAAGCTTTCCCAGTTAATCGTTTTGAAACGCAATTAACATATCCGAAAATGAAGAAACAAAACAAAAGCAATTTTCAATATGCCTCGACTATTTCAGTGATTCGAGCTGCCATTATGTACGATGAAGAAAAATTAGGTAGAATCGAGGATTTATTAAATAATAAAGAATTTACAGAAATACGGAAATACCTATTAGATACGGATAAAGATAAATTAAATAGACCATCAATACGGCAATCAAATGTAAAAAACTACACCAAAGCTAGTCGCGTTAGTTGAATATATTTTCCTCAAACATGCAAATAGTAAATATTTTATTGTATTGCATTTTTTCAGTCATTTTCAAATGCATTTTCAAATGCACGAAGCCTATTTTCCGCTCGACCAGACAGCACTACGAATACAGTGAAAAAAATTGTATTCAATTTTTTAAGTTTTAAAAATAAAGAAGCGAAATCTGCTGAAGAGTTTAATCAAATTGCGACTAATGTAAGCGATAAAACTAAGAACTCAGTAATGGAAAGTAAAATAGTTGAGCATGCACGATATCCGAGATTAATTCAAGTGGCTCAAAGAAGACGTGTAACAGTTGCGAAAAAAGTTCCAGCTCGTATGTAGATTTTAAAATGTTTCTAAAGTTTCTTGACAAATACAATTGAATTAAATTTGACCATTTCTAGGTTATGAGCCTAACAAGAACCAAAAAACTGTTTGCATGGGATCAACCATATACAACAAAGTTAAGGTCTGGCAGTATCAATTCCAAAGGAAAGAATATGGTTACGGTACGCGAGTGTTGGATATAACTCTACGAAAGTTAATATTTAAGAAAGGTCTTCCTAATATGTGTCATGTACCAGAGCAAACAAAGTTTAAAGAATATATAACATGTGCTATTATGCGAAATAAGCGTGTAGAGTCCCTGATTCCAATGTATCCTCTTCTTCAAAAAAACAAATCTATGATGGAAACGATTCTCCGGACAGAAATTAGTTTTCAGATATAAATGTATCTATATATGTATTTCAAGTAAATAAATAATTATATTTGACATATACATATACGAGGTGTTTCAAACCTCGCTGATTTCGGGACGAATCGAACTTCGATTTGGCGTATGTGGACATGTCCCATAACCGCCTTTTAATCCTTAATTGTGACAGCTGCTTTGCTTGCCGTGTTTTGGATCGTCTTCGATTTACCTATTGATTTGGCACCGTTGACTTCTGGCTATTCCCAAAACTCAACCCCCGGGAGCGTTTCGAGTCGATTTAGGATAAAACTAAATAGAGGCGCTGATGGCTAACCGAGGGTTATTGGCAAGTTTCGAGGATAAAAAACGTGGCATAGGTGTATTTATCGGGGGATTACTTTAAAGGGGACAAAATAGATATTCAAATAAATAAATAATTTAAAAAAAAACACAAAATATCGATACTTAACACACCTCGTACAGTTCTATCCAAATGATTTTTAACTTCTCTCAAACCTGTCTCGAACTGTCCCATCTTTCACATCCCCGATCCCAATGTCAAATCAAACAAGAAAAACGTAACTTCGGGGACCGAAAATACCCGCACACGAATCTTGAATAGTTTATGTGTGTTAAGTGTCTTATAACATATACATTTATAAATATATATTTGAAAATAATTACTTTTCATATACATGTTCGAAAATAATCAATAAGTTTGTGTGGGGACTTTAGCTAAAAATGGGCTTGACACCTTGGTTTGATATTGGATGTCATTAGAAGTGTTTTTACGAAAATTTGAGTGAATAGTTTCAAAAATAATACCTATTTTAATACAAAAATTCGAGAATGGGCGGTAGCTTGTATTGGGGCTATATCTTAAAATGGGCGTGGCAGCTTGGATTTGATATTGGATGACATTAGGTATTTATTCCAACTTCGATTGACTACATTCATAAATAATAGCTATTTTCATGCAAAAATAGAAAAAAACGGAAGTGTATGGGGCAACCTTAAAATGGGCGGGCACTTGATTAACACTGAACTGCTAGGCGGGCTAGTTCCGAGTGAATGAATCGCATAAATACGGCAGACGGACGGACAGACAGACAGACAGACGGACGACAGACGGACTGGCTAAATCGATTCGTCTCGTCGAGCTGATCAAGAATATATATACTTTATAGGGTCTACGACGTCTCCTTTAATGCGTTACAAACTTTCTGACAAAATGATAATACCTTCCACACTATGTGTGGCGCGTAAAAAAGAGAAATTGGGCTTTTCTAAAATATCACTTTACATTTTTTCCTGAATCGATGTTGCACTCAGTAACAAATTAAACAAAATCTTCATTTGTCAGCTGCTGGCCAAAACCGACGTCTTCGAAGAATTTTGTCAATTCTGTCAACACTACGCCTGCTTGAAAGGAATTCTCTAATTTGTTGTACCAAATGTATCTAGACTGTCGCCAATATCAAAATATACCTAAAGCGAAAACGAAGTATGCCAGTTTTATAAACACAAATAAAATATTTTTAGTATACATATTAAAAAAAAAAAAAAAAAAAAACAAAAAAAATGTGCTTTGAATTTGTTTTTAAAAATATTAAAATACAATCGAAGTGTATTAAAGCAAGAAAATGGCCTCAAGTATTTTCACAGTCTTTAAAAATAATTATGATACTCAGCATCTTACTACATTTAAATGGAGCTGACTATACGCTAACTAAGGAATTACATCGAAATAAAGATATTATCAGAATGACTACAAAAGTTGATTCTATTGAAAGCAAACCTGTGGAATATATTATCAGATCACTTAGAGACTCTGAAAATTCTACGAATAATACGTATGTTCCAGGACGTGATGGTCTTCCTCTGATGCATGAATTAATGGGCGTTCCACACTTTATGCTATCAAACTATACTCAATTCGAGTCACCTTACAACTACTCAGTTGAAATGCCACGCACAAATCTTGCCCAAGGACCTGTTTATTCAACATACCGTGCTATTTTTAATGTTCTATTTACGCGTGATCCAGTGTTACCAGAAGGTAAAAAAAATATTTGAATTTCAAACTATATATTTATGTTCATATTTGAATAAAAGAACAGTTTATCTTTTGTGATACCATTCAGATTATGTGATTTTTGTCAATGATGGAAAATTAGCTCTTGGCCAAAGGGCAAAAGACAACGATTGGGCACCATTGCTTCGATATTATTGGATTCTATTGCTATTTGTGCTATTCATGCTTATCGTTATTATCGCATTTCCATTTATAGCGTACGTTCCAAAGCACTTCCCAATTTTAATTGCATACATTTAATATTTTTATACTTTATTTCCAGCGTATGTTATTGTGCCTATTGCTGTCATCTTCGTTGCGGTGGATATTGCCCTCCATGCGACTACGAGCGGGATAGACGAAAAAGTTTCTGCTTTGGCATTATTTTGCTTGTTTTACTTATTTTACTTTTGTAAGTCTGTATTCAGTGGTGATACCGAAATCTCAGAGTATTGGTGTAAGTGTTTTGGTGTAAATACTCAAAAACTTACACCATTCCACCGATACTTCCAGTGTTTTCATTGATTCCATTGGGTAGAAAATTTTTTTAATATTTTTAATTTCTATGCCAAAAAAAATCAAATTTGCGACCCGCTAAACTGAATATGAAACCTTACAACTCAATTTAAAAGTAAACTCAAAACTTTAGTGGAAGTGTTTTCGGTGACACCCCTCATTATTATCTTTACTTACAGTTTTGGACTTTTTATTGCTTTCGCCAATAACAAACATTTGGAGCATGGTTTTCAAGAGATCGTTAACGAACTGCGTCGTGCTAATCACGATATATGCAGATACTTAGAAATAACACAACAACATTTTCATCATTTATTTGTTAACAACTATCAAGAGTTGCGGACACAATTGACCGATGAACTTTTAAGTAGGTAAATTCATTCTTTACGATTAATTTTGCAAAAACAAAACACTTGACAATCTGCCCTCTATCTTTAATAGAATTCACCAAGGAAAAACGTTAACTTCGGTGGAACCGAATCTTAACTATCCGCTACACGAATTTTAAAATTATTTACGATTGATCTACTATAAGTGGCTTTGACAAAATTTCTATATGGGATGGGTGGGTCAATTGTCTGATACAATCCAAGTTTAGACATAATATTGATATCAAATAACTATTTTCATAAAAACAGATGTAAAAAAAAAAAAAAAGGAAGTTTAGGTGGGGGTTTTATTTTTTGGGGTCCGGTTCTTATCGTTACCCAATTTAAAGGAAAAACGTTATAATAACTATTTTTATAAAAACAAGGAAACATTAACTTCGGTAAATAGGATGACACTAGAATTGTTTTGACTCAATTTGGAGTGAAAACATACAAAAGCTCGAAAATGTCAATATAGGCGTGTGCACCTTAATTTTGAGACTGGATGACAATAGAAGTGTTGTTACCCAGTTAAAAGTGAATACTTTTATAAATAACAATTATTTTTATAAAAAAATCTTAAAAATGTGTGGTAGATTTTTATGGGGGAAATGCGTTAAAATGGGCGTGGCTTAATATCTTTTAAACTGACCGAAAAACTGCCAAGAAACAAACAGACGGAAAAACATACAGACGGACATGGCTAGATTGACTCGTCTCATTGAGCTGATCAATAATACATATAATATACTCTCTATGTGGTATACGATGCCACCTTTAAGGCGTTACAAACTTTCCGACAATTTGGTAATACCCGTTCACACTATCATCAGACATCCCATTCTAGAATTATAGTATTGAATCTTATAGATATTGAACCCTTTTACCCTGATACATTGTTAAAGGAGTGTGAGAAAATATATGAAACAGGCAAAAGGGGGCGTTGTTGGCTCTTTAATGTGTATATGGGTTAATCCGAAAAAAGTCCACCAACGAAATAATATTGGATTACTAGGGTGCCCACTAGGCATGTGAAGCATAATTAAAAAATGAACTTGAAATCATATGGGCCCCTTCAAAAAATATTCGCGTGTGAGTCGATAACGATTTGAGTATTTTCGATTTTTTTAGAATATCTTTCAAAATAAAAGTCCTAATGGGGTCTTACTTTCCTTATTCTTCTTAAAAATACAAATTCCTTCCATACATTGCAATGCTATCTATCGAGTTCTTAAAAGTTCATATATTTTGTAAAATTTCTATTCTCAGTAATGGGTTAGCTGACACCAATTAGTTTTTAAAAGAAATATTTCTTCTATACATAAGAATTTTTTTAATAAAAAATAAGAATTAAAAGCTTAATTAGTGTTCGGAAACGGTTCGGTTATATAACCGACCAATAAATCTTTGTTGGTTCGTTCTTATATAGCAAAATTTAGATCCATCGAGCTGTGTCCGTTTGTCGTTCGTAAAGGTGTCTGCCGTATGAGTCAATCGAGCAAGAATAAAATAAATAGGTGGAAGAGCCATGAACAATGTACTTACATTCTTAAGAGCATGATACAATTACTAAAGGTAGTGACAAGACCATTTTTTCTCTCAGCTTTGGTGTTTACGATTGTCGAAGTAAAAAAACCAGAAACAACACCAGAGGAGAACAAAACATATTCTATCTTCTTTACACTTGCAAAACTGAGTAATAAGAGAAAAATTCTCTTTCGTACTCATACATTTCCTAACTTGGTTCTTAATGACCGCTTGCCACTACCTTTAGTAATTGTATCATGCTTAAGAGCACTCGTGGGACATTAAAAATTAAATTTCATAAAGTTTAAAAGTTTTATTTCAATCACGGCTATGACCCTTACAAACTATCAATTCTACTGATATTATCAGTCAGGCAATTTAAGTTTCTTAAAACATTTGATGACAGGCATTTACCAAAGTCACTTTGATTTTACACACCGTTTAGTTAATCCGCTTACCAACTAAAATAAACACATTCTTTAAAAAAACGTCGATATTAGAAGTGTTGCTTTAAGTTAATGTTAACTAACTGATGCCTTTTATCTTTTAAGATGCGCACAAGCACATTTTTATGGACCTTGGCGATACTTCCATGGCCTCAGCCTTAAACGAACTGATACGCATTTTCGAAAATATGCCAGAAGCACTTGACTTAATGCAACGCGTAGATAAACTTGAAAAGCAAGCTCAGTTCTACGCTTCAGATTTGAGAGACGGTAAGTTTATTCGATCGAAAATCGATATTTACTTACAGACGAAAATCCCGGCTTTGCTTAAGCAAAGTAATCCATGGCATTTTAATATACTAGTCTCTTATTACCTAAGTTCAAACTTAAACTTAAACAAGGAAAAACGTTGACTTCGGTGGAACCGAAGCTGAAATACCCGTTACATGGGCGAGGCGTCTTGGTTTTGACCCTGGATGATAAAAGAAATGTTTTTACCCAATTGGGAGCGAGTGCATTCATAAAAAATCGATAAGTTTGTATGGGGGCTATACCTAAAAATGGGCGTGGCACTCTTATTTTCGAACTTGACTAGTTTTTGCCGGGAAAAAGCTTAAGTTTAAAATTTTAGCCCAATATCTTTCTATCTTCATCGAATAAATCGCATAGCAATCAACAGACGGACAGACAGACAGACGGACAGACAGACGAACAGACAGACGGACATGGCTAGATTGATTCGTTTACATCGATTTGTAACAGGTATAAAAAAAACATTTCCTTTTTCGCTATCAGAAGTCTCCTTCAAGGTACCACCCACTTTTGGAATGAATCTTGCCATATAGACTTCATTTTATTTTAGACACCTTTAAACAACTTTTTTTTTTTTTTTTTGTTGTTTCTTTCCGTCTGCCAAGGTTGATTTATATTTCCATTGAATTTTTGTTAGGACGACCTAATTCATCACCATTAAAGAAACTGTAGTGAACTGGCTAACCCGGAAGTTTGTTTCTTTTGTTAAGGTTTCTATGTTATATGAGTAAATCCAAATGAAATTTACCTTACCTAAAAAAAATCTCAGTGTCCAGATTTAGCCGATTTACCTCAATCGATAGATTATGTCAAGACAAATCGCGAACAGAAAGAATTTTTGAAATTGAAATTGTTGTTGTTTTTTTTTTTACAGCAACACAAAGTTGTAAATTTTTGAGTATTTTCTTAGGTGGAACATTTTTTAAAAATTCCATAACTTTGGAACGGATTAATGGATTTTGATGTTTTTTTTTATTTTGCTCGTAAAAGATCATATTTTTTCTGCCATTTTCAAAATAATTTTAAAATGAACAAAAACTGTCGTTTTTGAGCATTAAAGAAAAATTGTGATTTTCGCGAATTACGATAGGCTAGTTTTTTCAAATCAAGTGTTGGGAGCAACAGCAACATAAGCTACATTCGTATATCATCACTTCTATTGGATTTTGTATTAGACGTTCTTACAAAATGACCGAGGTGCTATTACAAAAACTTGAATAACTCGGGAACCTGTTGGAAATAACAAATTTTTTTTATGTTCCTGAAAGCTAATGAATCCACGAATTTTTTAAAATATATTTGAAAAAAAAATAGCCTACGTAATTCGCGAAAAATCGCAATTTTTCTTTAATGCTCAAAAAACGACAGTTTTTGTTCATTTAAAATTATTTTGAAAATGGCAGAAAAAAATATGATCTTTTACGAGCAAAATAAAAAAAAAAAACATCAAAATCCATTACTCCGTTCCAAAGTTATGGAATTTTTAAAAAATGTTCCACCTAAGAAAATACTCAAAATTTTACAACTTTGTGTTGCTGTAAAAAAAAACAACAACAACAATTTCTTAAAAATTCTTTCTGTTCGCGATTTGTCTTGACATAATCTATCGATTGAGGTATATATCGGCTAAATCTGCGACACTGAGATTTTTTTAGGTAAATTTCATTTGGATTTACTCATATATAGTATTTATGGCGTTTACCTAATAAAAGGAGAAATGTATCTGTTATTCAAAACTGCCCTGTTGATACTTTCGAGTTAATACATTCCATGACTTGTTACACGTCTTGAATTTCAGCATGTCAGGTTGATCGTCAGGTTGATGGTGTAAAAGATATGTTCATCGAAAAAACTCTTTAGTCAGGCATTTTAATCTGCGAGTTATAATAACATTATGCATCTTTTTCGCTCTGAAACACCATATCTTATCTTCACTGCCAAAATAAATGAGTAAGAGCCATTCCGGCTTTATATCAGAACGAAGATATTCCGTCGTCGTCGAATGTTTCTTCAACTTCATCAGAGAATGGTTCATTCACTTCCAGCTAGGCCCCACTTGGTGGCTTTGTCAAGCCAATGGCTAGTAAACCCGTAATAAATTTTTTTCCACTTACGACAAGCGATTCGAATAATTCATATTAGAACCACTATCTGCATTGTTGCGTAATTAGGCGCAAACGAATCTTTTAATAAGGCATTCTGTGTTCAATTTTGCTTAGCTCCAAACGTTTCCGCTGTTTTGGTATGGGATATGACTCGTAAGGCAAAATCGTCGACGTTCATTCTACTTGAGCGTTATTCTCTTTTTAAAAATATATCCTCCAACTATGTTATGAGGATTCGCATCGAATCGCGCCTTTTTTGATAGGGTGGTTATTTTTCTCGTTACTGCAAAATTGTTTTATGGCTTTCCTAGGGCCGTTCTCTTAAGTGCTTTATGCCGTTATATCGTTCTGTTTTAATTCGCTTCGGAGTTTCCCATATTAAGTTCGATTCAATTTAAACAGGTCTATGCAGATCTATTTATCATTGTATGAAATCGGTTCAACCGTTTCTCCAGGTTAAATCAATAAATTGCCCTCTTCTGACTTTTCCAAAGAAGTACCGTCTTCTCGGATAACTTTTTTATAGAAGTATAGTACTTTTCATCTTTGGTTCCATTTATTTTCGCACAACAGCTTAAAAAATGGTCCGAGATGTTTAATTACTCTTACCGACCCACAAACTATTTTAATAACTAAAAAAATTTTTTTAACACATCAAAAAGTCCTAACTTGTTTTTTTAAGCCACCTTTTATAAAAAATATAATTTTTTTTTGTTTGTGAAAAAATAGTTTTAAATATATAAAAAATCGATTCTTTGTAAGAAAGGTTTTTTACCGAAAAAAGACCCATCAAAAATTTTAAAATTTTGAAAATGTAACTCGTATTTTACTAGTCATAGTTATGGTTCAAAGAAATCTAATTTTGACATTTTGTTGAGCTTCAAAGGATTTCGTGGAGTTAAACGTTATATGAACCGTATCTGTTCCTCGTACTGTGACTACAGATATTGCGAAGAAACACTTGAACAAACTGACATGGAGATTCTTGATCTTGGCTGCCTGCATTATGATAAAGTGAGTACAAAATATAATGCATAGTTAATTGCTTATGAATATTATAGGGTGCTACATATTGTGTATACTAAAGCTACCCAATACAACTATTTTCGTCGAAGGCATTGAAGACATTCTTAGTAAATCGATTGTAGAAATTTTGCAACAAGCTTTGGTAGAATACAATAAAATAAATGAGTTAATAAAAAGTGACATGGAAGTGATAACTACACCTTTGATAACTGATCTTTTAATGGGAGGTAAATCCAAAATAAAATATTATATTTAAAACTTTTAATATAATATTTAATCCTTTTTTGTTTAAATATTTTAGGAAATCATATGCGTGCAGAATCAGACAATTTAAGGAATTTATTAGATGCTGTAATCAGTGACATTCACTTACATACCCTACGCACCAGTCGTTCGTTTGATGATGTTTTCGAAAGATTTGGACCGCAAAGAAACTTTATCAATGTTCTAATATGCCTTATCATTTTTATTGTAAGTAAGAAAAAACAACAACAACAGTTTGGTTTCCTCAGTATACTTTGATACAGAACTGATCTATTTTACAGATTTTGTTATGTTTATTGGTTGGACTGTGCTTTGGAGTCTTTGGAAAGGCACAAGAAAGTTGTTGCAACAGAAATGTTGGAAGAACTTGTCTACTCATGTAAGTTTAAAACAAGAAAAACCGTTGAATCCCTTGAAAATGATATTTTAATAAATGTCCCATTGGGTAATGCCAAATAAGCAGTAAATGTGCCATCATCAGGAATATAGAAATGGTGGCTAGTCTTTAAAAGGGTTGGATAATAAAGACATACCATGTGTACACCTGCAAGAGAGACGAATAAATGAACCGGAACTGTTAACCGGTAATCACTACCTCCACCAGATTACCAATGCGTTTCTCCCGTGAATTTTATTTAAAAAGTACATATATATTATTCATCGACCTACATGTCTTCCTTACATCATAAATATTGCATTTGAAAGGTTGTTAAAACACATTTTTTTATGTGTGTGAGTGGTTTCCGAAATTTGGTAATGGGCCCAATTAGGAAGTTAAAACCAAATTCTTATCAATGTTTAATTTTTTTTTTATTTGCTGTAGATTTGATTTACTACATAGGTCATTTTGACCTGAGTGTTCAATACGACCCTAAAAACCAAAAAAGTCATATATTTGTGATGAATAGGCCTAAAGATTTGATATTAGGAACATTTGAATGATGATTAAACAAATATTTTTTTACGTGGGGTTTCTGTAACTTGGACCTGGAAAGCAGAGGGTACCGAAAAAAGAATTTTTATTAGATTTTAATATTTTTGTTTTTAAATTTTTGTTTTTAATTTTTGCATCTTTTGTCTTTTGAATTTCGCGGCTATGTACAAAGCGCTACAGAGCTCGTATCGGACAATACAATACATCATTTGAAAGACCTTGACATAACCTACAAAACGAATTGGATACTGCGTTCATAAGTTATAGACGTGTAAACATGGAGTTCACTAACGCAGAATTTCAAAAGACAAAAGGGCGGAAGGGAGATTTTTTATAACCTTATACATATGTGATAACTTATACAAGATTTAGTTAAATGTGTACCTGGGGCCCAGTGGGGGACCCACAACCAAGTTTTAATAAATTGTAAGAAATCTTTTATAAAATAAAATTGCTATATAGTTGATCAATTAGGCAAGATTTTGGAAAATAATGATTTGGGGCTCAATGGTGACCTTGAAGACAAAAATTTAAAAAAAAATGGAGGCCTTCAAACCGGAAATAGCCATATATGGAGTAAGTCAATCTACTGACTTTTAACAGACTATAGCGAGATTTTGGCCAATTTTGATATGGGGTATAGACCCATAGCAAATAGGCTATTTTCATAGCCACAGCTTTTCCGACTGTGTTAATTTACTATAAGCCGGAATTGGCAACATCGACTCTTTTCCTACAACTTAGTACAAATAAATTTAGTTAACAAGTAGAAGCAAAAAAAAAAACAATCACAGCAAAGCCACGGGTACAAGCTAGTCTGCTATATTTGATTAAAAACAGTCAAAAACTGTGAAACAAAAATTGGACTTGTACAAACAATTGATTTAGCTAAAATTATTTTTAATTGTTGTTTTTTTTTTTTTAATATTTTGCAGTGCAATTTTTTTGATTTTAGTAACATTCTCTATAATTGCATTAGCATGTTTATTTTACTTTATTTTTGGCGTTGTAACATACGAAGGTGCTTGCGCACCTCTGAGGTAAGATTTTTTTTTATTTAAGCTTCAGACTAGACTTATTTTATAAATTTTTCATCAATAAATGCGAATCTGGCATTAAACATTTTTCATCACGTCAAGGTTTTAAAAGAAATAGCTTTAAGAACTCAAAAAACATTCTTTTTGATCATATATAGAAGATGAGCCTGAAGTGATAGAAGTCGCGAATTAGGCTCAAATTAAAGCTTAAACCTTCACTTACAAGAGCAGAGTTGAGAGAACACTGAATGAATCGTGAATTTTAATGTGTCACAACTTTTTTATTGCTCTTTTTTTACTTTTTTGGGTACCCTGTACCCCTGTACCCTGTAATGTATGTTACATACAGAAGGAGGCTAGATAGACCTTATAAAGTACATATATTCTTGAACGACATTGGAAGGGGAGTTGAACTAGCTAAGTCTGTGTCTCCGTCCGTCTGCCTGTCTGCCGTATGAGAGAGATTATCTCCGAGACTATATGAGGTAGGGCCACCTTATCTTTCTTGTTTTGTTTTCTCTAAGCGAAATCTTAAAAATATAATTGGTCACTTCAGACTTTTTATGAATAAATGGTTTGAGAATTGACATATAGAACAATTTTTATATTCAAAACATTGAAACAATCATAAAAAAATTTGTGTTATATCAAAATTCACGATTGATTCTGTGTTTTTCGACCCAGCTCTTGTAACTAAAGGTTCAAGCTTCAATTTAATCCTAATTCAGGATTTCTATCACCTCTAAAACACAGTAAAAATCAATGTTTTTTGAGTTTTTAAGCCCTTTTTTCTTAAAACCTCGTCGTGATGGAAGCCTAGATTCGCATTCAGCAATGAAAAATCTATAAGGCTTAGTCTGATAATTTATTTTCGGTGTCAACCTGAGTTATTGTTCTTAATTTTTTTAATATATTAAATAATAATTTTTTTTTTTTTTTTAATAGAGATCGAAGGTCAAACGATATTTTCAATCGTATTGACAGAGGTGTAGATCTTCTTAGTTTTATACCTACTCAATTTATTGATGCCGAAGACGGTGATAATCCTTTGCCTCCAATACGTTTATCAAACACAATTGAAGCTTGTCAAAAAAATCAAAGTATCTACGAAATATTACATGTGAATAGATTGTACAACTTTCGCAATCTTCAACATATGGAAGTGCTCGACTTAATTGAAAACGAGCTAATTAAGTTAAACTCACTGACAACTGAACTGTCACATATAATTTTACTTTCGGAAGAACAAATATCTCTTATCAACAAGTTACGAGAAGGTGATCTATCAAGCTATCACGGAGATCTTTATCTAGACATTATTTGCGAACAATACTCACCTAGAGACATATCATATGTCATTTCCGCTTTAAAAGATTTAGAAATACGCATTATGTACGCTCCGGACAGATTTTGTCGTGGAGGAGGACACTACGATGTGTCTCGTGTACACGACGATGCTAGAATGTATATGCAACAATTACAAAGGCCTCTTGAGCAGAGGGTTAAACGGATTCGGGAAATCGTATTAGATATTAATCGTTTAATACTTTATAAAAATATGAATTTTTCGGATTCAATCGGAACCCTTTTAAACGATCTGAAAACTGCGCAGGAGTTTATAACAAAATTTGGAAGGGATTTTATTGCCGATGTGGGCAGAAACTTATCCAATCATATACTAGATGAACTTCACATATATAGTGAAATGGTAATGGCCGAAATAGAACATAATGTCGGAAGATGTGCTCCCATTGCGTATATATACACGAATTGTGCTCGGTTTATATGTCGTCGACTAGTAGATCCAGTGGTAAGTTTTTAATATTTAAAAAACAATTTCTTAACCTTATATTTTATTTTTTTAATAGAATGGATTTTGGTTCGGATTGTTTATTTGCTGTATTCTACTTGTGCCGATTCTTTATGTAGCGCATAAATTGCAATGTCTTTATGGAAGATTTAGTCCATATCCGCCAGCACCGATGATAGTTGGGTTAGTAATTGTTCCTATGACTAAAATATTTAAAACTTATTAGGATTATTCTAACTATAAACATATTCTAGATGCCCCGAATGCACCGGTGCGCCTGGTCCCTATATAATTCCAACTGTTCTTGTTTGTGACGATGGAGTTCGAGCAAAGTGCAAGTGTGAAACCAAATGTACTTTACCTGTCGCATCTAAGCCAATTTGTCCGTGTCCAGAAATTGCTAACCGCAATAAAAGGCCAATCGACGATCTTGAAATAGGAGAACGAAGAATATTTAGTGAAAAGATTTATGAAAAAGATAAAATAGATTGAAACATCAACTTTTTAACTATAAACTGATGCTTCAATCCATTTTATCTTGTTCTAAAATTTTGTAAAGGGTCAAGATAAAAAACGAAAATATTCACTAGAATTGTACTAACTTTGTAATACGTTTAGAGTATAATACAAGTTATATTTCATGCAAACATATACAATCAAGGAAAAATATTAACTTCGGTAGAACCGAAGCTTGAATACCTGTCACACAAATCTTTAGATAATTGTCGAAGGGGTTGGGTGGGGTTAAATGGTCTGATACAACCCAAGCTAAAATGCAATATTTGGGTTCATATAAGAACCTTATACTTATGTATATCTTATTTTAAGCTAAAAATGCCGATACAGCAATAGTCTTCTTTCTGTACGGGGACTGTATGATATAGTGACCCGATCCGTGTCATATCGGTAGTGCATAAATTAGATGGCATTATAAGTGGTCACATCTAATTTGGACTAAAAACATTAGTAAATAAAATCTGTTTTCCTACAATAACTTGAAACTCAAAAGTGGGCGGTAGATTTGTATAAGGCATATACCTAAAAATGGGCATGGCATCTTGGTTCTGACATACAAACTACCATAAGTTTAAAATTTCAAAACTTTCCTACAAGTTGATAACACCTTTCATACTATGTGTGGCGGGTATATAAAGTGTGTTGGTTTATAAAAGGCTAGAAAAAAATGTATAAGTATAAGCTTATAAGTAAAAGCTCTACTTTAAATAATCTTCAAGACAATCCTGTTAGACGGACTAATCTAGAGTATTTAATAGGGTCTGCCTGAGCTGTTTGAGCTACAGTCATTCTCTTCAAAACTACCCAAAGGTCCTTTTACCAAATTAAAGAAACACCTTTTTTTGTCCATTCGAATTTTTAAATTACACAGGTCGACAAATAATACCCTTTTATTTTGATTCAAACAACGAACTAGACGTATCTTATAGATTTTTCAATTTAGGAAAAATAAGTTTAAAAACTCAAAAAAAAAAAAATATTTTACTGTGTTTGATCATGTACAGCAGTTGAACCTGGGTTCAGTTGCTTGAATCATTTTCCGTGTCAACTTTTCGAATTGGAAATGGATCCCATACCTATCAAGGATTTAAAACCGAATTTAAAATGCAATCCAAAAAAAATACAATTATATAACAAATATTGCAATATTTTTTAAGTCTACAAAAAGCCGTCGATAAAATTATAAATTTTTTAGTTATATACTTATATGTATATATGTATATACGTATGTGTTATGAACTGTGGTGATATTTTCTACTTTTTTAATAACATAAAAAATATCAAATGCGACTAAGATAAGAAAAAATGTTTAATATAACTTTTTTTTTAATCTGTTATACGCCAACAAAAGTTGCTATAAATTTGCTATAAAAAATTCTCTCATTTCGCTCTCTGGCTTATGGCTCTCCTATACAAATCATTGGCGCTTTATCAGTGCTGCAATAGCCAATCAGAACGCGCTGTCATTTATGTGCAGCCGACAAGTGAATGTGTCGTTTAAAAAAAAAAAAAAATAATAAAAACTACTTTTAGGGCATGTCAAGGGGTGAAGAAACAAAACAATTGAACTCGAAATTTGCGAGCAACGATGAAAAAATTTTAAAGTGGAAACGGGAGAGCAGCACTCGACTTTGTTTACTTTAAGTTTGGCAAATGGCGTGTGGCGTGCGAGATTCTTAAATGAAGCCAAAAGAGTAAAAGAGTGAGAAATGTAAAATAAGCGCCATAGCATGCATGTTTTATAATAAATAAGAATGAATTAGGCAAGGTAAGATGAGGTAAACGAAAAGGGAAGGCTTATGATGGTGGCGTTAAGTTTTACTGATTGTTTTTTAAATTGTTTTTACACGCGAATCATGTTTGGCGGCTTTATTGTTGTAATTTACTTTGTTTTATTTATTTTATTATTTTTTCTTTTTATACAATTTGAGCTTTTATTGGCTTTGTTGTTCTTGCACATTTTTTGTACTCTATTGCCATAATTCAATTTAAATGTTTATATTCAATAAAAAGCCAAAAGTGGTATAATTGAATAAGTTTTGTTGTTCACCTTCGACAGCATTTTGTTGTATTTTCCTTAATTTGATAAACAAAAAAAATTGGATTGCACGTTTTTTTACACAAAAGGCGTAGACCGAAAATTTTTAATAGGGTGTACTTCTTATACCCGTCTTACATAGGAGACGTTGTAGAGCCCATAAAGTATCTACATTCGTGATAACCTGAATGAAACGAATCGATCTTGACATGTCCGTATGTCCTTCTGTATATTTCTACGCTTTTCTTGGGAACGACTGTTTTGTATCTTAAAACCAAGATGCCACGCCCATTATTAGAATGAAAATAGTTATTTTTTATAAATGTACTAACTCCAAATTGGGTAAAAACATTTTTAATGTCATTAAATGTCAAAACCAATTCAATGGGATTTTGTTGCGTGCAAAATGTACTTTTTCATACTTCGCTTTCTTCTTTTAAGTAGTTCCAAAAACTTTCAATTCTCCATTGTTTTTATAAGAGGGCGAGTCATTGAAAGAACTGTTCTTTTGGAAATGAATGTGTCCGTACCTAATAAAACGCTCGCTTTCGAAAATTTAATTTAAAAGCTTAAAAGAAAGGAAGCCGAAGTCGTAAAAAGGGGAAACTCATTTTCGTAAAACTTCGGCTTCCTTTCTTCTTCAAGCTTCTAAGTTGGGTTTTCGGAAGCGAGCGCTTTACTAGGTATGGAAACGTTCGCTTTCCAAAGAACACAAACAAACAAAAACATATGTATATATATTTTTTATGGATCTTAAAATACTTTGACGAGTATTGTTTGTTTGTTTAATATTTAAAAATTAAACAAACTAGAGAGATCTGCTGTTTGCCGGTAGTTTTTGACTGTTGCTATTTTCGTCTTTAGAGCGTCGCTTAATGAAAAAGCTGCATGAACACAGTGAGTATTATAAAGAAAAAAATATTTTCAGCGAATGAAAATTGCGATCCTGGTGTGGTTGTTGTAATTTAACTTCGTAAAACTTCGTTAAAACGAATAGCAAAAAAAATTACGTGCAAATTTAATGGTCTTTGCAGTTTTCCGTGATCATGATTTTTTCCCTTCTCAAAACTAAAAAATTGCCAATTCAAGTTGCCAATAAATCAAAATTGTCCCAAAAATTATGTAGCAAAAAAAGTCAGTGAAATGTTTCCTGCAATCAAAAGGTACCACGTCCATTTTGGGTAAATCACTTCTAATGTCAACCTTTATATACACTACTGATAATATAAGGATCGGGAAACTATAGCATATAGCTCCCATACAAACTCTCCTCCTATTTTCTTATATTTTTCAAGAAAATTAAAATTATGTCTGTCCTTAGCTAAAAATTTTACCGTATTATTGTGTCAACAACTTGGTCGTATCTAACCATTGATTCCCACCTATCCAAATTTTACCTAAACCACAGATGATCAAAAATAAACTATTTAATGATACGTTCGACGGATATTTGTGCTATGGTTCCAACTAAGGTTAGGACAGGTACGCACTAAAAAAAAATGCCATATGGACGGCTTAACATTGTGGATACCTTGGACAGATTATCCATAAAGTATTTGCAGTGGTAGTGTTAGTGCGTTTTCACAGCATTAGCATGGGTTGTTTGTAGGGACTGCCACACTTCTCGCATATCTACAAATACAGTGTCCTGTTACTACCGCTGTCCGATCAGTCTAATTTAATCTAATCTAATTTAAAGATGTTCATGGTCCTCTTGCGATTGTATATCAACCATACTGTCCTGCACAGAAAGAGAAGCGCATTGTGCTCAAATCAAGCACATATCTGTTCAAAACTAAGTTAAGCTGAGTTTTTATACGCTGTACTCAAAGGGTAAAAAGGTATGTTAAGTTTGTGCGAAAGTATGTATTAGAAGCTTAGACTCTCTTAAGCCATCACTTGCAAACATATAAGTCTATCGAAATATTTTGGGTTTTTGAATAAAAACGTCTTTTTTTCTTTTTTAGGATGTCTAAATTTAGTATAAACTATGCCTATGATAGTCCCAATGTTATATACCAACATTGGTATTCTATCAGGTGTCTGATAGAATAGAGCGTATCTGTTGAGCGAATTAACTCGCAAGATTTGATACAAAGAACCGTAATCTTCCCAGTAATTAATTGATTGGGATAAGAGGAAATACTTTATTAACTGTAAATAGTTTTACTACAAATGACGTATCGTTAGTAGTTGGTTTAACAACATAGCACTGTCTTTAATGGCGTGAGGTCCCGAAGTTTGACATTTGTAGAAGCTACTGAAACAGTGAGGAATACGAAAATGTGAAACATTTGCTGTCAAAGTTTCTGATATACTTGTCCAAATTATTCAAAATGGAGGTGCGCAATGTCGACAAAACGGCGGTACGATTTTTATACTTGTCAGTCTTAAACGATTGATAATAGCATAAGTGTCGATACAAACCTAAGATTACCCAGCCATCTCACCTAGACGATGAAAAATTACGTGAAGGAAACAGACACTTTTAAAACATAAATTTTGAAGTATATCCTTAATTCCGACAGTCCGCAATTGCTTAGATTTACATAATGCATTATTCGCCCAAGTGTTTGCGTATTCAGAATTGTAGAATCAGTTTTGTGAAATAAAATTATGGATTCAAATCAGTAGATTTCACTTCTAAACTCGCCATTGAAAAATAATCAAACATAATAAAAAATATTTGGTACCACATCGTTTCGCTTGTTATTGAGTTCTGTGTAAACACGTCCATGTTTTCGTCACCTTCGTGTAAATGAATTTTTATTTCATTTCACACTCCTTATGCATATTTGAGTTAAAATACTCGTATCCACTTGGTTGTATGTATAAAATACATATGTATATATTACAATAGTATCGTGTAGCCCTTGAAGCTCATGTTCGGCTTAATTCTATTCATTTATTTTGACACTTGCCAGCTTGCAAAAAAAAATTTATAAAAAAGAAAACAAGAACGACGGAAAGAATTACAATTAATTGAAATGTAAATTTGCATTTTTATAGCACAAATGCCTATTGGCAGTAATAAGAAGACTATACGAGCATATGTATACTCGTACATGTCTAAATAACTAAAAAATACGATTTTTTCATTGATTCAACGGAGTAATTTTCTTAACCAAAATTAAATTTTTCTTAAAACCCGAACATTTTTTTGCTAATTTTTGTAATATATTTTTTATTATTTTTAACAGTGGTATTTAAAAACTACTTTTACAACTGCCATACAAAAGGTTGAGAGCATGAGTACACATTTGTTCCCTTCTACAAATAAAATAAGTACCCGGAAACTGTTTTCGTTGATTAGATTGTGCGACAAAAATAATATAATTCAAATTTTAATAGTAGAAGTTGTTGGTCTGTTCGATTAAAATAAAACTGGATCAAGGGTCAAAAGCTAATTTTTCCCTCTTTTCGAACTTATAAAGCTATAACTCGTTTAAGTCTCCTTAAAGGTCGGGCTCGGAGTAGTCCTCGGTGTCTCAGCAATCTTTCGCTGTATCTGCTTGTGTGCCTTCCAATCTGCTCTTCAACTGTATGTAGATTGAGGTCTTTATGGAGTGTGGATCCACGTACGTACCAGGGACAGTTGGTTATCTGTCGCATTACACGATTTTGCATATTGGGGGTTCCCCAAAAATTCGAAAAAAAACTGTTTTTTTATTTCTCGACCAGGCCTACAACACCTTCTATAAGATTTTCGAGTGTTCTCGATTTTTTCTGATATAAACCTTTTATACTGTGTATAAAAAGTAAGTAAGTGTGAATTTTCAATTTAAACTTCGCGGGCTTAATATTTCGGGTTAGTTATTTTTTTTTTTTAAATTGGCAGGACTGTTGATAACATCTGGGACAAATTTCATGTAAATGTCATTATCAGTAATATATTTACGCTTGTGTTTACCTAACGACCAAGAGTGCATTTTTCGATTTAAACAATGTCTGATATAATTGAGCAAAGAAGTGTCATCAAATTTTGTTTTCTGAATGTAATAAAAGGAATAAAAATGTTGAAGAAGTATTACGGGGACCAAGCTCTACCAAAATCAACAACATATGATTGGTAGAAATTGTTCAAAGAAGTTTGGGAAGACGAAGAGCGCCCAGGTCGACCATCTACCTCAACGGTCGATGCTCACATCCAAAAAGTAAAAGAATTAGTGTTTGCACACCGTCGATTAACTATGAGAGACATTGCTGATGAAATTGGCGTATCAAAAGAATCAATTAATACCATTTTGAAAGAAGTTTTGGGCCTCAAACGTGTCAAGTCTCGATTGGTAAAAACAGCGTCGATTCTTCGTTCCTTTTTCTGCAAAAATTCAACCAATATCGTTCCGCAACCACCGTATTCGTCTGATTTGGCTCCGTGTGACTTCTCCACCGCTCCGGGGAACGCGATTCGTGTCGATTGAGGAGATAAAAGCAGAATCGAATAAGGCACTGATGGCTATACCGGAAAGGGACTATTTGGAATGTTTCGAGGATTGGAAAAAACGTTGGCAATTTTTCAATTAAAAAAAAATTTTTTTTACTCAATCATACCTACAATATCTACTATAAGATTGTCTAGTGTTCTCGATTATTACTCATAAATTAAATTTCCAAATTTTAAACAAAATAATTTAAGCAACATGAAGCTTTTCAGAGTACTGTGTACGCTAGAAATCTGCATGAATGCATCCAGAAGGGCAAATGAATGATTCATACTAAAAGTTGTACATATTTTTACTGCACAGATAAAAGACAGTGCAAGTGAATGGTACTAATATTGCCTGTATTGACAGATAGTGTTCTCACTCACTCTCATGTTGACCAGCATATGATGAGTACAATAAACTTGGGTGCAGTTGATTCACTGTACAATGTTTAGGTGTACAGTTTACTTAATGTACAGAGATAAATTTTTAAATATTTATTAGACGACATGAGCGAAACTTCATGACTGGTATGTCATGTGCAAGAACGAGATAGAGAACATATGCTTATTTACTTCTTTATCTATACTATCTATACTAATATTATAAAGAGGAAAGATTTGATTTTTTGTTTGTTTGTTTGTTTTAAATGAAAAGGCTCCGAAACTACTGGACCGATTTATAAAATTCTTTCACCGTTGGCAAGCTACACTAGTCCCGAAAAGAATTTAGCGTTTTATTAAAACGGGATACCAAGCGAACATAAAATGAAAATCAACACAAAATTCAATTTAAAATAAAGATGTGAAATTATCAAGGTAGGCAACTACTGAACTCATCTGAACAGTTGTACAATAACACACACAAACTGTTCTCATAATTACGCTTGGTGTACAGCGTGTCAAAAGAGGACAAATATAGTATTCACTTAAAAAGAGTACATCCTTATACTGTTCTCATCTTCTTCTTCTTCTGGCTTAAGAAATATACTGCACAGATAACAATGAGTGCAGTAGTTTTGAGAACACTACACTACTGTACAGATCTGCAGAGCTAGAAATGAGTACATTCATGCAGGCCTCTAGTGTACGCATTAAATTGAAATCTGAAAAGATCGTTTTCATTTCGATTGATTGTAATCCAAATCGGAATGTAGGCCCATTTTCAATTTCATGTTCCGTTCGGGTTTATTTCATTTTGGATTCAGCTTTAAATGGGATTTTCAACCAAAATTGTAAAAATGAAGTTAAGGTGAAAGGTATTATTTAAGTATATTTCAACAAAACAAACATTCTTCTTAATACATTTCGATTATAACCGCAAAAAAATCAGAAAACGATGGCTGTAAAACATTGCCAAATACATGCTCGTACATAGTTGCTTATGTTGTTGTGAATATTCTTTATTTTCAATACTTTATTTTTTATAAAATCGTCAAAATGTGTATAAATCGAATTATAAACAATTTTTTACAACAACGCCATTGATCGTTGAACTGATTGACTGATCACTCATTCTTCGAATTAAACCAATTGGCACAAAGCAAACGTTCTGTTTTTGAGATTTCCGTGATCCAGTAAAGAAAAAGAAATGTTGATACCTAATTTAACGCCGCAATTTGTGGCTAAATCAAAATAAAAAAATACAAATTTATATGAGGCAATCAAATCGATTTGATGCTATAAATGTCTCTGTCGATTTTTGGTCAAATTGCTTTTATGGCTTATGAAAATGATTACACTTTTTTACGATCAGAGCAAAAAAATAAAACAACAACAACAACAACTACAGTAAGAGAAACCAGAAATAATTCAAGAAATGTAGACGCACGTCTCGCACATTGGCATAATACGATTAAAGCCATTCATTTTAGCCACATCAACGCGAACAAGATACAAAATACAAGATACATTCCCATCGTATGAGTTAGCGAACAAAACGGGGCGCGCTCAATTAGCTCAATTTGATTTCATCAAATTTGCCTTTTTTGCGAACATTTTTTTTTCTTCTTAATTTTTGTTAAATTCAAAAATATCTGTCAATGAACCTGGTTGGCACAAACGGAAACAAAATTTATATTTTATATAATAATTCGCAAAAAAAAATGGGCGTGTCTAATTCTTAAAACAGCAAAATTATTAATTAAAATGCATAAAATAGTAATTAAGCACTTTAAAAAAGGAACACAAATAAAGTTAGTGATTAAAATATTTGTTTGCAAAAAAAAATTTTTTTTTTCAATATATAAAAATATTGCTGAAAAGTAAAACGAAAATAAAATATTCGAACATTAATCATCGAAACGAGTTTTTTAGGGCAAAATTAGCTACTTTAATTAATTTGATTAGCATTTATTAATTTATACGGAATATATAATTAATTTATTTTATAACTTTTTTATTAAAAAAAAAAAATTTTTTGTTTTTTTGGGCAATAAACTATTAAGTCAAAAATATATGTTCCTATTGCATGAAATTTTTAGTTTCCAGCTGCATTAATAAAAATAAATCATAATTCTAAAGATTTTAAAAAGAGCAATTCAAAAATCTAGTTTCTTTAATGTCATTGAAAGATTTTAAAATTTGCTTAACCATTGAAAATTGAAATAATTTTATTATTGAAATAATTGGTCCATTTATATTGAGACTCTGATGTTGCATTTTTGCAATTATGCAATTCCTTTTTCATCTAGCAAGAAGAAAATTATTTTATAATTTCAAAACAAAAACAAGATCAACTTATTAAGTTAATCCCATTCTTTAAAGCAAATAAAACTAGAAAGAAGGATGAAGTCGAGTATGCTGGAAGATACTTTGCATACGACTGCAAGATACTCTATACCCAATTTGTATGTATCTCAAGTTAAGTCCTATTTTAGTACCATACCTCATTGTATTGGATTTTCATACAAATCCAAAAAAAATTGGGTATATTTGTATGAGAGCTATAATTAAAATTTGTTTTGGTTCTACCCAAAATGGTCTTTTTGCTTGGGACTATTATAGGCATAGTTTATATTAAAATTTGACTTCCTTGAATAAGAAACAATGACGTTTTTTTTGCTAAACCCAAAATTTCGGGAAAGATTTGTATGGGGGTACCCCTTAAAATGGGGCTAGAGGAAAACCGCTTGCATCTCTATCTCTTATAGACTACGGGCGGACAGACGGACAGATAGATAGTTCGACTCCCTTTTCAATGCTGATCAAGAATATCATGGGTGACACCAAAAACACTTTCACTAGAGTTTTGAGTTTTACATATAAAATAGAGTTGTAATGTTTCATTTTCAGTTTGGCGGGTTGCAACTTTAAATTTTTGTAAAGAAATTAAACATATTAAAAAAAATTGGTAACCCTATGGAATCAATAAAAATACTCGAAGTATCGGTGTAATGCTTCAAAAGACTTACACCAAAACTCTGAGATTTCGGTGTCACCCGTGTATATTCGCTTTATAGGGTCTATCTAGCCTCCTTCTGTCTGTTACATACATAACCCTTTGGTTACAGGGTATAAAAATTGCAATTTCTTTATTGAAGTCTAAAAAAAAGGAGGAAAATCCATATGGGCTTTGCATAAGTGATCTTTTCTTTATTGCTTCTAGTTTTGCGGCAGTTAAATTGCTTACATATTTCTTATGTTTATGTACATTTTGAAGGAACATTTGTGTGTACAGGGTCCGCCACGTAACTTTTTTTTTAAAATGCAATAAAAACAAAACGGTTCATCCGATCATCAAATTTATTTTTTCATATTAAAGTACAATCCTTCCGGTTACTTATGGAATATAAGTTCGTTCAAATGGCTGCCTCGGCTGGCCTTGCAGTACGCCATTCGGTCGACCCAATTTTTGAGGACATTTCCGATTGTTTGCGGCCGTATTTCGGCAATGGCGACGCGAATGTTGTCCTTCAAAGCTTGAATTGTCGCTGGCTTGTCTACATAACACTTGTCTTTGACGGCGCCCCACAAATAATAATCCAACGGTGTCAAATCACAGCTCCGAGACGGCCAAACGACATCAGAATTTCGGCTGATAATTCGGTCTCCGAAAACAGTGCGCACAAGATCGATCGTAACGTTGGCTGTATGGCACGGTGCGCCGTCTTGCTGGAACCAAATGTTGTCCAAGTCCTCGTCTTCGATTTCCGGGAAGAACCAATCCGTTAACATGGCGCGGTAGCGTTCGCCATTGACCGTAACGGCGGCTCCTGCCGCCAGCCCATAAACCGCACCAAACAGTAACTCTCTGAGGATGCATTGGCTTCTCTTCGATCACGTGCGGGTTTTCCGTCCCCCAAATACGACAATTTTGCTTATTGACGTAGCCGCCAAGATGGAAATGAGCTTCGTCGGAAAAGATGATTTTTGGTAAAATTCCGGGTCTTCGGCCAAGCGCTCATCTGCCCATTCGGCAAAGGCAAACCGCATTGGATGGTCTCGTGGCTTCAATTCTTGAACCAATTGAACTTTGTACGGTGTCATACCAAGGTCTTTTTCAAAATTCGCCTAAGGGACGTCGTGGAAATGTCCAATTGTTGAGAGCGACGCTTCACTGATGTTCCGGGCGCCTCACGCACACTCTCGGCTACAGCAGCGATATTATCGGCAGTACGCACCTTTTTCGGTTTCTCACGCGTTGGTTTATCAATAATTGTGCCGGTTTCTCTCAATTTTTCAAAAGAAAGCGTACATACGGAGCGGACGGTGCTTCTGTTCGGCTTATTTCCGTGCGTAATTTTCGCACACATTCTGCAACATTACCATAATTTTCAAAGTAAAACTGCACTATTTTAACGCGTTCCTCAATCGTATACACAAACATTTTCGTTCAGCGGAAGGATAAAACTAACTTTCTGTCCAATCAGATGTGACATCAGTGTTGCCACACTCGAAATAACCACTAGTTCAAAAAAAATGTTAGATGGCGGACCCTGTATATGTTTCAGGTTTACGTATAATATATATATAGTTCTCGATATCGTTCTGATACAAGTTCAATTCGTTCTTTGTATGAAAAAAAATTGTTTCTCAAATCTTAAAAACATACCGAAATGCGAAAAGTTGATTTTTAAGTTAAACAAGGAAAAAACCATTAACTTCGGTGGAACCGAAGCTCAAATACCCGCCACATCTGGTTTAGTTTATTTTTGATTCTCAGTGGCTTTGGTAAAATTTCGAGGAGGCATGGCTTGACGTCAATAGTCCGATAAAACCAATGTTTAGGCACAATAATGTGATCAAATACCTAAGAACAGAATTATAAATATTTTCTTAAAAAAAAATAGAAAATTGATGCTGACGTTGATTTGTAATGTATACCTATAAATGGGCGTGGTACCTTGGTTTTGACATTGGATGACATTAGAAGTATTTAAACCCAATCTGTAGTAAATACATTCATAAATAATACCTATTTTTATAAAACAAATCTAAACAAACAAAAACGTTAACTTCGGTTGCACCGAAGAGCTCAAATACCCGCCACACGTTACAAGTGATTTTACACAGATTGGAGTAAATATATCCAGAAAAAAGAACTATTTTCATACAAAATCTGAAAAATGAGCGCTAGGTTTATATGGAGGCCATATCGAAAAATGAGCATGGCACCTTTCTTTTGATTTTGGATGCAATTAGAAGTGTTTTTACCCAATTTGTAGTAAATACATTCATAAATAATAACATATTTTCATACAAAAAATCGAAAAAAAGGTAAGTTTGTTTGGGGGCTATATCTAAAAATGAGCGTGGCACCTTGGTTCTGACATAAAAAATGCCTAGGAGCACAAAAACCTTAAGTTTAAAATTTCAGATTAATATCTTTAAAACTTTCCGAGAAAAAACGCATTGCAACAGACTGACAGACAGACAGACGGACATGGCTAAATCGATTTGTCTCGTCGAGCTGATCAATAATATATAGACTTTATGGGGTATCCGATGCCTCCTTTAATGCGTTACAAACTTTCCGACAAACTGATAATACCTTCACACTATGTGTCTCGGGTATAAAAAACCATTAATTTGTATGGGGGCTTTACCTTGAAATCGGAGTGGCGGATATAAAAATGTTCTTGATTTATGCTTAATTTAAAAAAAAATCAGCTTAACCTTCTTTCGACCATTGATGTACTTGATTTAAGCACAATGTGCCAGATTTTTTCTTTCTGTATAAAATTACGTATCGAGGTTTAATTTTTTTTTTTAATTAAACAAGAAAAACCTATAAGTGTCTCACTACTCAAGTTTAGACTCCATGATGCATCTCGTATGATAAGCGTATTGTTAAAATATTTAGCCAAGCAGATATAACAAAAATTATCTTGAAAAAAAAAAACAGAGTGGGAGGTAATTTTGTATGAGGCATGTGTGCTATAGGTATCCAATCTTTATAAAATGTTTAGTGTTGACATGGATTGACATTAAAAGTATTTTTATATAAATTGGACTGTATACAATTAGAGATAAAAACTTTTTTTAAATAAAAACTAGAAAAAAGGTTAAAGGTTTGTATGGGACCTACTATATGCTATAGTGGCACGATTTTAACCAACATAAAACTGAAATTATAAGTTCACATAATAATTTTTTGTTACCATACATATATGTTGTAAATTACTTTAAAAATAAGCATTTTTTTTATATGGTTGGTATGGCGGCTATACCTACAAGGGGGCGGATAACTTCTTTAAAACTTAGCAAATGAATCGCGCAGCACCTAATAGACGAACGAAGTCATGAACATGAAGTTTAAAATTCATCCAAAATTCATTATTCTCACCATAAACTTGAGTTGTTTTATCTAATTACAGGTACACAGAGAGAAGCAAGCATATTCCTAACATGAAGCACAATGTTCTTAAGTCAAGCACATTTCTTAAGTAAAAAAAAAACTTGATACAAAAAACTATGTTTGTATCAAGAAGGAATTGTTCTTATATTAAGACCGAATTGTGCTTGTATCAAGTATGTGCAAGTACTGCTCTAATATCAAACACGAATTGTTCTTATTTCAAGAACGATTGGTCTTGAAGCAAAATCGAATTATTTCTACAATAGACCCATTTTAAGGAGTACCCCCCCATACAAATGTACCTTAAAATTTTTGGTTTTTGCATAAAAACGTCATTGTTTTTTATTCTAGGAAGTACAAATTTAGTATAAATGATGCCTAGGTTATTCCCAATGAAATAGACCAATATGGGAAGGTCCAACAAAATTTTATTCTTGATTCTTATTTTCCTAAGCGCATTTTTCTTTCTGTGTAGATAATTAAGGATTCAGATAGTTAACCTTCTATTAACCAAGCCAGTTTGGAAATTAGCTGCTTACAAAAAGGATCAACAAATAATTAATTTTTCTCGCTCTCGCTCACTGCCCTCTAGCTACACTTTTCGATCGCTGAAATTAAAGGTTGTTACTTCCGGCGCTATAAATATTGCTGAATGATCTTCTGCTATTTCGAATTTGTCCGTTTCGATGTTCATTTGGTCTGCTACCACTAAGGCAAGGCTGCAACCAGCTGTGTGAGGTCCTGTATGGGCTGTGAAAATTAGTAGCTAATTTGAGCTGTCATCATTATAGCTTGTTGTGCAAACATTTGTTCTGCCGCAGCGTATAATTCGCTCAATTCCAGGAAACACTGAAAAAGAGCGAGGCAGACAAAAGCTTGATTGTTAAGGCGATTGGATCACCTTGACGCTCTAAGTACAGACAAATTTCATTCTTTCGACTTAGCCGGATTTGTACTGCATTTTTTGTGCATAAATTTAAATTGATAACGAAATATGTAATATAAAAAGAATTTAATTGTATTTGGCATTGTAGTTATTGGATTTGAGAAACTAACAGGTGGTTGGAAGCATGTGCATTCGAGTTGAAAAAAAAACCTAAATTATAAAAAGTTTGGTAGATTCGAGTCAGGCGCATGTCTGATTGCATTTTACGCCGTTCTGCTCCTTCTTATTTTTGTCATTATGCACTTTTTATGGTTCATTGAACACGATTCTATAACAAAACACTTTGGCATATTTATAAACAAATGCTTGATGCTCCTCACAATGCTTTCATTTTTGTCTCTATAAATTACACAGAGCTACAAAATAAAAACAAGAAAGAACGCTGAAGTCGAGTATGCTCGACTGCAAGATACCCTGTACCCAATTTTAATGTTTTATTAGTTTGGTTCTATTTGACTACTATACCTCATTGAATTGGATTTTCATAGAAAAACTTAAAAAATCGGGTATATCTTTGAACGGGGTTATACCTAAAATTTTGTTGGGCCTACCCATATTGGTCTATTTCATTGGGACTATCATAGACATAATTTCTACTAAATTAAAATTTTCAAGAATAAAAAACAATGACGTTTTTTTGTAAAAACCCAAAATTTTGGGGTAAATTTGTATGGGGGCTATACCTAAAATTTTGTTGGTCCTATCCATATTGGGATATTTTATTGGGACTATCATAGACATAATTTTTTACTAAATTTGAACTTCCTAGAATAAAAAACAATGACGTTTTTTATGCAAAAACCCAAAATTTTGGGGTACATTTGTATGGGGGTGCCCCTTAAAATGGGTCTAAAGAAAAACCGTTTGTAAGTGCATACTTGACGGCCTAGGAGAGTCTAAGTTTCAATTTTGAAAGCTCTACCTCTTATAGTCTCCGAAATAATCGTTTTCATACGGCAGACAGCATGACAGACGGACAGACGGACGGACGGACGGACAGACGGACGGACAGACGGACGGACGGACAGACCGACGGACGGACAGACGGACATAGCTAGTTCGACTCCCCTTCCAATGCTGATCAAGAATATATATACTTTATAGGGTCTATCTTGCCTCCTTCTGCCTGTTACATACATTCGCACAAACTTAATATACCCTTTTACCCTTTGGGTACAGGGTATAAAGAATAATTCTTTTTCAACAATGGCGTCTTTTAATTGATGCCAAGGGGGTCCTTGAAAATGGTGCCGCTAATTTCGAAAAGACCTAAATATATTAAAGATCCAAAATATGAAGATTTTGGGCATCAGAATCTTGTTTAGCGCACAAAAAAACATTGGAATCAAGTCTCATATCAAAAAAAAATCCATGTTGCCCTGTGTAATTAATTGAAATATCTTTTTATATAAATATCTCCTGTCACAATGTTCGTCTTTAACAGACTCCGTTCCCCTTATAGAATCGATCATAACTTCACCGTATATTACCGTAACAACTCAACCAATTTTAATGAATTTTGAGTTTTTTTCAAGATAGGATAAATATCATTTTAGAAAAAAGGCGTTGGTCGTGTCCCCCTTAGAATTGATACAGAAATTCATTGAATATTTCTGGAACAACTTAGCCAATATCAACGAAATTTTGAAGATCTGTTTTTTTTTTCAACTTTAAAAAAAAAAATACTATATCGATTTGGAAAATTGGATGTGCAAGAACCCTACAGATTTAAAATTGATTTTCATTGTGTATTTTCGAAACCACTCAATGAACGATTTCAATTAAATTTTCTAGTTCAATTTAAAGGATAGAATATATATTGTTTTGGAAAATGGGCTGTGGGAGTATTAATCGTATTTTTACAAATATTTGAATTCGAGGAATTATATTCGGTATACGAGGTGTGTTCAAACATTATCGCGAATTTTGAATATTCGCGGGTTACGTAAATTCGAATTTCGATTTTTTTGTGGAGTTATGTTGGTACTCATGTCTCTCACTTATGCCGACAAGCTCGGCCATTTTGAATGTTCACTTAATTGTTGACAGCTGGTTTGCTTGCACGTGTTTTGGATCGTCTTCGATTTTTACCTATTCAAAAAAATGGATCAAAGAACCTGTATCAGATTTTTTTTTTCTGAATGGAATAAATGGAATAAAAATGTTGAAAAAGGGCTTATGGGGACCGAGCTCTACCAAAATCAACAACATTTGATTGGTGTAAATTGTTCAAAGAAGGATGAGAACGTGTTGAAGACGACGATGCTCACATCCAAAAAGTAAAAGAATTAGTGCTTGCACACCGATGAAATTGGCGTATCGAAAGGATCAATTAATACAATTTTGAAGGATTTTTTGGGCCTCAAACGTGTCAAGTCTCGGTTGGTACCAAAAATTATGATTTTTATTTTAAAACTGTACTGATTTTTCGTGACTTTTTTGCCAAAAATCCAACCAATATCCTTCCGCAACCACCGTATTCGCTTGATTTGGCACCGTGTGACTTCTGGCTATTCCCAAAACTCAAGAGACCACTCCGGGGAACGCGTTTCGAGTCGATTGAGGAGATAAAAGCTAAATCGAAGAAGGCGCTGATGGCTATACCGGAAAGGGACTATTTGGCATGTTTCGAGGATTAGAAAAAACGTTGGCATATGTGTATTTTATCGGGAGGGATTTCTTTAAAGGGGACAAAATAGATATTCATGAATAAATAAATAATTTAAAAAAAAAAAAAACACAAAATATGCGATACTTTTTGAACACACTTTGTACATATTTCTAGGATAGAAAAAGTGGAAAAAAAATAGCTGTAGTCGATCCAACAAAAAGCTATCATATATATTTCCAAATAATTAATCAAGAAAATTAATTTTGGTACATATGCTACTAAGACCATAAAAAGACAAATGAAACTTTTATTAGTTCATGTACGATCATTAATGACGTATATTATATTCCGGGGGGACAACTTAATCTGGTGCTCAAATAAGACGCATATATATAAAATTTTAAGCGAAAAATGCATATATAATAATAATTATACCCTGCACCCAAAGGGTAAAAGGGAATATTAAGAATGTATGTAAGAGACAGAAGAAGGCTAGATAGACCCTATAAAGTTTATATTCTTGATCAGCATTGAAAGGGGAGTCGAACTAGCTATGTCTCTCTGTCCGTCCGTCATGTTGCCTGTCGAAACAAAACGATTATCTCGAAGACTATAAGAGATAGAGCTTCCACATTTGACATATTTTAAGGGGTACCCGAAAAATTTGCTTTTTAATAAAAAGTGTTTTATCTCCACTCGTAATATTTTTGTATTTTTAAAATTTTTTAAAATACTGTACAGGACTTAAAGTTAACGAGCAGACGTATTGTTTTTTTTTTTTTCTTAAGTGTAGATTTTGATTCCAAATTTAGTTCTTATATGATAGTTCTCTCGTTTTAGTAAAACCGGGAATCGAAATCCCCTTAAATATTTTATATACATGGTAAGACATTTAATGTTTATATATATGTGCATATATATATATTTATATATATTTATATATATATATACAGGGTGTCCCCAAAACTTTTTGACAAACGTCGTCAGGAGATAGATGGAGTCAAGACAAACACTGTTTGTTCTAGCGCCAATCGCCCATCTTATACCGTTTTTCAGTTATTCGAGTTCTAAAAAATGCATTTTTGAATGCATTTTGAGAAATAATTTAAACTACTTTTCCAAATTTAAAAAAATTTCATTGAAAATTACTTCAAAAAAATTTTTTTTATTATTTAAAAAGTGCGATTTCTTTGTGTTTTGAAGTTGTTTTTCTAAATTTCGGTTATTTCACAATGAAATTTTCGAAAGAAGAATACACCGACATGGTATTGTGCTACGGAAAAGCTGACTGCAGCGCACGTGAGGCCCGAAGGCTTTATGAACAATCATTTCCCCGGAGACGCCTACCCAGTGCAGCAGTCTTTCAGGCAACAGTTGTCCGTTTGCGAGAAACGGGGAGCGTTTTAAAAACAGGCGAAGGACGAAACGTAGGACGGAACGAAAATGAAGAAGCAGCTGTTTTGGAAGCCGTTTCAAGCGATCCATCAACAAGTGTCAGAAAAGTTTCGCAAGCTACAGGAATTTCCAAATCACAGGTACATCGTGTTCTTAAATACAACAAGATGCATCCGTATCATTACACACCCGTGCAAGCTTTATACAATGGCGATTGCCAGAGGCGACTAATCTTTTGCACGATGATGCTGGAGAAGCAAAGACGTGATGCCAATTTTCTTAAACAAATTTTGTGGACTGATGAGTCAACTTTTGACCGAGAGGGAATAACAAATTATCACAATCTTCATTATTATTCCCAAGCCAATCCACACATGAAAATGCAAGCAAAACACCAAATCAGATTCAGTGTGAATGTCTGGGCGGGAGTAATTGGTAACTTTTTTGTTTGTTTCTCATGACTTATACTAAAAACTAACATCGTTGTAGGCAAATACCTAATTGGACCACATTTTTTGCCACAAAAACTTAATGCTTCGGCGTACCTCAACTTTCTACAAAACGAACTTCCATCTTTGTTAGAAGACATTCCTTTAAGCTTATTATCTGGGATGACTTTTCAAAATGATGGTTGCCCAGTGCATACAAGTCTTATTGTAAAAAATTTTTTAAATGAAGAATATGGTGAGAAATGGATTGGCAGAAATGGTACAATTAAGTGGCCAGCAAGATCGCCGGACCTAACTCCTGTCGACTTTTATGTTTGGGGGCGAGCGAAAGAATTGGTGTACAATGAAGAAATAAGGGACCGCGACCAGCTTAAAGAAAAAAATAGAGTTTGCATTCAACACAATGAGGCAAGAAATGATATGGCAAACAGTCACAACCGAGGTTGAGAGTCGGTTTTTGAAATGTACTAATGAGCAAGGGTCTCATTTTGAAAATTTGTAAAGAGATTTTTATAAAGAAAAAAGAAATATTTTTTTCTTTGACAAATTTGTTTAAGAAATTATTTGAAATCAAACAAGTAGATTTTTAAAAATGCATTCAAAATGCATTTTTTTGTAGCTCGAATAACTCAAATACGGTATGCAATAGGCAATTGGTGCAAGAACAAACGTTGTTTGTCTTGACTTCCTCTATCTCTTGACGAAGTTTGTCAAAAAGTTTTGGGGACACCCTGTATATATATATATATATCAGCATTCAATGCTTAGTCGGTTACTACAAGTCAAATTACAAGAAAGGACAGCCTGCTGAATTGAACGCCAGTTTCAGCGCCATCAATCTTTGCCTTCTGTATCGCTCGTGAGATGTAAAAAACACAAAAAAGATACAAAAAAAAAACAGCAAAAACAAAAAACGCTGCCGGCCCAGGTTGGATCGTCTACTCCAATCAGTCAAATCAAGTCGATCCAACCCGAACTGGCTGTTTGCAACTGGAACTAGCCACGAATAAAGTCGAGTGCGTACAATGTTGGTAGTCACTTTGAATCTGGTGAGAACCGTTTAAGTAATTCATGAAAATGTAATTTGTGCGTGAAACTGGTGCCGGACCACATCGGGTGGTCAGCGTACGTCACTCAAATTGATGTCTCGCAAATGAGAAATTTAGCTGCGTCTGAGCTGAGTCTAAGATTCAAACTGATGTTCTGGCTGAAAAGTTGTTGGATTTTTAATTAAGCATGGCCATAACAATGCACTCGAGGCGATCGCGAGAACAGGTCTTGTTAGTAATTTTTAATTTGAGCTCTTCTGACAGCTCGCTGTCATATAAATTTAATTGAATTTACATTTTTATTAATTGCTACTCTCGAACGGGAATGGAACAGGCAACGGTTAGTCAGTGAGTTTATCAACCAGCCCCTCATACTGACCAACCAACCAACCGATCAACCGACCGACGGACAGACGAATGGATGGTTGGACTATCAGGAACTTTGTGAATGAATATGAATTCTAGTCTCTAACTTTGAGTTTTCGTACCGCAACTGTGTTCTTGTTCAACGCTTTCGTCTTCATCGTCATCATCATCTTGGTGCATTTAGATTTTTGAATGAATTTAATTTGAGCTGATTTGTTGATGTTTTCGTTGCGGTGATTTCTTGCTGACTAATTTAATGTGATTTTTAAATTGCCTCAGTCCAGGCCGCTGAGTGACCAAACTAGTGTGTGGCCACTTTAGTTCTGTTCTGAGTTTCTGTTTGATTCTCTTTATTTTTGATCGAAGGTAGCAAATGTTTGTGCAGATTGATTATCTGTCAAGTCATGCATTAGTCGCTCTGAACCATGGTTTTCAGGTTTGATTGCTTTAATGAACGTCACGCCTTGATTTGCGTGTTTCCATCATTTACGTTGTCCTCTTTAAATATTTGACATGTTCGTACTTATTCAAATTTTATTAAATGAATTTTACGCATGACATTATTGGTCTATTGTATAATAACGAGTAATGGATCGGTAACTGTTCCCTAAATAAAGTCATAATCCCTTTCACAAAAAAAAAAACAAATAGATAATAAATACGACACCAATCGACAAAATTGAGCTATTTACTAGCTACAAGATAAATCATAATCAACCTGGAAGAATTTTTTTCCGTAGATACGAAATCTAGAATAAAACAAGAAAGAACGCTGAAGTCGAGTATGCTCGACTTAAAATGGGATTAGAGAAAAACCGTTTACATGTGCACACTTGACGACTTAGGATAGTCTTAGTATCAAATATGGTAGCTCAATCTCTTATAGTCTCCGAGATAATCGTTTTCATACGGCAGACAGCATGACAGACGGATAGAAGGACGGACATATATAGCTAGTTTGACTCCCTTTCCAACGCTGACCAAGAATATATATACTTTATAGGGTCTATCTAGACTCCTTCTGTCTTTTACATTCATTCGCACAAGCTTAATATACCCCTTTGGGTACAGGGTACAAAAAGACCGGGAAAGTAGACAATAAGGGCGATGGACACCAATAAGTTGATCATTGATTTATAAGTTGATCGGTTGAACCGAAGCTTAAATACCCGTCACATGAATCTATAAATTGTATATATGTAATCATCAGTGGTTTAGATAGAACTTCGAGATGCAATGGGTGGGGATCAATGGGCTGATACAATTCAAGTATATTCACAATATTGGTATTAAGTTTTAAGCGAAAAATAAAGATATAACAATAATTTTCTTGAAAATATTAGAAACTGAGAGGTAGGTTTGTATAGGGCTATATGTTATAATGGCCCGATCCTTGTCATATCGTTGTACATAGGATAATTTTAGATGTGTTTTTACCCAACTTGAAATGAATACATTTATAAATAATAATTATTTTCGTACAAAAATTTGAAAATGGACGGTAAGATTGTATAGGGGCTTTACTTAAAAATAGGATGAGTGAATACATTTATAAATATTTATTATTTTTATATAAAAAATTTCAAAAAAAAAAATGTTAACTTCAGTGGAACCGAAGCTGAAATACCCATTACAGTTTTAATAGTTTATATGTTCATCAGGTATATTAACCCGATCCTCACCATATCGACATTGGACATTGGTGGACATTGGAATTGATTTTACCAAATTTTAATTGGATATATTCAGAAAAAAAAATGTTTTTATACAAAAATTCGAAAAATTTTATATTTATGTTTAATTTAATTTTCCATTTGTGAAAATATGTGACAAGGCTATGAAGAGCTGCAGTAAGGTTAGTTTTCATTTCATTGTAAACACTACCAACGGTGCTCTAGAAACCCCGCAAATAAGGTTTGAATTATATTTATTTACACTCTAAAAAATTCGTCTAAAACGAAATCAGAACTGTTCCTGTTCGTAAGATGCAAGCCCAAACACAATTCCTTAAAGTGCAACTTTAAATAAAGGGTGGTTAAATTTCAAGGGCCGATGTTGATTTTGAATAAAACACGAATTACTTAGGAAATTATTGACATTTCTTTTTATTATGATATATTGGTATGACTCAATTATGTATGGAACAAAATATCAGCCAAATGGCCGCTACGGCTTCGGCGGCACACGTCCATCCGATGGTCTAAATTTTCGATGACGCTGAGGCAAAATTGAGGATCAATGTCGTTAATGTGCCGAATTATCTCATCCTTTAGCTCTTGAATTGTTGTTGGCTTATTGGCGTATACCTTTCTTTCAAGTAACCCCAAAGAAAGAAGTCCAACGGTGTCAAATCACATGATCTTGGCGGCCAGTTGACATCGCCGCGACGTGAGATTATTCGGCCATCAAATTTTTCGCGCAAAAGAGCCATTGTTTCGTTAGCTGTGTGGCAAGTGGCACCGTCCTGTTGAAACCACATATCGTCCACATCCATATCTTCCAATTCAGGCCACAAAAAGTTTTTATCATCTCATGATAGCGAACACCATCCACAGTAATTGCCTGGCCAGCCTCATTTTTGAAGAAGTACGGCCCTATGATGCCGCCAGCCAATAAACCGCACCAAACAGTCACTCTTTGTGGATGCATTGGTTTTTCGACAATAACTCTTGGATTCTCATTCGCCCAAATGGGGCAATTCTGCTTATTGACGAATCCACTGAGGTGAAAATGTGCCTCATCACTGAAGATTATTTCCTTCGAAAATTGATCATCCACTGTTGCCATTTCTTGCCACCATTCTGACCATTGACGACGCTTGAAATGGTCAAGAGGCTTTAGTTCTTGAGTCAATTGAACCTTGTAAGCGTGTAAATGCAAGTCTTTATGCATAATATTCATCAACGACGAGCGTGAGAGGTGCAATTGTTGGGCACGACGACGAGTTAAGGTGGACGGCTCTTCAGCCACACTATCGCGAACAGCAGCAATATTTTCTGCAGTACGAGGTGTACGAGCATGCACTGGTGTTTTCACACCTTTTACAGACCCGGTTTGCTCAAATTTTTGCACGATTTTTCCGATTGTACGCACATTTGGACGATTAAATTGGATATGAACGCCCATTTTCATAATAGGCCTGAATAACTTTAACGCGTTGCTCGATTGTGTATCTTTCCATGGAACAAATTGAGTTAGTCTGAAGTTGAGAAATGTCAAAAGAAATGCATGAAAAAACTTGACGTTTAGGTGTGGTTCACATTTAACATCGGCCCTTGAAATTTAACCACCCTTTAGTTAATATCTAGTTATTTATGAAGATAAATCAAACAAGTATTTGCTTTTCTGAAAGGCTCTTTTATAATCCTTCACTTTATATCTCAATATAGCACGAATATTTCAACAAAATCTTATGTTAACTTAAAATATCTAACAGCAATTTATTTTGTAATATTTTGCTTGACCACAGTTGTTCGTACCCTTTTTTAAAAAGTATATAGCTCGAAATCTAAAGGCGAAATCTTAGAAAATATGTAGCTTGATCTTTTAAATATGTGTACAGTTTTTACGAATAAACCTTATATTGTATTAGTATAATAGTCTATATTAGCGATTTTTTGCTACATTTTCTAAATTTGTACATAAAAAATGATATAGCTATTTTTTTTTTAATAAGGCCGGAACTTCTATCTCTTATTAAAAGTCAAGTCATGTTCGAGGAAGATAACTTTAGCTCGAAACCTAGACTATATACGAGGTTAGCTAAAATTTATCTTAAGAGTGTGTAAGAGCCAAATTTGAATTCGTGGTAGAATTTTTTTTTACTAAATTGGGAGCTTTTGTTGCCAATCGTCTTAAAACCAGACACTGTAAAGGTCAAACGAGTGTTTTTTGAATAATTACACAGCCACACAAATAAAAAAGTTATATTATGTGGCTGAATCCATATGAACATGAATTTGGATTCAGATCTTCAAAATACATCACTGCTGAGTAAATTTTCCAAAAAAGGCAGTTATTGGAGGTTATAGTGAAATCGCGAACCAACTTTTTAATCCGACTTCAGATTTGGTTTCAACGACTCAAAATACATTAGAAATGACTATCCTTGTCCACCGCACAAGACCGGAAGTTGAAAAAAATTACGTTTTTTGAGTGAAAGTGTACCAAAAAATTCGTTTTTTGAGGTTAGAATGAAAACGCAAAGTAACTTTGACATTCTGACTTCAGATTTGGATTCAGAGAACCAAAAATGATCCCTCTCGTCCGCCGCACATGACATGACTTTTTTTGTGACTGTGTTACCAATGAGAAATATGACAAGAACATAACTGCAGAAAAATTAAATGGCAGCGGGGACTGCACTGTTTCATTGTCCGCCACGACAACTTATCGCCCGCTTCACTGATGCAATTTGTATTCTCCATTTAAACTAATAAATTACTATTCATGTATTATTAATTTAAACAAATTCATTTATCTTCTATATAATGCATTAGTTGTTGTTTATATGGTTAGTTATATGTTTTTGAACTCTAAAATAAAATTATAAAAAAAAATAATAAAATAAAATTGAAAATTTTTAATCATGATGAAAATTGATTATCTTTAAACAATTCTATTTGCACAGTTATCTTTCTAAAAAAGGTATTATAGGTATTCACAGTTGCCTGTTTAGAAAAGCGATTTAACGCTTTTTTAATCAAAGTGTGACATTTTTGCAAAAATTTTGATTGCTTGATTACTTTTTTCGTGTTCTTAGCTTTTAATAATTTATATTCAGTTTTACTTATATGTTTCTACTATTATTTGTGCCAATCCAGAATTTTGATCGCAGCAATTTGGAAAATTTTAAAAAAAAAAATTTCAAAGATTTGCGACAATCGATAGTTTTAAAATTTGCAAAAATATCAACAAATTGTGAAAATTTAAAAAATTCGCAATATTTGCAAAAAATTAAAAAAACGCGGTAAATAATAAACCATCAAAAACTCGCAATATACAAAATATATTTTGTTATTGTAAGTTTAAAAAAGTAAGCAAATAATGTCAGTCAATAAAGCGCCCTGGGTACTGTGAAAACCTATATTAAAAAACATAAAAGATTTTTTTCTATAAAAAAATCGTTATTTATAGTCTCTATATTATAGAGATAAGCGACAGTTATATTAAAAAAAAATTGTAGAAATAGGATTATAAGACCATCTTTAATAAAAATGCATTTATGTAGGACAATGTGCTAATCGTGAACACACTTTTAACTAAGCTAAATATTAAAGTCAACCAGTTTCATTATATGTTTGGAACTAAAGTAATTAAAGCTAATAAAATGTGTAGATATAAGTCTAGGCTGGAACTAGGAAACATCCCGCAATGTATTTGGGTTCATGGCATCCATATCAAAGCATCTGCAGGAGCATGATGAAACAGGACATTCGGCGTTTTCTCTAAAAAAAAAAAAAAACATACATTATAAAAATCAAATAAATATTTTGATAATTTGTATTTATATAAATATGAAAAGTGCTTACTTAAACCATTGTAAAATGTGTTCAGTGTGCCCGCCATGACGACATGTTTGACACCAGGAGAACCATTTTGCAAACGGTCGCGGCTGCCAGTTAATTGAGCTCGGTGAGTTGTCTTCTTCATCATCGCGACTCGTAAGCGTATTGCCCATATGCATGAGACATAACGAACATCGAGGTAATGGCTTCCGACAGCTCGGACATGAAGACAGTTTGTTGGTGTTTGTTGATGAGGTACGCGTGCGTGCCTCCTCTTGGAGTGCATTAGAAACAGATTTGCCACAGAAGTTGCAGGCGAGATATACACTTCGTGAATTTCGAACTGCTCCACGAATATTTTCGATTTTTATGTCCAACTCTGCGCGTTTTTCCCACAAGCCCCAACTATTGAGCAAATCCATGTAACTAAAAATAATAGAACAAAAATTGAAATTACATAATGTGTTCATTGACAAGCAAGAAAAAAGAACCAAGAGTAGACTTCTGAAACAGAAGTTTATTAGCTTATTTGGTGAACTAGTAAAAATGATAATTAAATGAATGATAATTAAAACAGACCTAAATTATAAATGTGATCACTTTATATAAACTGTGTTTTCAGAAGTTTACCATTTGATGTCAAAAACAAAAATAATATACCTCGATATCCAGTACTGTATACGATGATCTGTAAAAAGATCTCGATTTAGAAAGTTTACCGCTATAAGCGCTGCTGTTTGAACATCAAATGTGGCATCCAAATAGGCCTGCAATATGTTGATGCCATCAAGTGATTCACCCGTAAGCAGTAGACCATTAAGATCCCCTCGTTCAATTGACTTTTGTATTTGCTGTTTAATGTAGTCAGCTAATTTAGTTTCTGAAAGATATTTACATGCAAAACCAACGCGATCCGCCAGCGAAATCTCATCTTCGTTCTGGAATAAAAATTGCTTTTTTTTACAACAAAATACAATGGCATGAAAACTACAACTAATTACCAAAACTGCATCAAAATTGTCATGCTCTGTTGTGAGAAATGAAAAAATTGCACGTAAATGTGGATCTTTAATTTGCATATTGGCATTTGAACGTTGACTACGCCACGTAGAACTGCAACGATCAGCATTAAAGCTGGAAAGCGCAATGGCAGTGATCCGATACATGCTTGGATCGCGCATATTGTCTGCTGCATTCGAAAGGATATTACAAGCGAGAAGTATCTTTAAATGAAAAACGCAAATCATAGCAGCACGGCTGTATTCCTTATTAGCACACAACTCATCCATGAAGCGATCAAGCTCGTGCTCAAATGTCCAACCACAAAGCTGAAGCGCCTTATCTCGTTGTTCGCTTCTGTAATATAAAGAAATACACAATTTATAAAAATAATAGATTAAATATAATGTCGATAGTAACCTGTAGCATATAAGCTGATTGGAATTGTTAATGCATTCCGGCCACTGTAGCACATGTGATTCAATACGCGAACTATTCATTAACACATCCGCTGTATGATTCAAATTGATGCCAAGAGTTGACTTTAAGCCGATAAAACGTTCCTCTCTATACACTTTGCTAAGTGTAAGCCAAACATTTTTTAAATACGGAGTCAAATGCAACTCAGCAAAACGCTTAACATCCGTCTTTAGGCCATAGTCTGCTAAGGCACGTTGCTTTGTCTCATCCACCAAGTCTAGTTCAAATAACTCAGGGCTCAAGAAAATCGTAGCTTATGGCTGAGCCAATGGAGGCTAAATCTAGTGAGGTACTGCTATTTGTGCTGCAGCTACTTGTTGGCTGCGTAGGCGTTGTGCTTGTGCTGGGCGCAGTAAGTGGGCGTTGCAGTAAAAGCGGCAACTTGCGCCGATTACTGTAGGCAGTGTGCAGGCAAACAGGTAAACGAAAGTCAATAATATTCATAGCATCAGCAAGCAGTACGGCACGTTCAAAGTCACGTGGATGCCAGGATAATGATGACACAACTGAACCTTTAGGTGCATACTGATACTTTGAGGGGAATGGCATAATTTGCTTCTTAACGTGATATAAATCTCGACTGTTTTCACCATCGACCGGGCGCATGTCATAGAGCGTTATATACGGAGACTCACGTTGTAACGAGGATAAAAGACTGGTTCTGTATATACGTAAAATTCATATTAATATTTGATTCTTTAAAGAATTTTTTTCAAATTACCGCGTTGGACACCAACTAATTTGCAAATGATTACGCGAAGATTGAATCTGTCGCAATGGACGCTCAATGTACCGCAAATCCCAAATAACAATAACCGAATCAACGTAACTACAAAGGTAGTGACCATTTGGAGCCACTGCCAGGCCGTGCACTGTCTTGGATTGAATGGATTGACAGGCATTGTTTTCTGAAAAAAAGTTCATTATTCCGTTTTAAAATAAAAATGCATTTAATCGATTTAAATCTCTTTCGTCACTTACGTCTCAAATCGAATAACTTGATAACCTTTTTGGCTCATGCCTGCAATTAGCATGCGGTGATGTTTGTCCCAGCAAATTGAATGTGCCGATTCGGAGAGTCCAAAAAAAAAACTTGCTGTATCTGGGACACCGCGTTGAATGTCCCAAATTGTTATGCATGAATCCGAACGATGACGATCATGTCCAATGGCAAGTATATTTGGATCTAGCTCATTCCAGGCAAGACACATGCACATGCGCTGCTGACGCGGTGCTTTTTTTGAAATTAAGATACAATTTTATGCCTTTAATAATAACTAAACTTTCATCGTTTCCCACTCTACTTACTGTACTCCCAGCTACTATCGAATGTGTCACGAAAATTGCATATGCCAATCTTGCCATCGGATAGACCAACCGCAATGATTGGCTGTTCGGTGTGAAACGAAGGAGCAACGCAGCGCGCATATTGATAACGCGTCTCATTTGTTAAATAATTAACATCAATGTAAGGCAATCGACCTTTTAATAAATAAAAAAAAAAAAAATTAAGACTTCGAAACGCATTTACTAATTTAATACTTACTTTTTGTAAGATTTGATTCGTCTTTCGGTCGCACTTCGTATAAACTTATCTCCTGGCCCCAAGCAACAAACTTATCAGGAAAATTTGGAAACCAGCTTAGGCCATGCAAGTTACCGCCGCTCATTTTCTGCGTTGAATAAATTTCACTAACAGCGAAAGAATTAAGATTTTCTTTAATTTAACAAAAATACACTTTAACGCTTTGCAGTCACTTTTCCATTATGTTTTCAATGTGAATTTGTTTATCTTTCAATGCCAAAGACCAATTATTTTATTTATTATTATTTTATTATTATGATTACTTTATTATTATTACGTATTATTTAGGAAAAAGAAAAAAAAACAAACAGCTGATGTAGCAGCAACTAGCACTCCGACAACAGCTGAGACAACAGCAAACCGGACATTAATTTGGACGACCCTGTGCCATGGGCTGCTTGTACAGGGTGATTACAAATACCAGAGATTGTCCTCATAAATACCAGACGTCCGGAAAAATACCAAAAAAGTCCTCAATGTCCTCACGGACCGATAACACACTAAAAGCGGACCGATATCACTAAAAGCGAACCAATAACACAATAATCACAGTACGTACACCGACACTGACACGAGCTGGTAAATGTTTTTGTTCAGTTTTTTTTATACAAGAAAAATATAACAAAATTTATTGATTTGTACTTGTAATGTTGCCAAAAACACCAAAACCACAATTCTGGAAATTTGTTAAAGGTAGTGCCAAAACGCTATTTTTACTTGAAGCCGTTGGATTTGCTGCTTGCTACGGTGTCTACTATCGCATGAACACGAATCGAGGTTTGTTTTACATAATTTCAATCAATTATTTACTCTTTTCAATGTATTTAAAAAAAGAAAATTATTACTTTTAATAGTATAGTTTGTAAGTTGTTTGTTGAAATATGCTGCGGAGTAACCGTGAAGTGTCGTAGCTTTGGACTTTGCAGCAGCTGTGCCAATGCGACTGTTGTAGGCGTTGCAGAGTCTCCTACAAAGACAACTTACTGTTTTTTTTTTATTACCTCAGAAGTAGCATAGGTAACCTTTCATAACAATCAAACTCCTTTATGGAGACTTTTATTTTACAAACTAATATAGTAGGGATTGAGTTGGGAAGATAATTACCAATATCATCAATGAGTCATCAAAAATTGGTTAAGTTAAGTTTATAGAAGTTGGAGAAATTATTTCAATTAGAATTAGTTAGAATTTTTTTTTTTTTGTTTTTTTTTTTAACATAAAAATCTGAGTACTATTTCTGTTATTTTAGCTATTACTATTACACACCATATTATATCATTCTTCTTATTTTCGAAAGTTTTCGACTGAATTACCTTTTATTTCTGATTCACATTTGCTCGATGACGGAAGTTCGAGTAAGTTTACTTGTAATGATCATAGTGTTGGTATTTAGCATCAAAAGTCAGCAAAGAAATATAAATTTTCATCCAAGCTGTTTTATGTGGTTGTATCAAGTTTTTTAAAACATCTCCTTAATATTGTTGATTGTATAGGGGTTACCATGTAAATAACTTGTGTAAATTTACTGATAACTACTTTTATTTTCCAGTTAATGTAAACTGCAAAAGTAAACTGTACATCTGTGTTTTGTATACATGAAGGATTTCGGCTTAGCTTTTGCTGTTTCTGTAATATTTGTCTGTTCTCAAATTACAATTTCTGTGTCTGCGATCTATTAGCTTCAATTGCACAGTGAAATTTCTCGTGGGAGGGTCGGGGTATTATATATCATATAGTCGCAAAGTTTTTTAAAAGATGGATTTTATACCGTGCAATTTCGTTGTCCGCCTAAAAGAGGTGTCGATAGCTATCTCTAGTTTGCTAATTCTCTTTAGTTCACTCTGTGAACTTCTTACTCGTAACGTTTTCTTAAGTAAACCTAAGTAGTTTTAATGGATAAGATCCTAGCACAGAAATATATTTAAGCGAAGTAAAGTAACATTTTCGAATTCCTTAAGTTTGCCTGAATTTGATATAAAAACAACCTAAGAAAATTTTTATTGGCCTATATCATTGTGTATATAAAACTCTAAATTACATTATTATTTAAAGATTTCATGATTGATAGTAGAGCGTAATAATTTTGCAAGAAAACATGTTTTTATAGTGTGAAACAGGCATTATCAGTTTGTCGGAAAGTTTCTAACGCATTTTTTTGTATGAAATTAGGTAATAACTCTTCTTTTTATAGGTAAATGAATTTTCCGCCCATTTTCTATTTTTTTGAGTGAAAGTAGTAGTCTATCTTCTATCTATCTATCTTCTATATATCTATCTATCTATATATATAAAAATGAATGTATGTTTCTATGTCTACTCTTTTCGTTGAAACCGTCCAACCGATGAGCCCCAAACCGGCTACATTTGAAGGAAAACAATGCAAGTATAGTTTTAGACCATTAAAACAATGCATTAGGCACATTCGGTTCATTTAAGAAGTCGATTTTCTAATTTTCCCATACAGAAATGTTTTGCTTTTTTAACATAAACAAAAAACAAAAATAATAATCCTCTGACTGCTTTCCCCAGTATATTTTGAGTAAAATAAAAAAAAAAGAAAATAGTAAAAATGCCATCAAAAGGAACTGAAATTGCACAAAACACAGCAGATGCGAAACGGAAAAGAGCTGAAAGAGCAGCCGAAACGCCCGTACAACGTGGTAGCACACGCCGGGTATCTGATATTTATTAATAAATATATTCACTCCAAATGGGGTAAAAACACTGATATTGTAAGGATCAGCCCTCTATAGCATGTAGCCCCAATACAAAGTCAGTATCCATTTTCTAATTTTTTTCCAAGACAATGTTAATTATTCTGTCCTTAGGTTAACATTTGACCACATTATTGTGTCTAAACTTTGGTTGTATCGAACTCCAAGCCATCTCTTCTCCAAATTTTACCAAAGCCACTGATGATCAAAAATAAACTAAATCCAGCTGTGGCGGGTATTTGGGCTTCGGTTCCACCGAAGTTAACGTTTTTTTTTTTTTTTTTTTTTGTAAGAATACTTTTTTTTGTCAATCAATTTATTGCCCATCTAGTGAATTTAATACCTTACGTCACGTCTATCTTCAAACTATTCAACCAAAGTATTAAATGATTGAACAACAAAAAAGTACATACCGTCTGCCTTAATCGAAATAACAATTATATCAATTCTTACATTTGTATACAAAGTACCCGAAGAGCAAAATGGTATATTTAGATTTGTATTCCTGTTGAGCAAGGGGGAGTATCGATCTAGCTATGTCTGTTCGTCCGCTCGTCTATATATCTAGATGTCTGCTAGGTGAAACTGAATATGTCGGAGACTGTAATAGATAGAGCAATAATATTTAAAACTTAAAGTCTTCTTAGCCAAGTGATTTTTCTATCCTGATTTTAGGGGCAGAAAATTTTTTTGCCTTTATAATAAAAAAAAATAAATTTAGTCCGACATATTTTCATGAAAATCAACATAATTTATTTGGAACCACTATGATATACTCAAAGCTTTACACAATAATGGGGTTTAAAATGTTATAAATAAAATTACTTGTTGGTAAACATGCTGACTTGTTAATTTGTTCCAGCTTAATACATATTGGCCTGGACATAATAATAGTGTATTGGTAAAAAAAATGTATTTGCATGAATTTAAAGCGATTCTTAGATGCCGAAATTAAACTAAATGAAAGTTTAGGTTTTTAGGCTTCACGAGATGAAAGAGTCAATTTTAGGCTCGGAACAAATTAACAAGCCAGCATATTTACCAACAAGTAATTTTATTGTGCTTTTTACTTCAAAACACTGTTGCCATTCTTACAAATTAGAATTTTGCTTCTGGAATACGTTTTAATATGGTTTTCTATACATTTTAAACATTATAGATTTCACATCTGTTATGTCCAGCAGTGAATAGCCCCATAATATGACATATACATAGTAGGTTAAGGCACATAAAACCTGGGTACAGAGTATCTCGCAGTCGGACAAACTGCAGCGTTCTTTCTTGTTATATCTTTGAGTAATAAATAAAATTCAAAAAATGCTTAAAATTTAAAAGTAAGAATATTTGATTTAGATTTGTCTCTTCGTTTTACAGATAATATTTGATGAGTCAATTTATATACTAAATAAAATATATTCTCATTTATTTTTTTTGCAGATTTCCGTTTGTACATTAACGAAAATTACCCATTTGTTCTTGAATACTATTATAAAGTTGGTGAACTTCTTGGGGACAACAAAAATACGACAGACGGACAGCACTTACTGGAGTGTTGCATCGCAAAAAAAGCAAGAATAACTTTAAGGTAACAAGGTAATATGGATTCTTTATTTCTTTTAATTCTTTTTTTTTACTTTTTTGTAGTTAAAACCTTTCTTCACTTATTATTATTTAACATCACACTTACCAAAACATTCAGTAAATTTGCAACTCTACTAAAAATAACTCTAGATGGCTAGCAATCCTTATGTTAAATCTTTAATCTGGTTAGTCTCACTAGGCGGCATCGGCTATGGTCTTCTGAAACTTACAACACCATCAGAGGAAAAAAATAGAACGTATCAAAGCATCTGGAGCTCGCCCACTTCTCGCTGAAAGAGAAGAAAAGAAGGCGCTGTTTATGAAACGACTACAGGAGGCAGCGGCTTCAGAGCGTCCCATTTACTCGCCGCCTACAAACAAAAAGCAAGAGTAAAAGTTAAAATTAATAAAATAACAAATTTAAAAATCTACAAACAAATTTGATTCACAAAAAAAAAAAATACATAAAGATAAAAGAAGAACAGATAGCAATGGCGCAGCAAGGTACAGTAACAGACGATATATCGAAGGATGGACCAATGAATAAAAAGGATAATCTGTTTGATAAACTTAATAAACGTCACAAGGAACGTCAAAACTATTGGGAGTCTGAACAGGAACAACGTCAACGTGATACCGCACAACAAGAGGATCTCGACTATTTCGAACAGTCTTTTGCCGAGCGTACGCGAGAAATCGAGGATCGTCTTCGGCAAGTCAGCGCTCCAAAAAAATTAGCCGTTGGTGATATTGCTCCAGCAGATATTAGCAAACAATTTGCTGATATTATGCAGCAAATTCAAGAACTTCAAGGTTATCTAACTACGTCGACCTTATTTCTAGCAGATGCGAGAATTAAAAAGTTATCAGCGCATACTCAATGAATTGACAGTCAATTGCGATGAATCACGTAAGAAAATATTACCAAAAAAGAAGTTTGGCTTCAGCAACAAAAAGGTGGTGCCACATGCAAATAAATTACAACCGAACGATAAGACAGATGCACCCGTAAAGAAGGAGCAAGAGCCTTTTATTTGGACTATCTCAAACCGGAAGGGCGATTACATTTGTTTAAGCGGCGCTGAAGTAAACAACAAAGATATAACCATCGCAAATTTACAGCATTGTCTAATCGAATTGCAGGGCCACGCTGGGTCTGTGCAAATAAAAAACGTCACAGATTGCACATTTCTTTGTGGACCCGTAGCACGCTCGCTTTTCGCCGAGCAGTGTATAAACAGCTCGATAGCTATTGCCTGTCAGCAGCTGCGTTTGCATACTTCGACAAATGTACGCATTTACCTCCATGTAACCTGTCGTGCTATTATCGAAGACTGCAAACAGATCGAGATTGCCTCTTACAATTATGATTATGCTGACATTGAGAACGACTTTAAGGGTGCAGCCCTGGATAAATCACAAAATAATTATACAGATATTGCTGACTTTAATTGGCTGTCGCCTGATGCTCCCTCGCCGAATTGGAGTTTGCTAAAAGATTTTGCAGAGCCCAATTGGAATGAGGTGCGTCGCAACTTCGGCAACAAGAATTCGGATAATTCGATTTTGTAGTGGAGGCGTATACGTTTGACGTTAAACTGTCTCTTGCTTTCTGCACTTCTAAGTCTATTCTTAAAACAACTAAAAAATAGTTAAACTAGTTACAAGCATTTGTTTGAAACTTATCGTCTTGTCTTATTGTAAATATTTATAAGCAATAAATTACAACTAACATTTATCTCAAAAGTTGTATTTCTTCTTCATTACTCTTGAGAGCTATCGTGAAAATGGGAATTATAAAAAACAAAAAAAAACGTTAACTTCGGTGGAACCGAAGCTGAAATACCCGTCACACGAAACTTTGAATAGTTTGTGTATTATCATCAGTGGCGTAATGTGACGCCACGCATAAGCGGCGCACAAATGCATTATGGTTATTATTATTAGGATAAGAAATGAAATGATTTATTGTTTTTTTTACTATTATTAGACAAAGAAATGAAATGATTTATAGAAAATAAACGGAATGAACCGAATTGATTAAATATATATATATATATATATATATATATATATATATATATTTGGATATATACATACATATAGTAAGTTTATTGTAAACATTAGAATAAAACGAATGAGCCGAATTAGTAATTGTATCATGCACACAGTCACCAAAGCCGATGCACCGACGCTATCCCGAGCAGAATCGAATGACAGAAGCGCTCTGCCAGCAAATGGGTATAAATATGGAAACAAACCCAGCAGTTAGGCAGTTCTGATTGAGGCAGCAGTGGCGACCAGTCGACAAGGAAACATAGCGGGTGAGTCAATGGCAACTAAGGTAGAGTAAGCGTGTGTACAATAGTCCGTAATTGTAAAAAGTCTGTAATCGGTGGTTATCTGTCCGAAGTGATAACCAACGCGTGCGTACAATAGTCCGTAATTGTACGAGATCGGTGGCTACCTGTCCGTAGAGGTAACTCTAATGGACGTACAATAGTCCGTAATTGTACAAAGTCTGTAATCGGTGGTTATCTGTCCGAAGTGATAACCAACGCGTGCGTACAATAGTCCGTAATTGTACAAAGTCTGTAATCGGTGGTTATCCGTCCGAAGTGATAACCAACGCGTGCGTACAATAGTCCGTAATTGTACGAGATCGGTGGCTACCTGTCCGTAGAGGTAGCCATAGTGTAATCGTATGAACAAGAGGGGGGTGACGAAGCTAGTCCCTTCTGCCACTCCCATGTACGTCGTAGATAACTATCTTCGGACCATAATACATTATTGTAAGATACCTTATTTTTGCATTAATTTAAGTTACGTTTAAATATAATTGAATAAATGAAAGCATAATCAGTATAAAGCAATAAAGTTTGTTTATTTTAGTTATTACCCAAGAAGCTTAGTTTTCCCACAGGTACAACCAGCTAAGTCTCAAATATAAATACCCCTGATAAAAGACGTCGTTACAGTGGCGCCCGAGCAGGGACCTTGGCTAAACGGAGCAGAGAAAAAATCAACACCCGCTCTAAAAACATCAAGGGAAGCTAGGAAATTGGGAAACAACACTTAAAAATGCATTACATAATCAAGTCCACGAGAACCAGTGGCAAAAGGCAAGATGAGCAAAGACGAGCTTACTCTGGAGGAACAGGACCAAAAATTGATGCCGGAAAGACCATCAACAACCTGGATCCACTCTGCTCGCGCAGAGAACACTAATAGCACTAGCGGAACAGCTTGGACTCGATTCGTCTGGAACGGTCGCTACCCTCCGAAAACGTTGTGCAACCCATATCCGCGAGGGAGGCTACAATGAGGACCAGCTTCAGAAGATTAAGGAACATGCACAGTTACATGGCCGGAGTGTATCCCCCATTCCACCTGTGACACTGGTAGTAACATCACTTAGGGATACAGACGTAAAGCTACCCACCACGGAGGTTCAAGGAATAAACAAACAAGGGAATCACGGCACAGAAAGACCGTGGGGACACAATATAGCAAGCCAGCATACTCAAGGCGATGGTTATCAGAAAAGAAACGGCATAATCACACCCGCCAACCGCGGTGATGTCATCAATCGCGTTCGGAAATGGTCGGTGGAGTTCGATGGCAATGGAGATCCGCTAGAGTTCATTGAACGCATGGAAGAACTAGCCGATGCGTATGGAATTCACTTGGAGCTTGTAGTAACAGCCATGCCAGAGGTATTACGTCGTTCCGCCCTTATATGGTGGAGGAATAATCAGGAGGAATGGAAAGATTGGAAGGCCTTCCGCACATCATTTCTAAACTTTTTCCTCCCGGAAGGATTTTACGATCAATTAGAAGACCAAATTAGGCAACGGACTCAAAAGACAGATGAGAATTTTAAAACATATATGTTGGCTATTCAAAACTTGATTCGGCACGCCGAGTTATCACCGCAACAACAATTGGAAAGAATATATCGGAATAGCCAGACGGAGGTGCAGCTATTTATAAAGCGTAAGGAATTCAATACACTTCCGGAACTAATTACAATGGTCGGGGTACTAGAACATCTACGCGCGATCAAACAGCAGCCTCAAAATAATGTGATGGCGACACAAAGAGCACGGCTATCCGGTATCAATGATACTTTAAATCCACGAAATGCATGCTGGCGATGCGGGCAAGAAGGCCATCGACGGGTTGACTGTAGAAACCCAGCTTTCAAATTCTGTTGGTCCTGTGGAAAACAAGGAGTTCGAACATTGGAATGCTGCAGACAAAGAACGGGAAACGGCGACGCCCCGGGAGCGGAGCGAGGAAGCACCGGGGAGCCAACCATAGAACCTCGTCCCAGATACAGCCGTTAAGATTCGACGGACACAGACTCTCCGCGAGTATAAATATAGCCGGCCAACAAATAACTGCCACAATCGACACTGGCGCCTCGCGGAGCTTTATGAGTCAGGAGTACGCAGAGAGATTTAAGGAAAAGAGCAAAATTACGGAGACTGAAGTATCAATCACACTGGCAGATGGCTCCCACCGGATTGTAAGCCAAGTGATCCAGGTCAAAACGCAACTAGGAACAAACTGCCAACTGGTATCTTTCCTCGTGTTACCAAACGTAGTGGATGGGTTACTGTTAGGATTAGATTTTCTAACAAGTATGCAGGCCACGTTTAGCTGCGGAGGATGCCTCATAACGTTGAAACAACCAGGTGAGTTAAGACGTTAAGGTAAGCACCGAAAACAAAGATATTCCCCTTCCAGATTGCCATACAAAAATACCAGAGGAAGATAAACCGACTATGACACACACCCCATGTATGAAGCTATATCCGGGAGCAGCCGCACCGTGTCCAGAACTTCATCCTCTCATTTTGGCAACTCTGCTACGACGAGTACAGCAACGCATTCCTAACAAAGCAAACACTTTCATACTGCAAAATGAAGGAAAACCGCTACGGGTCGCAGTACGTCGTGATGGATCTTGGAGGGCCTGGCTTGTAAAGAAAGAAAAGAACGCTTCTTGTCCCTGAAGAAAGAAGGGAGTGTGACGCCACGCATAAGGGGCGCACAAATGCATTATGGTTATTATTACTAGGATAAGAAATGAAATGATTTATTGTTTTTTTTTACTATTATTAGAATAAGAAATGAAATGATTTATAGAAAATAAACGGAATGAACCGAATTGATTAAATATATATATATATATATATATATATATATATATATTTGGATATATACATACATATAGTAAGTTTATTGTAAACATTAGAATAAAACGAATGAGCCGATGCGTCGACGCAGCGCCAAAACAATATTGCCAATGCACCGAAGCCGATAGGCCGAAGTAAACACACCGAAGCCGATGCGCCGAAGCAAATACACCGAAGCCAGTGCATTGCTGCACACAGTCACCAAAGCCGATGCACCGACGCTATCCCGAGCAGAACCGAATGACAGAAGCGCTCTGCCAGCAAATGGGTATAAATATGGAAACAAACCCAGCAGTTAGGCAGTTCTGATTGAGGCAGCAGTGGCGACCAGTCGACAAGGAAACATAGCGGGTGAGTCAATGGCAACTAAGGTAGAGTAAGCGTGTGTACAATAGTCCGTAATTGTACAAAGTCTGTAATCGGTGGTTATCTGTCCGAAGTGATAACCAACGCGTGCGTACAATAGTCCGTAATTGTACGAGATCGGTGGCTACCTGTCCGTAGAGGTAACAATGGACGTACAATAGTCCGTAATTGTAAAAGTCTGTAATCGGTGGTTATCTGTCCGAAGTGATAACCAACGCGTGCGTACAATAGTCCGTAATTGTACGAGATCGGTGGCTACCTGTCCGTAGAGGTAACTCTAATGGACGTACAATAGTCCGTAATTGTAAAAAGTCTGTAATCGGTGGTTATCTGTCCGAAGTGATAACCAACGCGTGCGTACAATAGTCCGTAATTGTACAAAGTCTGTAATCGGTGGTTATCTGTCCGAAGTGATAACCAACGCGTGCGTACAATAGTCCGTAATTGTACGAGATCGGTGGCTACCTGTCCGTAGAGGTAGCCATAGTGTAATCGTATGAACAAGAGGGGGGGAGACGAAGCTAGTCCCTTCTGCCACTCCCATGTACGTCGTGGATAACTATCTTCGGACCATAATACATTATTGTAAGATACCTTATTTTTGCATTAATTTAAGTTACGTTTAAATATAATTGAATAAATGAAAGCATAATCAGTATAAAGCAATAAAGTTTGTTTATTTTAGTTATTACCCAAGAAGCTTAGTTTTCCCACAGGTACAACCAGCTAAGTCTCAAATATAAATTTCTGTCAATTACGGACCTTGGACGACGGTGAGCATACCCCGGATAAAAGACGTCGTTACAGTAAGTAATATTTCATGAAATGAGTGGGTAGGGATACCGTCCAGGCTTAAACATTAAGTTGGGTTTGTATTAAGTGTGTATGCTGTAACTTTTTAGTTAAAAATACAGAAATGGAAATATTTATCTTGCAACAAGGAAAAACGTTAACATCGGTGGAGCCGAAACTCAAATACCCGTCACATGACACTTAATAGTTTCTATTTTCACCAGGAACTTAGCTAAAATTTCACGGTGGATTTGGTCAAGTTTGTGTGAGGGCTATATGTTATATGAGCCCGATCCTTATTATATGTAGTGTTCTCTTATGTAGGTGGACATTAGAAATTATTGTTCAAAATTTCAATTGCATTCATTCTGAAATAATAAATGTTTTCATAAAAACCGAAAATGGGAGCAAGTTTTCTGTGGAAACTATGTCTAAAAATGCAATTGGCACTTAGGAACACATCAAGCGGAAATAAAAAAGTATTTTCATACAAAATCTCGAAAATGGGCGGTAAATTTGTATGGGAGCTATGCCTAAAAATTCTAGCATTTAAACTGCCCAGAACCAAAAAAAAGCTTAAGTTTAAAATTTCATTTGAATATCTTTAAAACTTTTTGAGAAAAACGCATCGTTAAAGACACATAGCTATTTCGATTCGACTCATCGAGATGATTCAGACGAACTGAATATGTGTATATACGTTTATACTATGTGTATCGGGTATAAAAAGTGATAAGTTTGTCTGTAATGCTTGACATTAGAAGTGTTTTTATATTACTTTGAGTGGAAACATTCATTTTACCTAATATGAAGTGAATACATTTAGTAATAATACTTTTTTAATACAAGTAAGGAAAAACATTAACTTAAGCTCAAATGCCAGTCTCACGAAACGTTAATTAGTTCATTGTATGATCATCAGTGACGTAGACTATATTCAGCAAGGGGGTCCGGTGGGGACAACTCAAATTGGGACTCAAATAAAAATCATATATATATAATTTAAAGCTAAAAATGCAGATATAACAATAATTTTCTTGAAAAAATATAAAAATGGAAGGTGAGTTTGTATAGTGTCTGTATGATATAGTGGCCCGATCCTTGACATACCGATTGGAGTGAATATATTCATAAATAAGAACTATTTACTTGCAAAAACTCAAAAATGGGCGCTAGGTTTGTATGGGGCTTTAGCTAAAAAAAAATGCGTGGTACCTTAGTTTTGATATAGGATGACATTAAAAGAGTTTTTGAAGTAAGTACGAGGTGTGTTCAAACATTATCGCGAATTTTCAATTTTCGCGGGTTACGTATATTCGAATTTCGATTTTTTTGGCGTTATGTTGGTACTCATGTCTCTCACTTATGCCGATAAGCTCGGCCATTTTGAATGTTCACTTAATTGTTGACAGCTGCTTTGCTTGCACGTGTATTGGATCGTCTTCGATTTTCACCTATTCAAAAAAATGGATCAAAGAACCTGTATCAAATTTTTGTTTCTGAATGGAATAAATGGAATAAAAATGTTGAAGAAGGCTTACAGGGACCGAGCTCTACCAAAATCAACAACATTTGATTGGTATAAATTGTTGAAAGAAGGTTGCAAACGTGTTGAAGACGAAGAGCTCCCTGATCAACCATCGACCTCAACGGACGATGCTCACATCCAAAAAGTAAAAGAATTATTGCTTGCACACCGTCGATTAACTATGAGAGACATTGCTGATGAAATTGGCGTATCGAAAGGATCAATTAATACAATTTTGATGGATGTTTTGGGCCTCAAACGTGTCAAGTCTTGGTTGGTACCAAAAATGATAATTTTTTTTTAAAAGCTGTACTGATTTTTCGTGACTTTTTTGCCAAAAATCCAACCAATATCATTCCGCAACCACCGTATTCGCTTGATTTGGCACTGTGTGACTTCTGGCTATTCCCAAAACTCAAGAGACCACTCCGGGGAACGTGTTTCGAGTCGATTGAGGAGATAAAAGCTAAATCGAAGAAGGCGCTGATGGCTATACCGGAAAGGGACTATTTGGCATGTTTCGAGGATTGGAAAAAACGTTGGCATAGGTGTATTTTATCGGGAGGGGATTACTTTAAAGGGGACCAAATTGATATTCATGAATAAATAAATAATTTAAAAAAAAACATAAAATATGCGATACTTTTTGAACACACCTTGTACATTAACAAATAATACCTATTTTCATACAAAAAATTAAAAAAATGTGTTAAGTATGTATGGGGCTATATCTAAAATTGAACGTGATACCTTGGTTCTAACATACAATTGCCTAGGATCCAAACTTAAAGTTTAAAATTTCAAGTCAAACTTTCCGAGTAAAACGCATTGCAACAACAGACGTACATCGTTAAATCGATTCGTCTCGTCGAGCTAATCAATAATATATGGGGTCTTCGATGCCTCCTTTAATGCGTTACAAACTTTTCGACAAACTGATAACACCCTTAACACTATGTGTTGGGGGTATAAAAATCGTAAATTGGCGTTTGATTTAGATGGGGGCTTTACCCCAAAATAGGTACAAGCAACCATACATACAGTTTTAATGGGCTGATCTGGAGCGTTTGTATCGGATTAAAAATGAAAATGTATTTAAATTTTTATTTTTATACCCGCCACACATAGTGTGAAGGGTATTATCAGTTAGACGGAAAGTTTGTAACGCATGAAAGGAGGCATCGGAGACCCCTTAAAGATATATTATTGATCAGCTCGACGAGACGAATCGAATTATCCATGTCCGTCTGTCTGTCTGCAATGTGTTTTTCTCGGAAAGTTTTAGGGATATTGACCTAAAATTTTAAAGTTAGGCTTTTTGTCCTCCTATGCAGTTTGTATGTCAGAACCAAGGTGCCCATTTTTAGATATAGCCCCTATACAAACTTACCACTTTTTTAGATTTTTTGTATGAAAATAGTTATTATTTATGAATGTTTTTACTACAAATTGGGTAAAACCTCTTCTAATGGCATCCAATAACAAAAGAAAGGTGCCACGCCTATTTTTTGATAGGGCCCCCATAAAAACCTAGCGCCCATTTTTAAGATTTTGTATGAAAATAGTTCTTCTTTATGGATATATTCACTCCAATCTGGGTAAAATCAATTCTTCTGTTATCCTATAAATATTCTACCGATATGACAAGGATCGGGCCACTATAACATATAGATCCCATACAAACTCACCTTCCATTTTTTTATTTTTTCAAGAAAGTGATTAAAGTTTCGTGTGGCGGCTATTTGAGCTTCGGTGTTACCGAAGTTAACGTTTTTGCTTGTTTTGAATAACAATGTGACTAGTACTATTTTTATTAAATATTAAAATAAATAAATATTCTCGGCTTAGCAAAAAAGTTTCTTACTTTGCAAAGTTTTGGTCTAGCCCTCTTACTTCAATTAATATTTATATTTTTTCAATTAAATTCAATTCGAATTCGAGCATTTTGAACGAATCATTTATTATTTTAATTGTAAAAAGCTCTTTTTCTTTTTTTAACGAAAGCTTTTGCGTATGAATCATTAAAGATATGGCATAGTGTACCATCCATTGAGATCACGGCTTCGTTTGTGGACTCACGTTAAAATAAAACAAATAGAAATACCGTAGACAGTTCATATTTACGGATGCAAGGTGACGTGACGGCATTATCTAAAAACCAAAACCAAGATAATAAATTCAATTCATGATATAATCACCTAGCATCCCAGAGTCTATATTCAGTTAAAAGTTTTCTGTTGTATCTTTTGTGTCAACGGAGCGAGTAGTTTTCGAATAAGCGGAAAAGACAAGAAAGCAAAATGTGCCTACCGAGTAAAGTTAGCGGATCTACAATTCAGAGCATTGCATTGGCAATTGGTAACAAAATGGGAATTTGTTGAAAAACTTCAATGCATTACTTCCCAATAAAGTTTTACTTTCCAGGCAATCTGATATGTTTAAACTTTGGTCTTATGTTTGGCATAACACCAGCTCACATGCGGCTTTATCAATCGCTTGAGACGCCTCTTAACAATCCCATAGATGCATCGGGTGCAATATGGTTGACTTTGCATCTCTTTCTATCCGCAGCATTAGCAGCTTTTATATCCGGATGGGTAAGTCAGCGTATTGGACCTAAGTCGGTACTGCTGATGTGCGGCCTACTGCAGATTGTGAGTACTGAATTCAATACAAATTTAAGTGAATATTCTAATGATGAAATCGAATCCTTCATTTTTCTGAATATTTTAGACTGCGTGGTTTTGCATACATTTTGCCTATGACATTCTGCACATTTATGCGTCGCGAATTTTCGAAGGCTGTGCTGGTGGAGCTGCTTTCGTAGTTCTGCCATTGTTCATTGATGAAATAACCGACTCTAAGGATAAAGGGACACGTCTCGCATTAACCATCGATATCTGGCGTTCGCTTGGCGTACTTATGGGTCTTATTTTAGGGTTTTACCTAAACTACGACTACGTATCTATTGTCGGCGTTGGCATATCGTGTTTCTTTTCGGTTACTTTCCCATTTGTACAAGAGAGTCCATATTATTATGTACGTAAGGGTGATGTCACCGGCATGGAGAAGTCATTGCGCTGGTTCCGGGGTATTCGACATATTGATGATCGCAGCAAGCCCGAGTTTATATGCGAAGTAAATAATTTCAAGGAACTAATGCAAGAAAAAAGCCAGATAAAGACATTACCTTTACGATCTTACTTTGGCTGCACCATCTTATGTAGTTTACTAATTGTGGCGAGTCATCTAAGTGGCTTATTCGGAGTACTCAGTTTTGTAAAAATCTTCACAGATGAACTTTTTATAGAGGAAACTTTGTCGATGGGCTTAGCGACCGCCTTCCTGCTCGGCACCATACTTACACGTTCAATAGTACCACAAGTTTCAAAAAAGTGTGCAGTACTTGGAGTCACAACTCTAGGATCCATTTTGTCGTTCACAGCTTTTGCTTTACTCAAATGTGGTGTCTGGCAAACGGATATAAACTCTCTTCCATTTGGCTTTTTGGCGCTGAGTTTTGTCTTCGTAAGCTTTGTAGGTCCATTGGCAGCAGTTATCAATAATGAAATAGTACCAGCAAAGGTAAGTTACTTTCTATATTATATATGTACTATAATATATTATATCTCAATTTTCTAATGAACTTACCACTTATTTTTTCGCTTTTACGAAATACGCGTACAAAGTGATTCAAAATAATTATTTACAATTTAAATAGAAGGCATATTTGGGGTATTCACAAAAACTTTTAAATTTGCTTAAAAAAAAATTTTAAAATAAAATACTTCTTTTAAAAAATCCAAAAAAAGTTGGGGTGTTCACAGTGCGGTGATAGTTGTCACATTATTCTCATCAGCTCATCGGATCTAAAGGATCTGTGGTACACAAAAGGTTCTGGGTTATTATATATTTAAATCAATATGCCACTCACACACAGTTTCTGGGTTAAGCTCCATACAACCTACACCACATTGTTTAGTTTTAGAAAAGGGTGTTTTTTATAAAATTATTGCCTTCAAATTTTGGAAAAACCATTTCTTTTATCAAGCCACATTTACAGTACAATTTTGGTTAAAATCGGACCACATAATTTGAAAATTTTAGGAACCTTTAAAAATTTGGTAACATTTTAACTTCAAATTTAATAAATTTGGTTCAGAATTTTCAATATTGTGCGACGGGTATTTAAATTTTTTTATGATCAAAATAATCTATCTGATATGCCACAGAAATTACTTATCTTGTGATTTGTCAGTTCGCTCAAAAACTTTCAAGATGTAACAACGTCCTGCGATTTAATTTTTAGACTGGCATAGTGCAAATTTTTGAGCGAATTGGCAAATCACTAGTGATCGAAGTAGTAGCGATTGCTGTGGCATGCCTAATATTTACTTAAATAATATACCAACTAAATTTACTATATATACTGCCTTACAGCCAATGTTTAGCCTTGGCACCATGTACGGTTTTCGCACCAATGGTAAAATAGTGTAAAATAGTGCTTGTTGATACCAATTGTGGTTTCCAATCTTGGAATTAACACAACACAGCCTTAGACCAAGATCTGGTCCTTTCAAATTGGCAGCGGTCATCGTCGCTGGCGTACTCTTCCAATTAGGTCCATGTTTCGCTTACCAACTTTTTTTGTCGGGCCTGTACATCTTTTCGAAGCACGCCCAGTACAATCGTTTGAACTAAACATTTCTGACAAAGTGTTATTTAAAAAAATTTATTTTTAGAAAAAGATTAATAACTTGGTCAATTATTGTCGAATTTTTCTTTTCAAACATCCGCTTACTTATAAATGTGCGTACTTTTTTAAAACTATGTACTATAGATGTATGTATGATGTAAATGGTGTAAATAAACATCTATAAAATTGAACAATTAGAAAAAAAACAATAAAAAACGTTAACTTCGGTGGAACCGAAGCTGAAATACCCGTTACACAACACTTCTAATAGTTCATATGTTCACCAGCTTAGATTAAATTTCGCGATAAATTTGTATGGAGTCTTATATGTTATATTAGCCCGATCCTTACCATAACGATAGTGTTCACTTAGGTGGACATTGGAATTAATTTTACCAAAATTTAATTGGATTTATACAGGAAACATAAATGTTTTCATACAAAAATTCGAAAATGGGCGGTAGATTTGTACGGGCGCTATATCTGAAAATGGGCGTGGCACATTGGATTTGATATTGGATGACATAAGAAGTGTTTTTACCTGATTTGAATTAAATATATTCATATTTAATACCTATTTTCATACATAAAAATCGAAAAATAGTAGTAAGTTTGTATGGGGGCTATATATAAAAATGAGCGTGGCACCTTGGTTCTGACATACAAACTGCCTAAAAATATTCTGAGTAACATCGCAACAGACGGACAGACAGACGGACATGGCTAGATCGATTCATCCCGTCGAGCTGATCAATAATATACATTCTTTATGGAGTCTCCGACGACTCCTTTAATGCGTTGCAAACTTTCGGACAAACTGAATATACCCGTTTACACCATGTGTAACGGGTATAAAAACGTATATACGAGGTGTGTTCAAAAGTATCGCATATTTTGTGATTTTTTTTAAAAATTATTTATTTATTCATGAATATCTATTTTGTCCCCTTTAAAGTAATCCCCTCCCGATAAAATACACCTATGCCAACGATTTTCCCAATCCTCGAAACATGCCAAATAGTCCCTTTCCGGTATAGCCATCAGCGCCTTCTTCGATTTAGCTTTTATCTCCTCAATCGACTCGAAACGCGTTCCCCGGAGTGGTCTCTTGAGTTTTGGGAATAGCCAGAAGTCACAAGGTGCCAAATCAAGCGAATACGGCGGTTGCGGAACGATATTCCTTGGATTTTTGGTAAAAAAGTCACGGAAAATCAGTACCAACCGAGACTTGACACGTTTGAAACCCAAAACATCCTTCAAAATTGTATTAATTGATCCTTTCGATACGCCAATTTCATCAGCATTGTCTCTCATAGTTAATCGACGGTGTGCAAGCACTAATTCTTTTACTTTTTGGATGTGAGCATCGTCCGTTGAGGTCGATGGTTGATCAGGGAGCTTTTCGTCTTCAACACGTTCGCAACCTTCTTTCAATAACACAGGCCTACAAGTTTTTAACCCAGAGACAAGACCTATCATACCCGAAGGATTTTGATGCGCTGAATCCGAATCCGTGCTCGGAATTGCTCCTATACGTCTGGTTTTTGAGATATCCTAACCTAAAAGTGCCAAAAACGCGTTTTTTGCAGTTTTTGAGGTTACGCGACAGACGGAAAAAAATTATTATCAAAAAACGTTTTATGGCAATTGAAAGTACCACCCTTCCCCTTTTTAAACCTTTTTGGATTTTTTCAAATATCTTTTTTTTCACCGAAAAATCTCTATTTGAAATTTTACAATTAAGCGTAAAAGCGTTAAAGGGTTAATACGCTTAATTGTAATTTATACCAATCAAATGTTGTTGATTTTGGTAGAGCTCGGTCCCCATAAGCATTCTTCAACATTTTTATTCCATTTATTCCATTCGGAAAAAAAATTTGATACAGGTTCTTTGATCCATTTTTTTGAATAGGTAAAAATCGAAGACGATCCAAAACACGTGCAAGCAAAGCAGCTGTCAACAATTAAGTGAACATTCAAAATGGCCGAGCTTGTCGGCATAAGTGAGAGACATGAGTACCAACATAACGCCACAAAAAAATCGTAATTCGAATATACGTAACCCGCGAAAATTCAAAATTAGCGATAATGTTTGAACACATCTCGTATGCCTTGAAAATACACAAAGATAGAATCTGAAATGTACTAGCAGATACCCGGCATGTACTACTACGTTGTACTGGCGTTTCGGCTTATCTTTCAGCTCTTTTCCGTTTCGCATCTGCTGTGTTTTGTACGATTTCAGTTCTTTTTGATGGCATTTATATAATTTGCTTCTTTTTTTTTTTGTTTGCAGCGCAACCAACTTAAAAACATACTAAAAAAATGCCACTTTTTTTTAATCTTATACAAAATACATATATTGGGGAAAGCTGAAATCAGCCGTTTTTTATTTTGTTTATGTTAAAAAAGCAAAAAATTGTTGAATGGGAAAATTAGAAAATCGACTACTTAAATGAACCGAATATGCATTAGGCATTATTTTAGTGGAAATCCAATTTACTTGCATTGTTTACCTTCAAATGAAAATGGTTTGGGGGTCATCGGTTGAACGGTTTCAACATATATTGCGGACATGGAAACATTTTTACTATTTTATATATATTATTATGTCTATTGGTCTAATTTTTTTCTTTCCAAACCTAGTTCAAAAATAAATTTTGATTCGAAGTTGACTGAGTTATTGCCACATAAGTGGAAAAGTAGTAAAAAATAGTTTTTACCATGAGTCCAGATTTTGGGAGTGTTGCGCAAATTCCAAATATGCAATTTTGTTTTGCTCGACCAGACAGAGTTGTATTTCAATACACAACACTGCTTAAAATTTTCTGTGTGAAAGCTCTAGAGATACAACCCTGTGCTGTCGCATTGCCTATCGCTTCGCTTTTAGCTTTTACTCTGCCAGCAGCTTTAGACGTTCGAGCTATTTCAGCTTTTTTTAAAGAAATTATATTATTACTTGACAATTTAAATTTACATTACCTCGGGAAAACAATAAGGTGGGATTTCAAATTTTTTCAGATTTGGAAGCTTGATATGTAGACGAATCAAGAAACAAGATTAGATTCTGTCGACATTTTCATCAAACTTGTAACCGCTTGAAGCCCATTTTGTGTTATTATCCTTATTTACGTCTGTGCCTAAGTAGACGAACTTTGCTACAACACCATAGATACAATTATCTATCCTTACAAATTGTCCAAGTCGTGGTGACGGTCTGCGGGTGGATACCAATACCACTGAACGCTGCTGACTGCATGTTGATTTTTGTAGTCGGCAAATAGGTGAATATCGGGGCAATGGTTGTGTTTTTTGGATGAAACCACTCTAGTAATGTCCAAATACAACTCCTACATACTGTTTTAGTCTTTACACAATGTGACGGACAACATTTTATATGTGAATTGAAGGGGACCTAATCCGTGGTAGATTGCGCAGACTGCAGGGCTTATTTTCGTCATCAATTGCAAGATATAGTTTTTCTTCTTCTCCGCTGACTATATTGTTCCCGTCCTCGCCCCAATTAAGTTTAAATCTCCTTTTTTATACCCGTTACACATAGTGTAAACGGGTATATTCAGTTTGTCAAAAAGTTTGTAACGCATTGAAGGAGGCATCGGAGACCCCATAAAGTATATATATTCTTGATCAGCTCGACGAGACGAATCGATCTAGCCATGTCCGTCTGTCTGTCCGTCTGTTTGTTGCTATGCGATCTTTTCGATGAAGATATAAAGATATTGGGCTGAAATTTTAAACTTAAGCTTTTCTCGGCAACGACTAGGTTAAGTTCGAAAATGAGAGTGCCACGCCCATTTTTAGGTATAGCCTCCATACAAACTTATCGATTTTTTTCGATTTTTTTTTTTTTAAATAGTAATTATTTATGAATGTACTCGCTCCCAATTGGGTAAAAACATTTTTTTGGTCATCCAGGGTCAAAACCAAGACGACACACCCATGTAACGGGTATTTCAGCTTCGGTTCCACCGAAGTTAACGTTTTTTCCTTGTTTTCGTCTGATGTCGTTCAAAACATATAGCTAAGAAACTAAACTTCATTTAACTCAAAGATTATAATTTATAATCTATATCTTCTTGATTTTAAGTTGTGGTGGGGTAAACAAAATTTTTCTACAATACATGGGGCTAAAGGGCTATTTGCGAATAAACCTTTGTGTCAAAATCTAGAAGACATACGAAGTTGTAGTTGTAAGATAGAAGATAGAATGTAGAAGATAGAAGATAGAAGATAGAAGATAGAAGATAGAAGATAGAAGATAGAAGATAGAAGAGAAAAAGGTAGAAGATAGAAGATAGAAAACAGGTAAATAGTTAGTTCGAGACTAAAAACAAGGAAAAACGTTAACTTCGGTGGAACCGATGCTGAAATACCCGTTACACAACACTTTTAATAGATTATATGTTCACCAGGTGCTTAGGTTAAATTTCACGATAAGTTTGGTCAAATTTGTATGGAGGCTTTATATTATATTAGCCCAATTCTTACCATATCGATAGTGTTCACTTAGGTTGACATTGGAATTGATTTTTACCAAATTTTAATTGGATTCATTCAGAAATAATAAATGTTTTCATACCAAAATTCGAAAATGGGTGGTAGATTTGAAATCTAGCTATGCCTAAAATGGGCGTGGCCCCTTGATTCTGACATACAAACTGCCTATGACCGAAAAAATGTTAAGTTTGAAATTCCATGTCAATATCTTAAAAACATTCTGAGTAAACAACAGACAGACAGAAGGACATGGCTACATCGATTCGTCTCTTCGAGCTGATGGGGTCTCCGATGCCTCCATTAAAATGTTACAAACTTTCGGACAAACATAATATATCCGTTTACGCTATTTGTAACGGGTATAAAAAACATTAAGATCTAAAGAAAAAGTATTAATAAATGTAATGTAATATAAAATTTGTTTTTAATATTTTATTTTACTAAAACTCTACCCAAATCACGAACAAAAATACCTTGGTTGGAACATGATTGGTAGACATTTCCCTGACACCGCTGCACAGTGGGCCAGGCTGCCCTTCTAGCGAAACTTTAGTAGCAACTTGCGTAAATAAAGACATATTCCATTGAAAATTTTAAATTTAAATTAATCCATTCATAACATCTTCCGTTGTATTAATCCTGTTGTCCTTACGGGAATGGTTTAAGCGTATATTCCTAAAATCCTTATTCCTGGCTTTAAGTGCTTCTTCGGATATTATACCAAAAGGAAGTGCTACATTGTTGATGATGTCCGCTCCATGTATTAAAACTTTGTGCACAGATGACGGCATGTAAAACCATGGATATTTGTCGACATACATTTCAGCTGATTCCATGGCATATGAGCTGAATGAATCAGTATTGACTTGATATCCATTACCCTTAATATAATCATTACCCTTAATATAACACTAAACCTATTTATTAGAGCTTCGCTAACTCCAGTAATGCCGGCTACTAAATTTGATTGGCTAAAAAACCGTCTGGCAGTATTTCCATTGTTGGCATTGCCACTACTCCCCCACTGGAATATCCATCAATAAGCCCATTTGCTTTCTAAGTTGGAATTGGATTTTAGATTTTCTAGCTTCTACCTTTGCCTTATCTTCACCTCGAGCTTGCCATTTTTTATTGGGAGTCTGTAAGCAATATGTAGAACGCATTCAAAAAATCGTATCCACGCATGCAATGTTGATAAACCATATTTTAAAAGATCTGCATCAATTCTATAACTTTTTACCAAACTAATATTATTCATATTCTTTGAAACGGCTCTACAAATTCCACATATCATGGTAGGTGCTACTGCGAGGAAGCTAAATGTTTTGCCATCCAGCATGGTCATGTGAAATTCGTGCGTAATTGTATATAAATTGGTAGTTGTTGGTTGAATTTTTCTACTTGGTTTTTTACATGGTCGCTCTCTGAGCTATTTACTTCTCTTGTTTCCTTTTGGCAAATTAGTTTTAAAGGCCGACAATAGCGAGTTGAGGAAGTTCGTGGGTTTTCCACAAAACTTTTGATCCAAGGTGAATTTGTAATGGTACAAGGCAAACTGCAAAAAGGTGTTGATCGAGCATATTGGTTTCACCATTTTCAAACTTTAGCCGGTATGTTGCGTGTCCACTGCTTCCATCACAGCCCCATTTATGTCCTGCAGTCTCGTTTGCATTAAGCTCTGTAACGATTTTTGATGCGGTTCGCACTCCAGATTTGTACTATACAGGCTGGAGCTTGTTGCCACCATTAATTCATCGCACGTGGTTTCCTTTACTAGACTTGACACTTTTCTGGTTTGTGCTTTAGGGCAGAGATCACCGAAATCCTTCTTGGGTCGACCCATGTCTGAATTTGATGTAATACTATACAAAAAGAGCGCATCATCAAGCCATTTTTGACTTTTTTTCGAAAAGTGAGTGTAATGGCATGCCTTCCATTTTCTGTAAGCCTGCTTACAAAGTTTTGTTATTTTTTGGTAATTTCCTCGATTTCCTTTTTTGATAGGTTTCTGTTTTTTAAAATTGTACCAAATATAAGTTCTTTTAAAACTATAACTTTCTTTGTGGCGATATTTTCGCCAAGCCAAGTGGTATGCAGCATGCGCTTTGGGACCGACATATCACCTAAAAAGTGTAATAGAATTAACAGATGGTCTTAGATGGCTACCATTTTGAACACGTTAACACCACAAACACTCATACTAGCTTGAATAAGATTGAATAACGCAAGTTATAGCCCAGAGATGTTAGTATAAGGCCCAAAACCATACTTGATAAAACAACATACTTCAAACACATTTATTTTGCTACACATGAATAGACAGGTCACAAACACATATTTTTTATTTAATACATACCTTTTCTAAAAGAAAACAAAAGTTATTGGATCTGTTTGTTTTAATTTGTTTAAGTTGAAGACCAATCAACAAACATCCAAAGTGCAACCAAATATTTACATGCCACGTGCTAAACATATGTTTCATTTGAAAGCTCGCAGCTGATCAGGAAAACATTTGACAGCTCTTATACCAGCTTTTACAAGCTCAGACGAGTATTGTCAGTTAAAATCAAATACCAAAATATTGAATTTAACAATATTAAAAATTGACTTTTGTCCCGCTAGACAAATCACTTGGCCCACTGTGCGCTGAGTTTGACCATAAATATCCCTGATTTAATTTGTTAACATTATGACAAAAAATTGCGATAAGATGAAAATAGTATAAATATTAAAATAGTATTAATATAGTTAAAACATATTTATGTTATTATATGTTATTTCTATTTCACAACAGATACGTCACCTCGTCGCCTCGATCGTAGCTGCTTTGACTTGGATTCTACTATTCAGTCTAATTATGGTTAGTAAATATATGAAAATTTTGCTTACTCATTGTAAATATGTACCTACTTTCACATGACGCCATAACAACACATTTTTCTATCTTATCTAGGGCTTACACAAATTATCTTATCTGTGATCGTTTCGAATGAAGAGTGGCATAGTGACAGCATCTTCTACTGGAGAAGTTTCAATTTATCATTAAAAAATCTTTACATTGTACAAATATTTTAACATCTTTATAAAGTTTACTGAATAAAATGAAAATTTGTTTAAAAAAACGTGTCTTCATATAATTTTTGAATGATGTATCAATATTGGAGATGGTAACTGGTTCTGAACTAAATTTATAATCAGAATCAACCATGTTAGAGCTGCAAATCTATTGATGGTATCGATAAATAACATAATCGTTAGGGGCGAACCCCCAATAACGACAATTCTGCGTATTGACGTTTTCGCACAAATAGTAATGAGCCACGATGTTACAATTTAAGCGCTTCGTCTTAAATGTATACATTTTTTTTACTTTGAAAACTAACCTGGAACTTTTTTTGCAACATTGCCACAAATTTTAGCGGGTATTTCGCGTGCAATTTCACAAATTTTGCATTCCCATCATGATCGCGTAGCCTGCACAGGCTTAAAAATGGACAAATCTGGAGATGCTAATTTCTGTTTTTTAGTCTTCGCTTGAAATACTTTTTCTTCTGCACGTACAACACACAGCAGCCGGCAATCTGCGCTAGTGTGAAGGATATTATCAGTTTGTCGGAAAGTTTGTAACGCATTAAAGGAGGCATCGGAGACCCCATAAAGTATATATATTATTGATCAGCTCGATGAGACGAATCGATTTAGCCATGTCCGTCTGTCCGTCCGTCCGTCCGTCTGTTGCAATGCGTTTTTCTCGGAAAGTTATAAAGATATTGACCTGAAACTTTAAACTTAAGCTTTTTGTGTTCCTAAGCAGTTTGTATGGCAGAACCAAGGTGCCACGCCCACTTTTAGATATAGCCCCCCATACAAACTTTCCATTATTTTCGATTTTTTCTATGAAAATAGTTATTATTTATGAATGTTTTGATTAGAAATCGGGTAAAAACACTTTTAATCCAATATCCATCCATCCAACATCAGAAGAAAGGTACCACGCCCATTTTTAGATATAGCCCCCATGCAAACTTACCATTTTTTTCGATTTTTTGTATGAAAATTGTTATTATTTGTAAATGTATTTACTACAAATATAGGTAAAAACACTTCTAATGACATCCAATTTCAAAAGAAAGGTGCCACGCCCATTTTTTTATACCGCCCCCATACAAACTAAGCGCCCATTTTTCAGATTTTGTATGAAATAAGTTCTTATTTATGGATATATTCACTCCAATCTATGTAAAATCACTTCTACTGTTATCCTATGAATATGCATCCGATATGGCAAGGATCGAGCCACTATAACATATAGACCCATACAAACTCACCTTCTATTTTTTTATTTTTTCAAGAAAATGAATATAGTTTCGTGTGGTGGGTATTTGAGCTTCGGTGTTTCCGAAGTTAACGTTCTTGCTTGTTCATGTTAATTTTTAACTGATTTTCTATAATATACGAGTACATTTGTTTTTGTTTTCGAAAACACAGGAAACATACTTTTCCCCGATTTTGATCGTGAGTCAAAGCTTTAGACGACATCATTCACTGAACAATTCTAAGACATGTTTTAACAGTTTTTAGATACAAAACAATTGAGCGGTATAAAAAATTTATGGCTAAACGAGCATTATACCTACCCCAAATTGTTTTTATTTGTTATACCCGTTACACATAGTGTAAACGGGTATATTCAGTTTGTCCAAAAGTTTGTAACGCATTGAAGGAGGCATCGGAGACCCCACAAAGTATATATATTCTTGATCAGCTCGATGAGACGAATCGATCTAGCCATGTCCGTCTGTCTGTCCGTCTGTCCGTCTGTATATTTCTAAGTATCTTTTTCGTTGAAGATATAAAGATATTAAGCTGAAATTTGGAATTTAAGCTTTTCTCGGCAACGACTATTATGAGTTCGAGAATTAGAGTGCCACGCCCATTTTTAGGTATAGCCCCCATACAAACTTACCGTTTTTTTTCCGATTTTTTGTATAAAAATTTTAATTATTTATGAATGTATTCGCTCCCAATTGTGTAAAAACATTTCTTTTGTCATCCAGTGTCAAAACCAAAACGCCACGCCCTCTTTTAGGCATAGCCCCCATATAAACTTTCCATTTTTCCGATTTTTCCGATTTTTTGTAAAAAAAAACAAATTATTTATGCATATATTCACTCAAATTTGGTTAAAAACATGTCTAATGTCATCCAATGTCAAATCAGATGTGCCACGCCCATTTTTTTGGTATAGCCCCCATACAAACTTTCCGACCATTATCGATTTTTTGTATGAAAATGGTTATTATTTATTCATGTATTTACTCCATATTGGGTAAAAACTCTTCCAATATCATGGCGCCACGCCCATTTTCAGGTGTTTCTTGCTTACAACCTTACCGCCCATTTCCAGATATATTCGAGAAATATGTTGTGATACATATCTGTATTTTTAGCTCAAAATTTTAAATTAATATTGTGTGTAAACTTGGGTGACATCTGATGATTACACATAAACTCTTTAAAGATTTGTGTGACGGGTATTTAAGCTTCGGTTCTACCGAATTCAAGTTAAGAAATATTAAAAAATAATTTAACTCGTTTATCTAAAGTACTATAGAACTAGTAGTACCGATTTCGATCAAGTTTTTCGAATATGAAATTGTGTTCAATTATATGTATTTGGGAAATACCGTGTGACAAAGCGGACCAAACTTTTAGAATGTTCCGAACAACTTTCATCAAACCGCATCCCATTCTTAGGCGGCTCTTATCAAATCAAATCATAAACCGTTTTAATTATTTGAAATAATCAAGATAACACAGTAAGTTTAATTAGTAGAATAATGCAAGCCCATCCTCAAGATAAAATTATTTGTTTTTACATTAATACATACAGCTGTAAAGAATTTATTAATGTTATCAAAAATTAGATTATTAGGCACGCCCTAAAAACGAATCTAGTCGCCATTGTCTACATACTTCTTAAAATTTATCACTTTTACACTTTTACGCAAAGTGTGTATGATTTTTATAGGTAGGTATATAAAAATGTTAGTAATGTTTTATAAAAATGAAGTGTGTTCCTAATTTTGAATTCGTAATACTATATATATTTTTTTAATATAGATCTAATTTGACAAAAGAAGTCACATTAAGATGCATAAATCGATTTATTTCGTTAAGCATGATCAAGAATATATAGTGTGCGTTACAAACTTACCCACCAATCTGAATATACCAGTCCCTGAAAGTGTACGAGAAGTATTGAGATCATTATTGACTCATCCTTTTATAAAATTTATATATATACACTGTATGTTCAAAAATAAGGGGACTTTTTGTTTAAATCATGGAACACGTAACGCCATCTATTGAACGTTGATAACATTAGAAAGGTACCTTTCAAACGGAGCCATTTTCATATTAATTGGTTGACAGGTTAAAAGTTACTCGCTTTTTAATGACAGTGACGTACCAGTTGATGTGCAAGTACTAAATTGTCACGAGAAACCCAAGTAGGCAACAAAATAAAATGTCTTTGAATATTTCATATGTGATATTTTGTGGAACGCCCGATATGGGAAAACGATAGATGATTTGTACTAGATTTAATACAGTTGCGAGTTGATTCTGGAGACAATAAATTGGGAAACTATTTAGGAAAATTCCGCCGTAATGCAATTTATACCTTACAACAAATTCCAAATGATTTAATAATTAAAGCCCTAATAATTTCCAACGTATTAGCGGATGAAATGGCTGAGTTATAATAAGACAAAACTTTATCGTGAACTAACAACGCGTATGCTCTTAATATGTTATGCATGTGTGAAACAAGGTGATCAGAGTACATGACTATCAAAATATTTTTTCACAGAAACAGTTTCTCACCTCTTTTCGGAAATTGTAAAAGCCGTGGACAAGTTGTCCACAGTGCGAATCCCTAACACAAGAAAGTCAGAATTCCAGTTGTACTCTGCGATATCAAGGACAGACGATTGGTGAGGATATCGAAATTACTTTGTATGTAATCAAATATCTTCTAGATAAAGCCGATGTAATCACAGCCGATCTAGGAGTAAAAAAATAGAAATTGTCCTCCAGCCATCGAAAATGAATACTGGCTATAAGCTATAATTATGATATGGTATACCGAATCTGGATTCATTCTCGACCTCTTTTTCAAAAAAATACTACAGCTTTTCTGCTATCATATGATAAAATGATCTAGTGAAGAGGCACATAAAAATTAAAAGAATTTCTAGCCGCTGTGTAGTGCGGACGTCAGTGTTAAATCAGATATTTTGGTATAATTTGTGGAAGAAAAAAAAAACTTATGCAAAAAAGACTTAAAGAACATTAATTGAAGTTGTAGATCTATTTAAGGAAGCAACAATAAGTGAATGTACATATGTCGATTTTTAGTGCGTTGCCATGCACAACACTTCGTAGAATCAAAACCTGTCCGAGGAGCACAATGGGAGAGGAAAGGCTTTTCAGGCTATGCCTTATGAGCGTCTATAAAAAAATTGTTAAAGAAAAATGTGACATGATTTAGAAAAAAAAATTGATAATTTTTAAATAACCTTCCACGATTTATCATTCATGAAATAATCCTTTACGCTCATATTTCTTATTGAAACATCATAAACTTTGAACAAAATTAGATATTTCTGGGACACACCTCGTAATTTGAAGCTCATGAAAACATTTTATTTTATTCATTCGAATTCTACGCTCATATCAAAAATTAAATGCAAAACAACAATAGCAAGCGAACTTCTGTGCATACTGATGATAAGAACAATGCTCGTATCAGAGATAAACCAATCCCTCCCAAACGTACTCTACATGGATGGGTGAATGATTATACTATATACTATAAATATCTTTGTACTAGTATTTATATTTGGATATACCTACGCATTTATGTATTTACTGTCGACTTATTTTATAAAATTATTTTATTTTAACAAGTATTATACGAATACACAGTAGTCGTGTATGTATGTATGTATTTGCAAGTTGAAATTAAATTATATTACAATATTTTTTATTATAAAATAGAAGCGTTTCGAGCAATCTCGTTTAGTTGCATGCGAATGCTGAAACTTTAAAACAAAAATCCAGCCACACGGAATGTAAGTTCAAGGTTTTCTAGCCATCGAATATATACAAACACAGGTACAAACTTCTTCATGGAATTTAATACACAAACAAAATATAAATAAAGAAAATTTGCAAGGTCAGCTAACAATAGCGGAAGCGGAAACGAAAGCAAAAGAGAATCAAAAATGGTGGCACCGAAAAACAATGTTAAGAATCAATATTTGGCGGCCATATGCGGTTCGTAGAGTTATTTAAATAAAACCTTGCTTCATTTGTACATTATTGGAATTTTCTATTTACAATAAACAGTTAATATTATCTCCGTATCGTATGGCGCATTCTGTGGGTGGCCATCGGCTAGTTTTTTAGAACTACAATCGCCCGATAGCCCCTTAAAAACTGGTCCACTGAATCAAGTAGAGACTGGTTGGATTGGGTCTGTGTTTTGTCTTGGTGGTATTTTTGGCACCATTTTCTTCGCTTGGATTGCCGATAAATTTGGACGTAAACGATGTCTCATGATGACAGCGTTGCCTTCTTTGGTGGGCTGGATTTTAATACCGTTTGCAAGTACTCCATTGCATTTGTGCATTGCAAGAATTATAGGCGGAGCTGCTGGTGGTGGTGTGTTTGCGGTTGTACCAATTTACATAGCTGAGCTTGCTGAGGAGAGGTGAGCAGGCACAATCATTACAAATTTTTGTGTCTCATTTTTATGATATTTCCAGAGTTCGTGGCATTTTGGGCACTTTCCTGATACTCACCTGTAATATTGGTGTACTTCTAGCTTTCGTATTGGGCTATTATTTTGATTATATAACAGTCGCATGGATTATATCGACATTAACTGTGCTTTTCGTAGTCTGTTTCGCATTTTTACCGGATACACCACAACAGTTGGCAAAGCAAAATAAATGGGATGTAAGCAAACATTTAATTTCATGCTATATACGATATATATAGTTATATAATATATGCAGAAATGACTGCTTTATTTTTGTAGGAAGCAGAAAATGCGCTTCGTTATTTTCGAAATATAGGATCCCATTCACCCAAAGAACTAAATGAGGAATTGATGTACGAATTGAAAAAGCTTCGTCCTACCGAAAAGTTTGAAGAACAGCTATATAGTGAAGAGAAGACCAATTTTCAATGGAGTGACTTAAGTGTGTTTTAGTGGAAGATTTTTAAAATATTTTTACATCTTCATCAAAACTTTTTCTTCAGATAATCGTATAGCGCGGAAAGCTATATTTATCGGTGTGGGATTAATGGCATTACACCAGTTCTGCGGCTGCTTTGCAATGCTCAACTATACTGCTTCGATATTCAAACAGTCCGGTTCGAGTCTATCCCCGAAGGTAGCAGCCATTGTGGTTGGGGCACTTCAACTGGTAAGTAGTAAAAAAAACAATCAAAAAACAAAATATGTATTTTTTTCGTCGATAAAGCTTGATTATGTGATATATGTACGCAGTTCCTTTGATCTAGTCAAATAATCCTGGTTTAATATGCAGTTAAATACCTAATACTCTTAAACTTAACCAAAAAAAAAAACAGAAAGATTCGGTAATATCATGTTAGCAGAGCAGAGAGTAACTTAAATCGTAAAAGACATGATAATATCCAAAACACAAGAAGAGGAGTGATCAACAAATATAAAGGTGGTTGATAATTTTTCTCGTTTCGTTCGTGGGACCACGTTTGTGGCAAAACAAAAAATTATCATTTGTGCTTAAAGTTCTCCGAGTAAGAATTAGCGAGAAAGAAATTGATATTTTTGTTATTTTATTAAAAAGAAATGTTTATTTTAAACTTTTATAGCTGAAAAATAAAAATGAAAAAATCAATAATTTAAAGAACGATAAGAATTAGATATAAAACGATTTAGAGAGTATTTAAGACATACTTCTACTACTTTTTCATATGTTCTTTATGCTTTTACATACGGGTACAGAGATTTTTATGTCTGACCTGACAATCAGATTACAACTTTTAAGATATCGCTTGAAATGATATCGCCTTAATGTAAAAAAATATGTTCTTATCAGTAACAACACTTTTATGAACACGATAGAGTATGATAACTGAAAGGAAAGCTCTCACATTAAATCTAAATATAATTTACAATTACAAACTAAAATAGAGTACATAGTTGCTCGACTATATAATACGCTATACGAAAACGTAGACTTCGGTAAAACTCATGTTTAAATAATCATCGCACGATATTTCGAAGTAGTACGTACATATGTACATATGCATACGTGCATATGTATGGAAGGATCAATTTTTTCGAGTGGAAAAGGTCACTTTTTATTTATTTAATATTTATTTATACCACTGTGAAAAAATATATGAAAATTTTACTATCCAAACAAATACAAGTAAATCTACTCAAAAGTTGGAATCAAGATTTTACAAACAGTCTAACGGTTAACATAAGAATCCAAACCCAAACCACAGGATCAGTGGCATTGTATTGTGATATATTGTAGATCAATGTATCTATTGGATGTTTGTATTAATTCGTTTCGAATATATTTTCCATTTTTTTTTTTTTTTTTTCAAAAAATTTTAAAATTTCATAAATGGTACGATGCGAAAGTCTATAAAATTTGGTCTTCCTATGGTAGCCAACCATACCTTGTACGTATGCTAACAGGCTGTTACACAGAATGCCGAACAAAATTTTATGTGCGATTGGAAAGGATACTTATAACGCGTTAGTTGGCGGGGTCTCCTTTCTTGAGAATTAGACAAACCCCACTTACTTTTGCATTAACCAGTCTATATTTTGCAAAAGAGTTGATGCATACATTCAAACAGTTCTTCCCCCGGCTTGAAACCGGAGAAAACTGTTGGGGCTCAAATAAGACGTTTAAAATTTTAAAAAAATGAACATAAAACAATCGTTTCTGAAAAAAAGTAATTTTTACAGGGTCTGTCATATCGCTAGCATATTCATAGTATGACAGTAAAAGTGATTTTATCTAGATTGGAGTGAATACATTCATAAATAAGAATTTTCATACAAAAACTCAAAAATTGGCGCTAGGTTTGTGTCGGTCTTTACCTAAAAAATGGGCTTGGCATCTAGCTTTTGATATTGGATGCCTTTGGAAGTATTTTTACCCAATCTGTAGTAAAAACATTCAAAAATAATAACTATTTTTATACAAAAAATTAAATTCGCATCGAAAAAAGTGGTTAGTTTGTATGGGGGCTATATCTAAAAAATGGGCGTGTCACCTTGGTTCTGACATACAACAAGTTAAGTTTCAAATTTCAGGTCAATATATCTAATACTTTCCAAGAAAAACTCATTGCAACAGACAGACGGACATGGCTAAATCGATTCGTCTCTTCGAACTGATCAATAATATTTATACTTAATGGGGTCTCCGATGTCTTCTTTAATACACTATGTGGCGGGACAAAAAATTGAATATTTTTAAGTTCCTACGTTTGCAAGTGGGAGGATTAAAATAAAATTATCCTCACTTACATATTCGCTTATCATAGGAAAAAAAAAAAAAAACCTGTCTTCTTGGCATTTCAGATCCTATCTGTGTGTATTTTCAACTTTGGCATAAGAGTCGCCGTATTCACTGCCAGAAATATTTCAATTCTCAAAACTAATCGATTCAGTTAACACAAGCCCTTCTAAAAAATGGGGTTGAAACAGGGCCGAACAACAATATTTAAGCGACAAAAGTTATTCGGTCCGAAATAAATGTCTAAAAAGCCGTTCAAAAATGGCAACGCGAACCCATGAACCGAACTCTGTCAATTTTTAAGTTGTTTACAGTTCTCCAGAAAACTTAAAACGCCATTTGTTTCTCCAATTGCTCCTCCTTTCATGTTCTTTGTTTACAACTGTTATTCATTTTAATATCGTCAACTTCTTCAAGCATGCAGATACTCCTTTTTGCTATGAATAAACTGATAGACTGTTAAAAGATTATATGTTTTGAGAATGTCGGAGCTCGAGCGGTTCCCATTAGAAAAGTGAATTACAAAATTTTAATGAGATTGGGTGTACTATATGTATCTAAAATTTGGCCCTCAAAAAACTTTAGTTTTTTTTTAATGTTTTGGGAATTTAATTTGGATCAGCCCAACCAATTTCAAAAGTTGTTTGAATCTCAAAACGCTTCAAATGTCGATGTTTTTTTTCGCAAACACCTCGGTCATAATCATCATTCTTCAACCTGCAAAATCGGCTAAGGTAGCGCCATTTGACGTTTGAGTGTTAAAAAAAGCCAAAACACCGCACTTGGGAATACAATATTCGCTCGATCGCCGAAGGTGTTTTAGTAAGCTGAATAGGTTTTTAAGTAATGAATTTATAGTACATATATATATATTAATGTTGCCAATATTCATCTATAACATACAATAAAAGCAAAGAAAACGTTGACATCGGTAGAAAGGAAGTTTAGTATGTAATAAATGTATGACTACCAGTAGTGTTGGCAAAAAAATCACTTTCGGTGACTTTTTCACAGTGACTCAAAAATTGCAATTTCGCACTTCGACTGACAGTAGCGACCTTTGCGTTTTCTTTCTCCTCAGTGTTGCTCAGTTATCGGCGATTTAGTGAATCGCTCTTCGAAAACATTGGAGCTGTTCATTTATCAGTGATTAATGCTTTTATCATTCTTCAAGAATCGTTCATATTCGCCTAATCTCCGACTCTGTACAAATTCGTTAGTACTTGCCAGTCTCTTGATTCGTCAAAATATGCAATTTACTTAAAGCGCGGTCTATTGACACGATTGAATGGTAAAAGCGCAATTACTACAAATATAAAAACGTAAATTGTGAATTTTTTATGCAAAAAAGTTAAAAACTTTCTTGCAAAACAAGTGTGACTAACTTAAACCGGAAATTCCAAGCGAAGCAACCAAGAACACAATTGTTTTTCGCAAATATTATTTTTTGTGCAATTTTAATTTTTACAATAAAAGCAGTGTTTTATTTTTTCAATGAACTAAAACAAAATCGGTTTGGTATGTTGGTGAAGCGAAGCAGCTCAGTTAGCGGCGATCACTCTTCGCGAACAGTGAACCTGTTCAGTAATCGGTGATTGTTTTTTATCGCGAACTGCGCTTTTGTCACTGATTGAAGTCACTTCGATTTTCAAATCGCTTAAAGACTCTGCGACTCAAAAATCGCTCTTTTGCCAACACTAAATGCCAGTGTCGTAGAAAGCATTTAGTAAAAGAGTGGAAGGGGTCAATGGTCCAATATAACCCAAATTGAAATTCAATTGTGGAGTTCATCAATACTTGATATTATAAAAAAGAAAAGTTTGTATGTTTGTTTTTAGAAGGTAGTCTTCGAAACTACTCAACTGATAAAACAATTATTTCTTCAATAGTTAGAATATTATCCTGTTTTTTGTGGAATGCTGCTTCAATAGTGAGAGTCAGGATTTCCCAGTTATAGTTTCCATATACTTTTAATGCGCTATAATCACGACTATGCCAAATAAGTGAAGCAGAGTTTGTAAAAAAATTGATTCTCGCTACTCCTTTACTACAATTAAGAAACACATGTTTTATATTCTTAAAAGGAGTTTGTAGACTTTAGTTTACTAAAAATAATGTATTTCTTTGATTTGTTTTGATTATTTTTCTCTTTAAGGTTGGAGCTTATATGTCTACATTATTGGTTGAAAGAGCCGGACGAAAGATTTTGTTACTGGTGTCGGCGATTGGAACTAGTTTGGGTCTGGCATGCCTTGGCTTATACAGCTACCTTTCATCGCTCGGGACTTATGATCTGACATCATTCGCTTGGATTCCAGTAGCCAGTTTCTCCTTTATTATTTTTATTGCCTGTTTAGGTGTTTTGTCACTGCCATTTGTAGTTATTTCCGAAATTATGCCAACAAAAATTCGAAGCGTCGCTTATATGCTCTGTATGACTGTACTTTGGTCATTTTCATTTCTTATCATTAAGGTAAAAAGCTTTTTTTACAAATTTATCTGACAAAATAATAAAAACTTTTTTATTTGACAGTACCTTCCCATTATGATCGAAACGTTGCATTTGCACGGAGCAATGTTCATATTCAGCACCGTTTCGCTTTTGGGTGCAATTTTTGTGGCTATTTTTCTGCCAGAAACTAAAGGAAAAAGCATCGAAGCCATTCTATCAAAACTGTGATGTTTATCGTCACAGTCTAGCCAGTAAGAAATCTGGCAACGAAAGAAACTATGCACTGATTTTCAGATATAGCAACAACGAGCAACAAATCAAAAATTGATGAAGCATAGGCCGGGTGATCGGTCAAAGTCTTTTAAAGCATCTCAATGAATACACACCCAAATATGTTTAATGATTAAATAAAATTTAATAAAGAAAATAAAAAAAAAGTTTCAACCAATCAAACTATTAAACTAGTAACATCTTCAAATTAAATTCACTAGACAGGTATGTAAACTAGATTTTTTATTGTAGTTGGTTTAAATTGACAAGATAGAGCTTTGTGATGTATGAAAGAAATTTTGCTCTTAAAAAATTAAGGGTGAAAATTATACTTACAACTTCCTCAGATCTATCGTTAAACCATAACTGCGCATAGAAAATTCGGGGTCACAGGATAATTAGATACATCTAGGACCCTAATTAGATATTCTAAAAAAACGTTTAAAAAAAGTTAAACGTTCATCGACTCAACTGCGCTAGGCATTAATCGCTAGGAAACCCACAAAATATGTACAAACTCTTTTTTTTTAATGTAAAGGGTGGTTAAATTTCAAGGGCCGATGTTGATTTTGAATAAAACACGAATTATTTAGGAAATTATTGACATTTCTTTTGATTATGATATATTGGTATGACTCAATTATGTATGGAACAAAATATCGGACAAATGGCCGCCACGGCTTCGGCGGCACACGTCCATCCGATGGTCTAAATTTTCGATGACGCTGAGGCATAATTGAGGATCAATGTCGTTAATGTGCCGGATTATCTCATCCTTTAGCTCTTGAATTGTTGTTGGCTTATTGGCGTATACCTTTCTTTCAAGTAACCCCAAAGAAAGAAGTCCAATGGTGTCAAATCACATGATCTTGGCGGCCAGTTGACATCGCCGCGACGTGAGATTATTCGGCCATCAAATTTTTCGCGCAAAAAGAGCCATTGTTTCGTTAGCTGTGTGGCAAATGGCACCGTCCTGTTGAAACCACATATCGTCCACATCCATATCTTCCAATTCAGACCACAAAAAGTTTGTTATCATTGTCAATTAAACCTTGTAAGCGTGTAAATGCAAGTCCTTATGCATAATATTCATCAACGACGAGCGTGAGAGGTGCAATTGTTGGGCACGACGACGAGTTGAGGTGGACGGCTCTTCAGCCACACTATCGCGAACAGCAGCAATATTTTCTGCAGTACGAGTTGTACGAGCATGCAGTGTTGTTTTCACATCTCCTACAGACCCCGTTTGCTCAAAGGGTGTAGCCGGGTTTTTCATGTAAAAAGTGCCCCCAACGATATTGAATATGAGGTTCGATAGCCCTTGATTTGAGAAATATTTCTGTATACTTAGTTTTCCGATATCGGCGATATTAAGGAAGATATAGCGACAAACATGTTTTTTAGTTTTTATTTTTTTCTGCTCACTCAGTTGAAAAAAAGTTTTTATGAAAAATCTTTTATTTTCTTAAAATTCATATGTATCTTTAAAAATTTTTTAAAAATTTTTCAGGTCAAAATTCTATCAAAATTTTTTTTAAAGATTTTAATTGATGCTTTTACCATGATACTTTAAAGATACACCTATGAAATTTTCAGGAGATATTCCTTTGTTTGTCTACTTTGACACATAAAATTTTCAAAGTAATCGATTTGGTGGAACATATTTTTAAAATTAAAAACCAAAAATTAGTCTTTTCCTATGATAGATTTCACATGCTAGCATTGCCAGCGCTCAAAAACAAGTACCATGCACATACGCATATTGCGCTCTCACCTCTCTTTCTCTCTTTATGTTCTCAGCGTTCTTTGACTTCTTCATATTTTATACCGCGGACACGCGAGGTGTGAACGAAAGGATTCGTGAGAAATATGTATTAGAAAAACTAAGTAGACAGAAATATTTCTCAAATCAAGGGCTATCGAACCTCATTTAAGGATATTCAATATCGTTGGGGGCACTTTTTACATGAAAACCCAGCTACACCCTTTTGCACGATTTTTTCCGATTGTACGCACATTTGGACGATTAAATTGACCGAAAAAATCACAAGGTGCACGATATGCATTTTGATTTGAACGCCCATTTTCTTAATAGGCCTGAATAACTTTAACGCGTTGTTCGATTGTGTATCTTTCCATGGTTCAAATTGAGTTAGTCTGAAGTTGAGAAATGTCAAAGAAATGCAGGAAAAAACTTGACGTTTAAGTGTGGATCACATTAAACATCGGCCCTTGAAATTTAACCACCCCTTTATTATACTCCGTGATGGGTCTCAATTTTGAAAGTAAAAATTAGTCAATTTGGTGCAGTAGTTTTGATAACACTACACTGCTGTAGAGATCTATAGCACTGATGCCATTTTAGCCTTTTTTTCTGTTTCTCACACATAGTGAGCTGTTTTAAATTTCTGTACAGTTAGCCAGGCTTGAGTGCGAAAGGGAAACAAGAAAGCTAAAATGGCGTCACTGATTTGTAGAGCTAGAAATGAGTACATTCATGCAGACCTCTAATACACATCTTCAAAATTTCATTGAAATCGGTTTAGTAGTTGCAGAGTATATAAAAAACGAACATAGTGACATAAGACTTTTATATAGTAAAATTATATTCAAACAAGAAAAAAAGTTAACTTCGGTTGGACTGAAGTTTATATACCTGTTACACATCATTTGACGTTGATAGACCTTCGTGTGCAGCATTTGTATTAAATTTTATTTCAAAATACTAAACAAATTAAATATACTCTTAAAAATTTAGGAACTCGCGGTCCGATTTGGACCAATTTTAAACTAAAGATTTTGGCACGGTATAAAAACATTTTAACCATATTTGAAGCCATTCGCTTTATAAATACATTTTTCATATAAGAACTTGAAAAAATGTTGTACTTTGTGTGGGAGCTATACCTAAAAGTGGGCGTGGCACATTGATTTTAACATAGAAACTACACAGGACCTAGAAAAGCTTAAGTTTAAAATTTCAGCCCAATATCTTTAAAACTGAGCGAATACAACGCAAAAAAAAAAAAAAAAAAAAGGACACAAAAAGAAGGAAGGAGGGAAGAAAGAAAGGCTAAATCGATTCGTCTCGTCGAGGTGATCAAGAATATATATACTTTATAGGGTCTACGATGCCTCCTTTAATGCGTTACAAACTTTCCGACAAACTGAATATACCTGTTTACACTAGAGTAACAGGTATAAAAATCGAAGATAGCGTTGCTTTTATAGTGAATAAAAATCGATTTAAGCAATAAAAAAAGTAGAAGATTGTGTAACTGCATTAAAGCAACAACAACAAAAAAATTCGGTTAGAAAAATAAGCTTATATTTTTTATTAAATATATATATATATATATATATATATATATATATATCGGATATATCGATTTCGTTATAGTTTACACTTTTGTACATTTTTCCGTTCAGTGAGAAAGAAAGAAAGCGATAAAGCTTGGAACAAAAGAGGTGCAGGTTACAGCGGTGCTTTCAAGCTAAAGCAGCGGCGAAGTATTCGTCTGCATTACACGTAAACTGCTGTGTGTGGGTGTAAGAGTGAGAGAGAGAGCGATAAAACGGCCGGAAGGAACTACACGACGATGGCATACCGTAAGCCAACCGATTTACTTGGCTTCATACAGAAAATGACGAATTCCGATAAAGAGATCCTCTACAAATTGGAACTCGCTGAGGATCTAGTCACATACCTAAGCGAATGCGAAAATCTTACTGTGTCAACGCAGTTATGCACAGTTATCGACGAACTATTGCCATGGTTGACCGGCAGCAATTCTAAGATAGCGGTTATAGCTATGCAAGCATTTTTGGTGCTTATCGAACGCTTGGGTACACAATTTAAAGCTTTCACAGCGTTAGTGCTGCCACATATAATCGAACGTTTGGGCAATAATCGCAGCGTGGTATGTGAAGCAGCGCAAAACTTGTTGCATCATTTTTTGTTACACAAAATACTGACGCCGCAGGCATTGCTAGACAGCTTGTCATCGAGCTACTTCAAGCATAAAAATGCTAAAATCCGCGAGAAAACGCTGCAATTATTTTCGTATACATTGAATGCGTACGGAACACAACATCTGATCTTACGAAATTACATTCAGCCAATTTGTGTGCTTCTGTCCGATCCCATTGTTTTGGTACGTGAGTCAGCTTGTGCAACATTGGTCGAAATGTATAAGCACGTCGGCGATCGTTTGCGCAAGGACTTGCAACGTATGCCGGAAATACCGCACGCAAAGCTAATGCTACTCGAAAAAAAGTTTGAACAGTTCAAAGCAGAGCGAGAGAAACAGCAGTCAGAAAGTGTAGTTGCACAGCTAAGTGAAAGTAAACACGATGAAACGTTATCCCCTATGCGCAAAAGTCCGACGCATACACGCGTAAACGATGGCTCCGGTGACGCTGACGCTGGCGCTGTGACTACCGAAATGTTTGAAGTAAGTTTCGAGGCTGTGCCACAACTGAACATATTCAATACAGCGGACATGAAGAAAATCTACAAAGAGTTGCTCAAGCTGCTTGAGAGTAAGCATGCCGATTGGAATAAGCGAGTGGATGCCATGAAACGTCTGCGTTCATTGTTTATGTTCAATCTTGAGTTTGTTGCTTCGCAGCTAAGAGATCTGTCCGACGCGTTACTGAAAATACTTAAAGAAGAACTGCGCTCGCAGGTAATACGCGAGGCATGCATAACAGTCGCCTACATTTCGAAGGTTCTCCGTAACAATTTCAACTGTATTTGCATGCTGCAGCAGCTTTTTGTTGTTGCAGAATTCGGCAAAGGTGATTGCCTCTGCTGCAAGCATAACAATCAAATATATCATCACCTTTACACACGCACCAACAATTATCCTGCTTATTACGAATGCTGTGCGACAATCGAAATCAAAGCTTGTACGCGCTACGCTATGCGAAGTGCTGTTGCTGCTGCTCGAAGAGTGGTCGACCAAATCGCTGGAAAAACATGCCGATATGCTATGTGATACGCTGAAGATATCCATTTCGGATGCAGACATTGAGACGCGCAAACATTCACGTGTCGCGTACTGGGCTTTAGGCGTCATTTTCCTGAATTAGCAAAACAAATATACGGCACACTGAACATTGCCGGCCAGCGTGCATTGGGATGCGAGCGAGAGCGCAGCCAGCTTGTTATGCGATCAACAAAATCATTAATTGTAAGATCTGGCACGCAGCTGGATGTGGCAACGACAAAGCCATTAAGTGCACCCGGCACGCAGCTGGATATGCGATCACATTTTCCAGTTTCGGTACAAACTCCCGGCACCGAACCAGATTCAAGCTCCGGTTTGTTGCGTAGCTTGTCTGTATTAGACGTAGCTGCATTGCAACGTTCAATGTCGCGTGCACTTTCAAAGAAACCGCTACAGGCTACACGTTTAAATGCAGCAGTGCCTTCGACAACGGAAACTGAGGAAAATGAATTGAAAGTTATACGCGCTGCATATTTGCTAACTCCGGATGTGCCAACCAAAGAAACAATAACAAATCTTGGTAATTTAGCTAGCTGCATTGAAAGCGGCAACAGTGAGTTACTTAACAAAAAGTTCAATTTTATTATGAATACGCTGCTCACTTTGTTGAAAGGAAAAAGCGACGAAGTTATTGTTGCAGTTTTCATGTGCTAGAAAAAATCATGCTTCGAAAGGAAATGCGCATTAAATGGGTGGAACTGTCCGGGGTAATAGTGGCAAGATTCTTTGAATTCCATAAACACAGTTGGGAACTATTGCAAGTTATAGAAAAAACCGTGGAAAAGGTTGCGTCAGTTTTACCGCTTGACGTAACCTTTAGAATTCTTACTCAATAATTGCAACTTTATGCTTCCCAGAAAATCTATGCGCAATGAAACTACTTCAAGAACTAGCAGAGCAGCGCACTTCCGAGATAACCGATGCGCATTTAGAAGCCGTCGTTCAGTATGTTGTGTTTTCGACAGAAATGGCCAATGAAAATATACGCAAAGCGGCAATAAATTGCATAAAAAAATTGTATATGGCATTTGGCCAAAAAAGGATCAATGAACAATTAACAATGTTAAATCCGAATAAGGTGCAACAACTGAATGCGTTTGTTACAGATCAGTTTCATTCGATTGCGAAAAATCCACATGAAGATCATCAAAAAAAAAAAATAACATGCAACAAAGTTTTTCAAAAGGAGAATATTTTGGAAAATAAAAATACAACTCTTTATATATTTTATACGCTTTACACAATAACACTATAAAATTATTATTAAAATACTATTCGTTGTTTTAGAGGCTCTGTCTCGAGAAATTGTTACATTTTTTAAAAAAGATTTTCAAAAAAAAAAAAAAAAAAAAATTGTAGGGTCTTCTGACGTTTTTTGTTGATACATTTCTAATAATTGTAATAATAATTGTATTAATAATTGTAATAATAATTGTATTAATAATTGTATTAATAATTGTAATAATAATTGTAATAATAATTGTATTAATAATTGTAATAATAATTGTATTAATAATTGTAATAATAATTGTATTAATAATTGTATTAATAAATGTTTTAATAATTGTATGAATAATTGTAATAATAATACATTTCTAATAATTGTAATAATAATTGTAATAATAATTGTATTAATAATTGTAATAATAATTGTATTAATAATTGTATTAATAAATGTTTTAATAATTGTATGAATAATTGTAATAATAATACATTTCTAATAATTGTAATAATAATTGTAATAATAATTGTATTAATAATTGTAATAATAATTGTATTAATAATTGTAGTAATAAATGTTTTAATAATTGTATGAATAATTGTAATAATAATACATTTCTAATAATTGTAATAATAATTGTAATAATAATTGTATTAATAATTGTAATAATAATTGTATTAATAATTGTATTAATAAATGTTTTAATAATTGTATGAATAATTGTAATAATAATACATTTCTAATAATTGTAATAATAATTGTAATAATAATTGTATTAATAATTGTAATAATAATTGTATTAATAATTGTATGAATAAATGTTTTAATAATTGTATGAATAATTGTAATAATAATACATTTCTAATAATTGTAATAATAATTTTTTTCAAAACCGGCATGCCGAACGTATAGTTCGTCAAGAGACACTTTCCGTTTTTTGATTAAGTGGTCAACATTTTCTCAGGTTGCGAGTGGTGCAGCAGCGGGCCGCGCCGATCAAAAAGAGGAACACGAATATTCTGGCAGCATATGTCTCTCTCGCTTATTTTCTATATAACAATAGTGTATTGTGTTGTTTTGATACACATGCACATCAACTTTGGATGCCTATGTCAAGCCAATGTTAAAGTAGCCGCTAAAACGCATTGCTGGTGGATTGCCGAGTGGGCGGTCACCGTCACAAGTGGTCGGCGAAATGGTCGACCACATAGATGATGATTATATATAGTATGTTTATTTCCGCCACTTATACTATGGAAGGTATTTTCATTTGTCAGAAAGTTTGTAACACATTAAAGGAGACGTCAGAGCCCCTATAAAGTGTATATATTCTTGATCAGCACGACGAGTCGATCTAGCCATATCCGTCCGTCTGTCTGTCCGTTCGTCTGTCTGTATTTATTCGATTTATTCTCTTAGATTTAAAGATATTGACCTGAAACTCGGAACTTAAGCTTTTCTCAGTCCTAAGCAGTTCAAGTGTTAAAATCAAAGTGCCACGCCTTTTTACGGTATATGCCCATACAAACTAACTGCTTTTTGTCGATTTTTATACCCTGTACCCAAAGGGTAAAAGGGTATATTAAGTTTGTGCGAATGTATGTAACAGACAGAAGGAGGCAAGATAGACCCTATAAAGTATATATATTCTTGATCAGCATTGGAAGGGGTCGAACTAGCTTCTGTCCGTCCGTCTGTCATGCTGTCTGCCGTATGAAAACGAATATTTCGGAGACTATAAGAGGTAGAGCTTTCAAAATTAGACTCTCTAGGCCGTCAAATGTGCACTTACAAACGGTTTTTCTCTAGACCCATTTTAAGGGGTACCCCCATACAAATGTACCCCAAAATTTTGGGTTTTGCATAAAAACGTCATTGTTTTTTTATTCTAGGAAGTTCAAATTCAGTAAAAATTATGTCTATGATAGTCCCAATAAAATATCCCAATATGGATAGGACCAACAAAATTTTAGGTATAGCCCCCATACAAATCTACCCCAAAATTTTGGGTTTTTACATAAAAACGTCATTGCTTTTTATTCTAGAAAATTTAACTTTAGTATAAATTATGTCTATGATAGTCCCAATGAAATAGACCAATATGGGTAGGTCCAACAAAATTTTAGGGTATAAACCCAATCAAAGATATAAACGATTTTTTAAGTTTTTCTATGAAAATTAAATTCAATGATGTATGGTAGTCAAATAGAACCTAACTTAAGGTACATATAGATTGGGTACAGGAACAGTAGTCGAGCATACTCGACTTCAGCGTTCTTTCTTGTTTTAATGAAAATAGTTATTATTAACGCATATCCTAACTCAAAAAGTTGGGTAAAAACACTTCTTATGTCATTCAATGCCAAGTCAAATGTGCCACGCCCATTTTTAGGTTTTGCCTTCATACAAACTTACCGCCGATTTTCGAGTTTTGTATGAAAATGGTTATTCTTTAGGAATGTATGTATTCACTCCACATTGCCTTAAAACACATCTTATATCATCCAATATCAAAAGCAAGGTACCACGCCCATTTTTAAATAAATTCCCCCTGTAAACTTACCGCCCATTTTCGAATTTTTGTATGAAAATGGTTCTTTTTTTAGTAATGTTTCGACTCCAAATTGGAGCCAAGGAGCCACTCTCATTTTTTGGCATAGGCCCCACACAAACTTACCGTTTATTTTCGATTTTTTTTTTTTCAATATTTATATTTCTAGCTTAAAATTTGATACCAATATTGTGTCTTAACTTGAGTTGTATCAGACCATTGACCCCCGTCCCATCCCATCTCGAAGTTCTTTTTAAGCCACTGATGATAACACATTAACAGTTTAAAAGTACGTGTGAAGTGTATTTAAGCTTCGGTTCCACCGAAATTAAGTTTTTCCTTGTTCGTAAGAGCGCATAATTATTCATGATTCAAAGGCAAATTTACTAAACACAAAAATCAATGTATGTGTGTAAGATTGCTGAAATTCAAGATGGCCGCTGTCAGCTGTTAAATCTTATCCGCCCTATTGGTAAAGACTGTATTTATAGCCATATCTTGCGAATATAAAATGAACTCAGAAAAATTCCAAACTCGCTGTGCTGAAACATTTTAATTGTATGCGTCAACATATTCTTGGTATCCGATATTTTTTTAAATTCGGCAACAAAATGGAAACAAAAAATATATTACAAAAAATATATTACAAATAAAATATAAACAAGAAAAAAAAGTTAACTTCGTTTAGGCCCAAGCTAATACCCTATAAAGTATATATATATTGTTGATCTGATATTATTGTGTCTTAACTTTGATTATATCGGACTATTGACTCCCACCCACACCTTCTCCAAATATTACCTTAGCCACTGATAAAAATAAATAAACTATTCCAAGATTCGTGTGGCGGATTTAAAAGCTTCGGTTCCGCCGAAGTTAATGTTAACGTTTTTCCCTTTATTTCTTATATGAACTTGACTAAATGTTGTACTTTTTGTGGGAGCTATACCTTAAAGTGGGGCGTGGCACATTGATTTTAACATAGTTTAAATTTTCAGCTTAATATCTTTAAGACTGAACGAATAAGTCGCGCAGCAACAAACAGACAGTCGGAAGGATGGACAGACAGAGAGACGGGCATGGCTAAATCGATTCGTCTCGTCGAGGTGATCAAGAACATATACTTTATAGGGTTTACGATGCCTCCTTTAATGCGTTACAAACTTTCCGACAAACTGAATATACCTGTTTTACACTATGTGTAACAGGTATAAAAACGAATCCAAGAAACCCTGTACCAAATTTTTTTAAACCTTATTGTATTGGATTTTTGTACAAAAAGTAAAGAAACAAGGAAAAACATTAACCTTGGTGGAGCCGAAGCTTAAATACCCGTCACACGAATCTTTAAAGAGTTTATGTGTGATCATCAGTGGCTTAGTGGATCAGTGGGGGGACTGATACCCCCAAGTTTACACATAACATTGCTACCAATTTTTACGATAAAAATACAGAAATAACACTACTTTTTTCGAAAAAATCAGAAAATGATAGGTAAGTTTGTATAGGGCTGTATGTTATAGTGGTCCGATCCTTATCATATAGATGGTGTGTACATAGGATGATATTATATATGTTTTTATCCAATTTGGTGTGAATACACTAATATAAAAAATCTTGTTTCATACAAAAATTTTAAAATGGGCGGTAAGTTTGTATGGAGGCTATACCTAAAATGGGCGTGACACGTTGCTTTTGATATTGGATAACATAAGAAGCGTTTTTTACCAAATTTGGAGATAATATATTGTCATATAATTTTTATTTTCATCAGAAAAATTCGAAAATGGGCGGTAAGTTTGTATGGGGGGCTAACCCTTAAAATGGGCGTGGTACCATGTTTTTGTTATTGGATGTCATTAGAAGTGTTTCTACCCAATTTTGAGTGAATACATTCATAAATAATAAATATTTTTATACAAAAAATCGAAAAAAGCGGTAAGTTTGTATGGGGGCTATACCTAAAAATGGTCGTATCACTTTCATTTCCGAACTTAACCTAGTCGTTGCTTCAGTTTAAAATTTAACGAACCGAAAGACAGACGGGCATGGCTGGATAGACTCGTCTCATCAATCTGATCAAGAATATATATACTTGATGGAGTCACCGATGCCTCCATTAATGCGGTACAGAAAAACTTTATAATACGAAAGATTATGAAAATGTCAATTATCAGCTGGTCAGCAAAATAGGTGTGCCTAAAATATTTTGGTGTATTTTTTGATTTGTCGAGCTCTTACCTATTTTACTGTCCATGAGTGTATATAGATTCGCCTTTCAATGCTTATCAAGAATATACATATCAACTTTATAGGGTCTATAAAGCATCCTTCTGCCTGTTACATACATTTCACAAACTTAATACACCCTTTTCTCTTCAGGCAAGAGTATAAAAACAAGATAGAACGCTGCAGTCGAGTTTGCACGACTACAAAATATTCTTGACCCAGTTTTTATGTAACTTTAGTTATGTATTATTTTAATGCCATTCTTTATTGTAATTCTCGGATATAACTTTGTTCGGGGCTATGAATTTTTACACAATGCAGTCCATTGGTGAGCACAGTAATTAATTTAGGCAAAAAAAAAAAAAACTCAAGACAATTTTGATCAGTGATCAGTAACGAACTTGTTAAGTGAATGAGTACTATGAATACTTTGAATATTTTGAATATTTTGAATACTTTGAATACTTTCAATACTTTGAATACTTTGAATACTTTGAATGCTTTGAATACATTGAATACTTTGAACACTTTGAACACTTTGAATACTTTGAATACTTTGAATAATTTGAATACTTTGAAAACTTTGAATACTTTGATTACTTTAAATACTTTGAATACTTTGAATATTATGAATACTTAGAATACTTTGAATATTCGAGTACTTTGAATACTTCGATTACTGTGAATACTGTGTATATTGTGAATACTATAAATACTTTCAATACTGTGAACACTGTGAATACTTTGAATACTTCGATTACTTTGAATACTTTGAGTGGATTAACTAAATCAGTACCAATATGAATATTATAATATAACAAATAACAAACATCTATACTACTTTTTGGCATATTTCGCCCGTAGTACAATATTATTTTTAGCAACAATACATATATACAGTCATTTCTTATTTCTTATAATTACAACTTTTACGCTTATAAATCTGTAGCGGTACTCACAATATTAATTTATATAATACAAAAAAAAAAAAAAATAAATAAATAAATAGAAAGAAAATATTCTTTTCTACTTATTTTGAACAGTGATCAGTATGAAACTTTGAATAGCTTGAATACTTTGAATTCTTTGAATACTTTGAATGCTTTAAATACTTTGAATACTTTGAATGCTTTGAATACTTTGAATACTTTGAATACTTTGAATACTTTGAATACTTTGAATACTTTGAATACTTTAAATACTTTGAATACTTTGAATACTTTGAATACTTTGAATACTTTGAATACTTTGAATTCTTTGAATACTTTGAAATCTTTGAATACTTTGAATACTTTGAAATCTTTGAATACTTTGAATACTTTGAATACTTTGAATACTTTGAAAACTTTGAATACTTTGTATACTTTGAATACTTTGAATACTGCGATTACTGTAAATACTGTGTATAATGTAAATACTATAAATTCTTTTGAATACTTATTTTACTGAGAATACTGTGAACACTGTAAATACTTTGAACACTGTAAATACTTTGAATACTGTGATTACTTTTAATACTTTGAGTGGATTTATTAAATCAGTACCAATATGGATATTATACTATAACAAATAAAAAACATCTATATTACCTTTTGGCATATTTCGCCCATAGTACAATGTTATTTTTTGCAACAATATATACAGTTATTTCTTATAATTACAACTTTAACTTAACGCTTATAAATCTGTAGCGGTACTCACAATACTAATTTATATAATACAAAAAAAAATTTAAAGAAAATATTCTTTTCTACTTATTAATCGAATCATAATTAAATGACAAAACTTTTCGGTCGCAACAGTTTAATGGCTTTGGCAAATCCTTTAGATATTTTATTTCGTTGCAACAATCCGTCTTTGCATTTTGCAATAGCAACAAGAATGCATTAAACTCTGAATATGTTACAAATTGATGTCGTGGACAGTCAAGATCATGGTGATGCTTGCAATTGGGATCATATATCCAATTACGTTGAACTTCCGGCGTAATATGCGGTTCCAGCGGCGATTGTAGGCATTTTGATTGCGAATTACTGTCCTGTATTATGCGATGAAAAAGGGATTCATCGATTTTCGCCTTAATCTGCTCGTTCGTTACAATGTGATGCATTATCAAAGTTTTGGCCGGCAATTGTAAAAAATGCAAGAATACCGGAGGCAACAGCATAAAACGTACGCAACACAGTATAAACTCCTCCATGAATTTCCGGCGCGTTTCCCAATCGTGTCGTAGCCAACGTACGCAGCAATAAAAAACTTCGATTTCATTATTGACCCCCAAACTATTTAATTTCAGAAACTCCATAACTTGTACACGTTTCATTTGTACAAAATCCAAAGACGCAGCAATGCTGAGAAACGCTTTCGATATACGCGATAACATGGGTACTTGTAGCTGTTCCAATCGGAGTTGCGTTGCTTCCAGATATAAATTGAAAGCGGTGTATTCACTAAATATTTCGGTGCTATCAAATAAACTACGGCACTGCTCAATGAGTAATGTTACATTCAGATAGCAGGCAGCCTTGTACAGTTTAAGTAGTCCATTGCGTCGTAGTGGTGTCGTATCTAAAAGCATCCAATAGTAGATCACATAGAATGCAGCCGGCGTTACCACTTCTTCGGGTAATCTCAAAGAGAGTTCCGTTGCATGCTGCGCAAAATATTTCGAATAAGAACGCAGCAGGCACATGTGTGCTCTGAAGTAATATTTGCCGATTAATATTTCGACTGTGGGATTTTTTGTGCCTCATAAGAATTTTGTTAAACCGTGGCAATATTTTCGGTTTTGCTGGCTGTTTTAGAAAGGGATACGGTTCGGGATTATCCATAAAATCAAAAGTATAAATACTTTTTTGCGGCAATATCATTGCGTGCTGCTCATGCTGATTATTATTATTATTATTCCAAATTGTGGTCACTATTGTGGTTTCTAGGGTGTGTTTTTTATTATTCTGCTGGTTTGTGCTGGCAATTGCTGTTTTTTTGTCGTCTTCGCATTCGTCTACTTCGGAGTCAACTCGAACAATTGATGTGTTTTCCGGCATATTTTCCGGCGTAATTGCTTCGTCGCTCGTCTCAGCAAAAGACTGCACCGCTTCGTCAACGGATTTTGTTATTTTTGTAATATCTACGGTAGCATCGATTGTCTTCTGTTGTACGCACTTGGGTCTTATTTCTACAAGACATCGCAGTTCGGGTTTTTCTGAATTATTATTACTGTTGTTTGCCATTTTTAAATTTTACTAAGAATTTTTTTTTAATAAAAAATGAACTGTACTCAACGAAATATGATATAATAATGAATATAAAAATGTAAAAAATTCTATTTCAAAAAATCATTTTCTACATATTTGACATTTTATTCTATGAAGTAACAATTTTAACAAATTAAAGTGTTGAAAAGTACTCAAAACAATCACACTGCACGCATACAACACGCTTCACAATGTCAATCACATGAAAGGAAGGGTCTGAAATACAGCATGCACCGCCGCACTAGCAGAAATTTGCAGAAAAAGGTAATAAAAGTTTTCACTTTTTTGTTTTTTTTTTGTATGTAGTTATATATGAATTTATTTTATTTTTTATACCCGTTACACAAAGTGTAAACGGGTATATTCAGTTTGTCCGAAAGTTTGCAACGCATTGAAGGAGACTTCGAAAGACCCCATAAAGTATATATTATTGATCAGCTCGATGAGACGAATCGATTTATCCATGTCCGTCTGTCTGTCCGTCTGTCTGTCTGTTGCGATGGCTGTTACTGGGAAAGTTTTAAAAGATATTGACCTGAAATTTTAAACTTAAGCTTTTTGTGCTTCTAGTTACTTTGTATACCACCACCAAGGTGCCACGCCCATTTTCAGATATAGCCCCCATACAAAATTACCACTTTTTTCGAATTTTTTTATGAAAATAGTTATTATTTATGAATGTTTTTAGTACAATGTAGTGTAAAAATACTTCTAATGGCATCCAATATCAAAAAAATGTTGCCCATTTTTAGATATAGCCCCCATACAAACTTACCACTTTTTTTGATATTTTGTATGAAAATACGTATTATTTATGAATATATTTAATGCAAATAAGGAAGAACACTTTTTTATGTCATCCAATGTCAAACCTAAGGCGCCACGCCCATTTTTATGTATAGCATTCATACAAACTTACCGCCCATTTTCGAGTTTTTATATGAAAACATTTATTATTTCTGAATGAATTCAATTAAATTTGGTAGAAATCAATTCCAATGTCCACCTAAGTGAACACTTTCGATATGGTAAGGATCGGGCAAATATAACATAAAGCCTCCATACAAATTTGACCAAATTCATCGTGAAATGTAATCTAAGCACCTGGTGAACATATAAACTATTAAAAGTGTTGTGTAACGGGTATTTCAGCTTCGGTTCCGCCGAAGTTAACGTTTTTTCCTTGTTTTGTAATATTTTCTGTCGAAATGTCCAAAAAGAAAATATCATATACCAAAGTCGCAGTAGATTTGCGTAATCAAGATTTTGGCTTTTGGTTAGTAAGAATGCCAGGCTACATAATAGACTTTTTGGACCAAGCAACAGCAAATACATTCGTGAGACAGCTGAGCATACAGAAATGTCATGAACTTAGATCTGATGTCTCGATTACATTAACACCGGAATTGCGTGCCATGTATCCAGATATGCAATTTCCAAAAGTACTCAAACTTATTGAAGATGGAATTGCAATGCTAGAAGATTTAATGCCTGACGAGCGCCGCTGCTAAGCTGCCGCTAAATATGAATATGACATGAAAAATTGATGGAACGGTTGTGCCTCCGCAATTTTTTCAAATGTAATTAGGATGATGTATTGGAATATAATCTTTCTATTTAGAATTAGTTATCTTTAATTTAGACAGATCAATGCTTGATATAATTTTTCATAATTTGATAGTGTGTTTACACTAGCGTTCGCGTTCGCTTTAATGAAAGCAACGCTTGCAACATTCGTATGCAATCATGAATGTTATGCAATATTGCTTACGCTTGGAAAGTATGCATTGCTTTCGATAGCAACAGGTTAACGCGAATGCAAACGCTAGTGGAAATGCTTCAATTTTTGGAATATCGACACAGTTGCGTTCTCCTGAAGCATCTCTGAATTTATTCGATATCGAGAGCCATTAAGCTTCAAACTTAAATTCCGTAGAGGTCTCCGAAGTAGTACTAATTTTTTCCATCTTCATTTTAAAGTATAGTCCTTGTGCCTGGGGGTTTCGTATGAAAACTTTGAAATGGTATCTGAAGCAAACTTTTTCGTATCAACAAAAATGTTTTTATAATGAAAATTCAATTATAAATATTACAAACCAAAGTAAAATTAACAATTTTCAAAAATGCATGAAAAAAATGTTCAATTCAAGTAGCACATCGTCGTGTAGAAGAAGTAGTTACCTTTCAAATGATGTACAGTTCAGCTGTTTGGAACTATCAATTTTCGAGATAAATAGTAACAACGTAAAAAAGTCCCGTAAGAACAATTTTTCATGACCATTTTTGGAATCTAAAGTCCAAAATACATGTGAATAGATCTATGAGAACCCAGAACCTTTTTGGCTGTAAACTAGTGTTACTGAAGAACAGCACGTCAAGAGAAAACATTTTGTGAACATTTTAAGAGTGGTAATTTTGGTAAGTTTGATTAAGAATGTTTGTTTAGTACAAAATGCATAAAAATTTTTAGCACATAATCAGGTTGAGTTTCGGTCAATGAGAGAACTTAAGTTTTATTTATTGAACGTTTACGTTTGCAACAAATATCAACTTTGGATATACTTTCAACAAACAAATAATTTCTTTATAATTAACTAGCGGATACCCGACGTGTGCTACTACGTTGAACGGGCGTTTTGGCTGCTCTTTCAACTTTTTATACCCAGCACACATAGTGTGAAGTGTATATTTAGTTTGTCTGAAAGTTTATAACGCATTAAAGGAGCCATCTTAGATCCTATAAAATATCCACAGACGGACAATTTCGATTCGTCTCGTCGAGTTGATCAAGAATATATATAATTATGATAATTTAACAACTAATGAAAGTACAATAACTACGCGTGTAAAGAAGCACTATGAAGAACAGAAAGTATTTTCTTTTTAACTGTGGTTTACTTTGGATAATATTGGTTTATGTGTATATTGGTTAACCCCGATACAACTTCCAATTAGACAAAAAAATGGTATAAACAATTAACAAAACATTATTTTAAGGAATCAAACACTTTCGCTCGGGGCGAAGCTGAAATATGTTACATTTCACACATCATTTGACGCAGATAGATATTCGTGCACATAGTGTTCTCAGACATCGAAAAACAATGTCGTCCTATGGGACTGACGGTCAACGAGAACAAGACGAAGTACTTGGTATCCACTGGCAGGCAATCTGCACGTCGCAGACGGTCTTTGAGTACAGAGAACTTCAGCTTTGAGGCTGTAGAAAACTTCATCTATTTGGGCTCAGATGTAAACCACAACAACATCATCAGTCAGGAGATTAAACGAAGAATCACTCTTGCGAACCGTAGCTATTTTGGTCTCGGTAAGCAGATGCGAAGTAGAGTGCTGTCCAGAAAAACAAAGATTAAACTCTCCAAGACGCTGATAATGCCGGTCCTGATGTATGGCTCTGAAGCATGGATCATGACAGAATCGGATAAGTCAGCATTGTGCGTATTTGAGAGGAAGATACTTCGGAGAATCTTTGGTCCAGTTAGAGTGGAAAATGACATCCGTATGCGCACGAACGATGAGCTGTACGAGCTATATGATGACATCGACATAGTCAGTCCAATATTAAATACAAAAGGCTGTCCTGGGCTGGTCACCTGTGTCGGATGATACAGAAGCTCCAGCAAGAAAAGTTTGGAAGCAAAACGTGAATCAAATCAGAGGGGCGCGCAGAGAGGACGTCCGCCGCTGCGTTGGTAGGACCAGGTCCTAGATGACATCCGCAGGATCGGAATCCTAAGATGGTATGAAGAGGCACTGGATTACAACCGCTGGTGCCAAATCTTATGTGATGCCAAGGCCGACAATCGGCTGTAGTGCCACTTATATATAAATATATATCCGTCTGTCTGTTTATCGCTGCGCGATTCATTTCGCAAATACAATCATACAACTTTAATCCAGTTCTTATACGAAAAAAATGTTTTTATCGAATAAGAACTGAACAAAATGTTGTATGTTTGTACTGGGGATATACCTAAAAGTAGTATCGTACAAAGGACCTAGAAAAGGTATAGTTTAAAAATTTTAGCCATTTAAAACTGAGCAAATAAATTGAGCAGCAACAAACATACATACAGACGGAGATAGCTAGATCAACTCATCTTGTCAAGCTGATCAAGAATGTAAATATTTTATACGATCCACGATGTCTCCTTTAATGCGATACCAACTTTGCGACAAACTGAATATACCTGTTTCAATGTTCAAGTCTAAATATACAATTGTTTACTTCTTTTTTTTAATTTTTAGTGTTTTGATTAAATTTCCTTAATCAGTTTTTAGTTTAGAAACTTAAAAAACTTTCGAGTTTCAGTTTCATAGCTTTAAAAGTGAGCAAATAAATCACTCCTCAACTGACAGATAGACGAACAGATAGATCAAGAATATATATTTATGGGGTCCACAAAGTCTCCTTTAAAACGTTACAACTTTCTAACAAATTGATATATGAAGGACATGTATTAAAAAAGCTGTGACTTGAATCTTACTATATTTATTGCATGTTCTTGGTTTCGCAGATTTTAAGTCTGAAGTCCTTTTCATATCATCGCGTAAGAGTTCTTGTAAAAACTCCACATTTTGTCCCATGCAAACTTATGCATGGGACTGTCTAACACATGGCTAGACCAACTCATGTATTAATACTGATCCAATATATATTTATATATGTATACATATATATATATATATATATGTATATATTATATATATATATATATGTATATATACATATATATATGTATATATATACTAGCAGGTACCCGCGACTTTGCTCGCGTTTTTTTTGCTTCTATTTAGTGGCTAAATATAAATTGTTAAAAAAATTTGGGTTCAAATTTTGAAATCCCCTAAACACGACTAAGCATCATTCAAATGCGCCCAGTTTCAGGTCTCTACGTCTATTCAATCCAAATGTATGACTTTTTTTTCAAGACTCTCATTAGGCCCCGGGTGAAAATTGAACAAAATCCCGTCTAAGTGCTCACCTGTAGTAAAAAAAAAACATTGTTCAAAAAATTTATATTGGGTCCACATATGGGTCCCAGGTCCAAATTGCGGAAATCCCTTGAACACCTTAAACGCCAAAAATATTTTTTAACCATCTTTCAAAAGAGCCATGTTTCAAGTCTCTACGTCTATTTACTCCAAAGATATGTCTTTTCCGGTTTCTATGTTTGGAAAATTTTGACCCGGGGGCGTAATGGGGGCCTCGGGTCAAAATTTTTCAAAATCCCGTCTTGTTGCTCAAGGAAATTCTAAAAAAAACACAAAAATAAAAAAAAATTTTACGTCTTTTCATTCCAAATATCACTTTCTCTTCAATCACTCTATCTATTACAAAAAACCGCATAGTTTTAAAGATTAAATTATATCACAAGAATGTTTTTTTCCCATGTCTCGTATACTATTATACTGGTTTTTAGAAAAAAGAATTCTCCAGTAAAAATGCTAGAGCTTCATGTGGTGTAAACGGAACTGGTTCGGAGGAAAATATTTTTTCTCCATGCTTCGAGCAACTGAAAATTGCTGAAAATACTATTAAAGTAGTAACGCGCAAATTTGCGCAATTATAATTATTATTCTCTAAAACTGTATATTTTTATTCAAAACGAGACATATTTACTTTTTGGCACAGATTGGCAGGGGAACTATTTCTACTCCATAATTCACGAACACTGAGTTATACTTTTCATCATAAATCGGCTTAACAACACAAGACACATAAGCAAAAAAATAATACTAAGTTTTTGCACGTGGCAAACGAAAACAAAGAGTTGATATTATATTTGACTTTGACGCCTTGGTACAACACCAGGGTCGGAACTCTACTTGTTTAATTTATCGATTAAGTGTGTTTGGAATATCTATTTGCAATATATAAAATCAAAATCACAAAAAGCTTTTCATGACTTTTTGGACTTTATGCCAAAAAATCGGACTTTCCGTCCAGTGTGCAACGGTGAAAGAATTTTTTAAATCGGTCCAGTAGTTTCGGAGCCGATTCATTTCAAACAAACAAACAAATAATCAAATCTTTCCTCTTTATAATATTAGTATAGAAGTATAGATATATGTTATATATATATATATGTATATATGTATGTATGTATATATTATTGGGTCTACCATACTTCCTTCTGCGTTTTACATTTAATCGCTTAAATTTATTGGTCCCTTTTACACTGCAGACACAGGATATAAAAAGCAAGTTATCAAAAATAAAATTTGTTATCTTAATCATTTGTGCATTAACAATTTTATCATACGTTTAAGCATCAAATTAAAAAAGATAACAAATAAAACAACAAGACATGGGTTATTTTCAAAACATCGGTCGTTATTATAGGTGTTTTATTTTAATCAAAGCATAAAAACCTATTTTTCAAAAATAAAAAAAAAACTAGAAAATGTTTATGAAGGCTATGTATAAAAATTAGCATGGCAATCTTTAACTGCTTAGGGCTAAAAAAGAAACGAGTTTCAGGTCAATATTTTAAAACTGAGCGAATGAAACGTGTAACTACAGACTGACAGACGGACATTGATTAAGAATACGAGGTGTGTTCAAACATTATCGCGAATTTTGAATTTTCGCGGGTTACGTATATTCGAATTTCGATTTTTTTTGTGGCGTTATGTTGGTACTTATGTCTCTCACTTATGCCGACAAGCTCGGCCATTTTGAATGTTCACTTAATTGTTGACAGCTGCTTTGCTTGCACGTGTTTTGGATCGTCTTCGATTTTTACCTATTCAAAAAAATGGATTAAAGAACCTGTATCAAATTTTTTTTTCTGAATGGAATCAATCGAATAAAAATGTTGAAGAAGGCTTATGGGGACAGAGCTCTACCAAAACCAAAAACATTTGATTGGTATAAATTGTTGAAAGAAGGTTGGGAACGTGTTGAAGACGAAGAGCGCCTTGATCGACCATCGACCTCAACGGACGATGCTGACATTCAAAAAGTAAAAAGAATTAGTGCTTGCGCACCGTCGATTAACTATAAAAAGACATTGCTGGTGAAATTGGCGTATCGAAAGGATCAATTAATACCATTTTGAAGGATGTTTTGGGCCTCAAACGTGTCAAGTCTTGGTTGGTACCAAAAATGATATTTTTTTTTTTAAAAACTTTACTGATTTTTCGTGACTTTTTTTGCCAAAAAATTCAACCAATATCGTTCCGCAACCATCGTATTCGCTTGATTTGGCACCGTGTGACTTCTGGCTATTCCCAAAACTCAAGAGACCACTCCGGGGAACGCGTTTCGAGTCGATTGAGGAGATGAAAGCTAAATCGAAGAAAGCGCTGATGGCTATACCGGAAAGGGACTATTTGGCTTGTTTCGAGGATTGGAAAAAACGTTGGCATATGTGTATTTTATCGGGAGGGGGATAATAAAAAAAATTCATGAATAAATAAAATAATTTAATAAAACAACACAAAATATGCGAACACATAACTATATATTTATGGCGTCTACGATGTCTCCTTCAATGCGTTACAAAATTTCCGACAAGTAGATAATAACCGTTCGTAGTTGCATAACGGGTATAAAAGAAGAAAGCTCTCCGCCGTCAATAGTTTTGTTCGCGTCATTGGTGTATTGCAGAACAACATTTTTTTTGTACGTTTTATGTATTTATATTAAAACTAGCAGACTTTGGTCGCGATTTTTTTTGTTTTTGTTTCTCTTTGGTGGCTAAAATATGTATAAATTGTTTAAAAAATGCGGGTTAAAATTTTGGAAATCCCATAAACACGACTAACCATCATTCAAATACGTCCAGTTTCAAGTCTCTACGTTTATTCAATCAAAATGTATGACTTTTTTTCAAGGCTCTCATTAGGCCCCGGGTCAAAATTTTCTAAATCCCGTCTAAGTGCTCACATGTAATAAACATAAAAGAAATTGGTCAAAAAATCTATATTGGGTCCACATATGGGTCCCAGGTCCAAATTCCGAAAATCCCTTGAACACCTTTGAACGCTAAAAAAATGTTTTTAACCATCTTTCAAATCAGCCCTGTTTCAAGTCTCTACGTCTATTCACTCCAAAGATATGGCTTTTCCGGTTTCAAGGCCCCCATTAGGCCCAAGGTCAAAATTACATTTTTACAATTTTTTTTTTTTTTGCCCTAAACCATCCTTGTGTGAATACGAACACACATGCAAAATTTCCGTGAAAATCACCGTCTAGTAGTTTTCGCGTCCATCGATCACCAACAGAACTTGGGACTTATTTTTTATATATATAGATAGACTTCTACCGTGTTTATTGTATTT